>OZ012708.1:51704324-52120102 GCA_963942595.1 Cylloceria caligata
GAGTGAAACACTGCTGCACCTCGTATTATCCTTCTGTGTGGCTCACATTGAAATGGAAAGAGCAAGAGCCGGAGATGTGATGTCGCTTGTTGCGGGTAAAAACATTCTTATACGTCTGATGAAAATAAACATTTTTCTAGAAAACCGTGAAATGTTTACAACGATACACTCAACTCGAACTCTTTAGCTAATTCTGATATGAAATATTATTTTCTCATAAACATTAGATATAACTAAATATAACTTAAATCCAAAAGTGTCGATTGCTCTTAAATTTGCAAAAAAAAAAACTCAAAAAAAATTCATAGAAAAACATCCAGCAGTGGATTATTTTTCAGGTTTCTCGGTTTTTTCACCAAGATTTATTAAGATTTTCATTAAAATTCTGGCAGCACCATAAATCATCGAATTTATTATTCTCACACTGGATATTCATTAACGACGATAATGATCTTTGTGACGGCAATAAAGTTGATTCCCGTTTTCCCCTTTTCTAATTAATTTTTCAGGCTTTCGTTTCGATACACTCGTGTTACGATATATTTGTGGAATTACCGGTGGGTGAGCGTAGTTGTATACGAAATGAAAGCCTGACCGCGCGTGTGCTCCCCCGATTATGTAAATCGCGCGGGGGCAGGGAGCTGGTGATTTCGTTAAAGAGCCTTCAGCTATGCAGGGTCCGACTGAGCGCGGCAATGCTTTTCACCTGCTTTTGCCAGTCAGCGTACGTACCTCCGGTCGTAGTACAAGCCAGAGCAGCATTACATGACTATCGTCAATCGTCGCGTATCAACGATACCAACCCGCATGCCGCATTACAATTATAGAGTACCAGGAACACTGTACATTCCTTGCGGTCTCTGTACCCTTTATAGCTCTGCATCTCGTTCTATCTGATATTACCGGTAGGGTAATAGCGTCGCTCAATTCAGTCTATTGAACCGCGAGCCAATAATATCGACGGTGGTGCCTCCTTCTCTGCTTCGTACAGATTTGGACTACAAATCGGCAAAGCTAATCGGACCAGCGCCGTAAATTACAAAAGCTATCTATCCCTCGTACGACAAAAGCTAATTCAGCGCTTTACTGCATACGATAAGGAGAATAAACGCAACTTTATACTTTGGATTATTTTATTTATTTTATATTAGTTCGACCGTACGGTAGATTCCACCTTTTACGAGTCCCATCTATCGCATTTGCTCGAGGACACAAAGAAATTCCGGAAAATCTATGTCATAGCCAATCGTTCCCTTTTATCAGAGACTGCTGATGTCCCTACAGGGAATCGCTAGTTTTCCGAAAAATAACCTCCCGCTTCGACCTTTGATTCGCCGGTCAGCGTTCGACTCAACGGTCATCCATCTGAGAAACGATAGCAAGGATCGCTGCTTGATTCGCGCGACTGCCAAAGCCGCTCACCTACCACTGTCGGTTTATTTTCAAAATATATTATGCCTCGTGTATATTTTGCAGAGATCGACAATGCAGAGGAGAACGAATTCTAATCCATGTTGCAAATATCCTCAGACCTTTGTTAATGTCAGAAATTAAAAACCTCTGTCGAGGTTTCATCGTGAACAAAGTGTTAAGAGAATTTGAACAATTCAAATTATTTTTTGATCAATCTTTGCATAACGAAATGCCAGGTGCGAGGGGTGTCGTGAGCAACGCGATACCGCATCTCCTCGATCTCTCCTACGTTCTATTCTAATGAGATAGGTATCTATGCACGTATGTACATGTATATAGTCCGAGGGGTGTTTCGATTCGCAGCCTTTCCAAGCTGGTCTTAGCCATGTCAGATAATTCCGAGATAATACAACAGCGGTAAGGCGAGCTTATCGAACAGCACCACGATCTGTATACCTATGGACGTGGCACGCTCATCATCGGTTTATTCCACGACGTGCACGATACAACCTATTCTCGGTGTTCGAGCGGCACAGTTGCGAAGACCAATCGGAGCGTCGCGTGAATTAATTGTTTAATCGATAAATCTACGAATTTCGACGTTCGACAGATTATTATCGTAACAGGTATTATGCCAACATACGTATAGACTTTTGTACAGTCGGTATACCTCGCTCTGTTTATTCAACTCTGACTATACGACGTATGTTTTTGGATTGCAATCGTAGATTATGGAAACACGCTATTGCGGAGTTCGGGTCCAACATTCGTTTTGACAGGCCTATTATTTTCACAATCATGTAAAAGTGGTTGCGAAGAGTTTCAAAGAAATATAATAAGCGAGAGAAACATATTTTTGCCGGGGTTAGTCGAGAGTCGGTCTCGTTATCGTGATCCTCTTATCTCTCAAGAAGCTCTCGCAGTGAAGTAAGCGCAGTCTTTCCTCTTGCGGTGAACCGCGTGGTTACTGGAATAATTTTGTTGGCAAGCTGTTCCGCCATAGGGTCTCTTCCGCAACATGGCAGGCGCGCGACTCGCTTTCTCAAAGTATAGAGGTAACCATAGAAAAGCGAGGGAATATACAGGAGAAGACGAAGCGGGAGAGAGGAAGAGGACGCTGCATCGCACAAAAAGTTGCCCTCCTAGCGTAACGAGAGTCGTGTTTTATTAGGAAAGTTATTCGGGAATTAGCCGAAAACAGGGGCGTATGAGAGAGAGGGTCAGAGTTTCAAGGGGGGAGGGAGCAAGCCCGCGCAGAAAAGGGGTCATTACGGAGGCTTCGGTGGAAAACTTAGAGACCAAGCGGGTGAGAGAGAGAGAGAGAGAGAGAGAAAGCTGCCGTGTTCTGTACGCTGCTCTGTGCCGATCTCCCGCTCAGTCGCCCACTCTGCTAGCTCCCTCGCTACTTCTCTACCATCGGCCTTAATAAGCGCTTTAACATCCCGACTATAAATTTTGTGCGATGTGAAATTAGCGCGACTCCAATGGTAGTTGTTGGCCAACCATACCTATATACATTACTAGCAGTAGTACGCCAGGCGATAGATATTCCGTGATGCCTCGCTCGCTTTTCTATGCCTTGCCGCACGACCCCGAACCCTGCCCGCGACCCTCCTTTCCTTCCTTCGATTGGCTTCCTCCCATTCTCTCGGGGTTTCGAGAATCATACACCAGATATACGAAATCCACTTTCGAGGCTCTGATAACACGCTGTCGGCTATCATTAACCCGCAATGGATTCATCGAACTCAACCACCGCGAGTTCGACGAGTGTGGTAAGAAATTATGTCAAAGTTCGCGCGAGCATGCGAGCGAGTATCGCGCAACAAATTATCGGTACTCGATGAGATACGTGCGGTATCCTCGATGTAAGTTCACGCTTATACCATTTTTTATAAGAAAGTCAGACTAATTAAGATGAATTTGGATCACCGTATGTCTATCCAAACTTGTGCTGCTGTATGAACAAATTTGTTGATTGTTAATTCTCGTAAAAAAAAAAAATGTAGCTAATGTAGTGTATGTGTCTGCGTACCAGTCGCCAAGGGAATTTTCACGGCGACCCGGATCTGATGTTGAAACTTTTCACTGACTGGCTTCGCGTTCACTGCTCGGCGCGTACCTCCGCACCCCGATAACCCGACTCCACGAAAGCTTGATTGATAGCCGCACCTTTGGCAAGGATATACTTCAACTTGTATTAGATTTGACAGCTGTAATATATCACCTATATAAACTTTACTTGTACCTCGAGCTTTATTGCGATAATTTCATTGCCGAATCTATAGAAAACGCTGTCCAAGTGGAATTTCATTTCTGCAAAGTCATGAAAGGTTTCTCGTCGATTAAGGGGAGAGAGTCAGGTCGCAATTGTTGATATTCGTTGAGTAATATCTTGTTTCCTTCCCTGTTGCTGTTATAAGAAAAAAATATGTACTTTTGATCGGTGAAACAAACAATTTGTTATTCCCCGATGGAAAGCGGAAATTGTTCTGTTATGTATTATTGCTAGATACACCTGAATGACTGTTTAAACTTGGAACTTCTCGGTGATCAAAGGAACTTGATTCACAGGCTGATCACGGGTTGTCGATATATTTCCCAAGAGGGTCTTCGTATACGAGCGAAGCGTGTACAAAGGAATCAACTTTTCTCGCTACTCACTCTACGATATCTTGGAGATGGCCGGACCGTAGCCAAATATATCTATTGATACATTACGTCGGTGATTGCATCGACTATTATTAACAATTATTTGTCGCGCACGTTAAATATAAAAAATTCCTTGCGTCAAATTTTAGCGCATTCGCTTAATTCCGAGTCAAGAGTCTTGATTGTAGACTTTTTTCAATTATACTTATTCACAAGCGTAGATGGTGAAGGATGGAGAGACGTTATCGTCGATTCATTAGGGCGCGAAATGCTCCATTGAAGAGCGCTATGGTTACACGTGCGTGGCTTCACCGTCAACCTCGTCGCCGTCATCGTCGTTGCCGCAGTTGCCATGGAAAATACGTAACGAGCCGTCAAGAGCACTTTGGACTCGCGGAAGCTCACTCTTGAGTCCCGCAGTTAGTTTTCAAGTACTGTGCCACTTGGAAGGTCACGCGGCGAAATGTGCTGGCCCGTGACTTCTTGAGTAACCGCGCCACTTCTTGTTTCTGAAAAACCTTTGTAAAAATGCCAGCTCTCCAAAGCGATAATCGGATAATCTCGATTCCGAAGAAACTATCGCGTTGCACTCGACGCTACGAGATATTCTACGGAAAATATTGTCAATCATTTGTGTTCGCCGTGACGCGAATGTTACCGCGTAAAGATTTATCAAGGACACGTTGCGGTTACGAGCGACTGAGTGATTGACGCGAATTCACTTTTCCGCGATGTGCGAGCGGTGAAAATAGGATTCCGTTCGAATGTACGTGTCGTCCCTTATCCGCATGACCCGTCGCATTCTTCGGAACCCGTTCCAGGAATTTTTATGCGGAACCTGAAAAACGTGACGTGTCGCTCAAAATTACTTTTCAAGCAAAATCAATCTTTCCAAAAAAGTTATTTATACTCTAAAAAGAAAACTCAGATGCATATTGAGAATCAACATAAAAGAAATATGGCCGCTTCAACCCAGCTGGCTGAAATTTTGCAATTCTCAAAAATTACCAATATTACAGCTGTAACGATGCTTGCCTTGCGTATAAGTAGATGATTCGAATGAGAGGAATATATATATGACATCAGCGCAGTGGTTAGCGCTCTTAGTCGTTATCAGAATAATAATCCAGATTCGATCTTCGGTGATCATTAGATATTTTCTTTCTTCGATACTTCGGCAGACCAACGTCACTACTATTCTACACACTTCACGAAATTCTCCCTTCCGATCATCCTACGATATTAATAAATATTCTTATGGGGAAATCTTATTCGAATGTGAACAGTGGTTTAAATAATGCAGCATTTAATATTTTCCAAAAAATTATAGATTATGACTACTGGGATGGAATAATTAAAATTCATCCCCGAGATGTAACGATGACTTTAGTGATTTTCCAATACGATATATCAATTTGCTTCTAAGAAGAATGTAGATATTCAATACAACTATGTCTTAAAAATATTGTAGCTCTTGGTGATATTCCAATCTCCAACATCAACTTACATCGTACTTGGATATTCGCGAATACCGTACAAATAAATTCATATATGATTGATCAGTTGCAACAAATTTGCTGCATAATCTTATAGAGAGCTACACTTGGATATCTTTCGAATGTCACGTCCGGAGGTCCGCGTCACTCGATATATAAGAGATTGAAATGTCAGTGTTGCGTAGCGAATACATCTCACGACGATTTATTCTCAAAAGAATGTCGACGTTATAGTAGGTGGGGATCGAGAAACGAGCCGTTCGACTCTCGTATAGCTCGAGAAGGCGCCCTCGATACGACTCTCCCGTCTGAAAACTTGGCCAATAAGAGACGAAAACAAGAAGATGCGGCTCAAGAGATTGCATACTACGAGACTCGCCGAATGGAGGATGTTAACTGCTTCAAAACAGGCAAATACAGACTGCGACTCGAAGACGCGACGCATTTCTTTTTACCGCTGTGCAAGAGTCGAAGATTCTTGGATGACGGTGCCTGAAAAATATTTATAGCAACTCCTTTCGCGTCGATTACGTATATTGTCTTATAATAGTTTAACGCGATGTAATAAAGTAGAAAAGGCACCGCATGAATTGATATTTAATAAATTTTTAACTAAATTTTATAAAAGAAAGAATAATTTATATGTGTTGAGCCTCGTTCGTCTAAGATTTGAAGATTACCAGCCAATTGATAATTGGTTAGATCAACCAGGGTACGGGCGGCCAAGTACTTGGTTTTGTTACAGAGTACTCGGGTGTCGTAATCGATATCTCGATTTGTCTAATCAATTAATCGGCTGGTGGATATTTAACCAAACGCTCGGTAATCTTAACTAAGGTCTTCTTTCCGTGAAGTAATTTTTGGTACAATTATGATTCCGAATTGTTTCAACACCTCTGGATTCGATGTTGGTGTAGGAAACGAAGTATTTCTTAATTAGACAAATTTAAATTTGATATATCTAACGTGATACAGTCTAGTTCTCGATTATTTTGAACGAGAGCCAAATACCAACTTTTTTATTGCTCATACGAACGTGGCACCGGCATCAGCAATTATTCATTCGCAACCACTTGAATTTAATGACACAATTTCCGTGCAAAGTACGCATTAACGAGCGTGTGACGCGAAGTAGAAAAATACAAATTTATTCGGAAGTTATAAGCAGAAAGACTGTAGCTCACTTCACGATAAGAACTTTTTCAATGTATTTCGTTTTAACGCTGCATCATGGAGTTATCAGTGAGATGGAATTTCAAATTTTATTATTTTATCCAACTACGATAAAGTTGGATATTTTTTCTTGCGAATAATCAGATACGAACAAAGCAGAATTGTCGTCGCTAAAAGTAATTCAACCTTTTAAAACGCGGAATCGAATGAATAGTTCGGTGAATGTTTTCCCTTAAATTTTTTGCTTCTCAAAGATTTTTTATTCAAAATAACTCTCACTTGCTAGTTCGTATCCCCATCGTTCCATGCCCGTTCCATACTTCGGACGCATTTAACGATATACGTCCGAATTGAATCGACATTGACGATTGCTTTCTGACGCTATCGAAAAAGAAGAAGAGAAAGAACGAGCTTAAAAAAGCTGCGAGAGCTAGTGGACGGGCTCTGAGCGTTGGAGCGAGTGAAATAGATAGAAGCGTAGAGGGTATGGCAGTAGGTAGAGTGGAATGGTGAGAGAGCTTTCACGAAGGACGAGGAAAAGGCAAGCGAGCGCGTCCACCGCGTAATCTTTACGTCACGAAAAACGAATTCAGTCCCCGTTGGAGCGACGAGTGCATCGACCGTGGCTCGGCTACCGATTCCAGCGCACATCGCACCAACACGATTGCCGGGGGTGGTGAATACATGCAGTTCCCACGAGCATTCGGAGCCTGCGAGCGATGCACCGCGCAATGTTCGCCCATATCCACCCATCGCTGCTCCCACCCGCCAAGTACCTATACGCACACTCGCATTTGGACTTAGCTATACATGCGGGTACCTCCACACGCGAACGAGCGAATATAATGGCGATCGGTGAGCCGGTAAGGCGGGGTACGCGGGAAAACGGATCCGCAATGCCAACTGCCTCTCCGACAACGCCACCGAGTACCGTTCTCTCGTCGTGCGCCGACGGTACGCGGTAGGAGAGAGCGAATGTACGCGAATGCTAGAGATAGAGATCTGCATCCGGCTCCATTCGCGATTGGATCCTCAGGGAATGGATCGTGCACGAGGGATTCGCATCAAACCCTGCGCGTTTCTATTCTCTCCTTTTCCACCTCCTCCCCTTCGTGGCTCCCTTCCTCTGATCCGTAATGGCGCTTCTGGCCCGATTGTTCCATCTCACTTTTTTCCCGTCCCCCGCATCCTTCTTTTTTTCTGTCTTTGTCAGTCATTCGTTCCGCAGACTTCACTGCGCGTAACGAATCCTTCCGATCTCTAACGACACGGAGTACCGAGCTGTATACAGCAGTTGGCAGATTTCAACGAATTTTCTCTCTCCTCTGTTTGAAATCATAAAACGAACTGTGCGCTATCGACGAAATACTTTTATCGCAGTGGTAATGTATATGGGATACGCGATAGGGGATTTCTGTTTGATTATTCATGGATGCGTATGGGAACACGTATGGTACACGGCGTATCCCGCCGGAGCGGGAAAGGGGGTACTGCAATTACCGCTCCGGAGATCGAAGCGTTGGACGTCCGTTCGAGAATCCAGTTGGATACGCATCCATCTCCGCATCCTGAAGATAGTTTGCTCTCCGGAGATATTCCACCCGGTATGAACCTCGCTCGAGGACAGGGGATGCTGCCACGGTAGAAGGAACATTACGTACATCTGGTAGCTCGCATACTTCGACACGAAACGCACAATCATAGCTCGACGATGCGGTGAATACATTGACCGTGAGCTATGCGTTGCGACGTGTATTCGAAACGCGTTCGATATCGCGACTGCATCGGAGGAAGACAGACTTTACGATGTATTCGTGAAAGTTCGAGCGAGGATTTACCGTGCCCTTTGTTACGTGGCTCGGTGGTCCGTTTGCCTTGCACTCCGCAACATGCACAAGTCTAAACGACTTCTAATCTTGTTGTTTTACTTCCTTTGTATGCCGGAGAATAGAGAGGCAATCGCGTACGAACTCTGCCATCGCACAGACTTTACGATGCAGGCGGGTTAGCCGCATAACGAGATTCAGATACAGATATAAAGACGCAAAGGAATAAGAGAGCGAAGCGAATGACAGAGGCGGAAGGAAAGACGCGGCAGCCGGGCAATCTTGAGTCAAGAAGCCGAGCAATCGAGATAGCTCTGTCCCCCTGTATAGCTCGCGTCGTTCCTTCCCATTCGCTCACAATCGCGACCCTCAAAACGACGGAAAACTCAGTGCTAAGAGTTTTTTGCCCCGTGGGAGCATTGCCAAGTATGTCTCTTGTTGTAAGAAAAAGCTTCACGAGCGAATCGCCCGCATAGACGATGCGTGAAAGTCGTTGAAGATTCGCGCGTTCCGCACACGTTTTCCGCTCTTCGTCTTACTTTTATTCGTCTTATTCTTGCGCCGTTTCACCGCAAGCGACTAAGAAGGCCGGGTCGACCCCGCGGGGCTCTACGCCTTCCTTTTCCTTCGGCGTTATCGGAAAGTCATTGAGAGGTCTTGGAGTACGAGTATGAGGTACTCACCGGCGCCACACCCCTTCGGGTTCTTGCCCGACCGATTGGAAGATGGAACGCCCTTTGGCTCCCCGCTATCCTACTGACGCCAGTTTAAACTGCATTGCCCTGAGGAAAATCCAATTTCTAAAGATCTTGCCGGCCAAGCGTTCACCAGTAATATCTGGTTTCCAGCCACAGTTGACTATAATGACGCAGCCAAAGCCTTGACGTAAGCGAGCAATGGAAAATAGAGTGACGCTAATGAACGCCGTCGATGTGAACGAAACCACCGCGTTTCCTCGTTAAATTCGTTGAGAGTTATCGATTTATTTGTTAGTCTTCGCCTTCTTCAAATATATATTAACATTCTCTCTAAGATTTTCCACTGTGAATGGTAGTCGACAGGATAAACAAGCTGAACCGTATTTCTATAGCACGGTAATTGATTGTTCCGCGAATAATATAATTGTATACTCGAAATATACGTAATAATTTGAATCTGTTGTTGGATAATTGATAAAAGGTTATCATCCAACTCAGTTTGTTACATATTCAGCCATAACAACTGTATGAGGAAATATATTCGTAAACTCCTTCAATGTTACAGAGAAGCGAATCTGAATTGGTTTTCAGCGCGATCAATGTTATGATGGTCCACTTCCGGTGGAATATCCAGAACTGAAACTCACCAACATACAAGAAAATCTCTATTTTTCATCGTTATTAATTGCGAATATAATTCCGTATGAGAAGAAAAAATATCGCTGCGATCAAACGTTTCCATAATATAGTGTGTTATAAAGAAATCTGATCGTTTGAAGTTGTAGGAGTACGTAACCTAATTAGTAACGCGTAAAAAATGTCGGAGATTTTGACACCATGTCGGAGTTGCGAAGGAGCTCGCAGTCCTGTCGTTTATCGTTGATTTATGAATATATCGATCGTACAAGACTCAACACGTGTTTCGTTCGTCCAATTACGTTGTACGTGAAACGCAATTTCGATAGTTACCATAATCTACAGGAACGATCGTAGTGCTCACGCTATAGGTGGAAGATGCAGTGGTTTCACATTGGTTTTGCATGAGAGCGCACGTGAGCTTCGCACGTACGTGTATTGATCCGATCAAAACCATCGGTATTGGCCGACCGAAAACCGAAGCGAGCTCTCATTGATGAATATAGTAGAAGAGCTTGGTCTTCTACGCCGCAGAGTTTCGCTCTGTTTCAACCGCATGCCCAGATCACTCGGTACACTTATCGAATTCTCTCGGACGCGTTAATCGTCGTTAATGCGAATGCAGCATAAATAATTCCGACTGACAGACCTGCGGCAGATTCACCGTCGTTTCATTCATGTTTCAAGATAACAAGTGACAGAAGTGAGAACGGGGAAATAACTATTCCCACGCGAGACTTCTGACCCGAATCTAACCGCTCGTGTCCATCAACGACGAGCCACCCCAAACCATTTTATTGGCAGTTTCGAAATGCCCGAGCGTTACACCGTAAAAGGCTTCGTTTCCGCAATACAACCGTTGTTTATTCTGGGTGGCCATCTGTGGTTGCCAGCGATAGAACAGAAATCAAGCATCGACTCACTAGGATTTACCAAACGCGTACCTTGATCGCAAAATAATCTTCTCAATCACGTATATTTCTCCTCGCGTCCATATTCCTTGACAAATGTGTAAAAAATTTCTTCTTTGGCGTTTGAAGAGGGATGCAAAATAAAATCTTGCACATTCTTTCGAATTTTTTTACAAAGCTACTTCTATGAGAAATTATGGTGATTAATGTAGACTCCGTCATAGGGAAATCTGTGTCGGAAAACTAAAGTTTGTCAAAAAATGACTGATAGAGAAACGAAAAATTTGTAAATGTTGTGATATCTATCTCATTGCTTTAATATATTTTAAAGAAAATTGTAACCAATAACGACAACTTATTGCGTAACAGGTAACTAATTTTGGATCGATTCCTTGAGTGATTCTCAAAAGGCAGGCTTTTCATTCTGCTAGTAATAGCAATGTTGAATAAAAAAAATTTTAATTTCTATAAAATTCCAAGCCTTCATCGATTTTCATTAAATTTTACATCAAACATCTCTTACTGTTCGGTGTTGCGGGTGGCTCCGTTGAACACAAGCCGATGCGGGTTGTAAATTCGTATCTCAAATTGATATTTGAACCGTCAAACCGAACTCCCACGCGATCATTTTAAGATAACGCAGGTATTTATTTTGAATAATAATTAAGTTTATTAAACACAGAGAAAAAATATATCTATACAGGAGTTTACACTTGTAAATGTTGGAAAAATTTACGGATAGAACGATAAACGGCGTGAGTCAAGTGACAAAATAAGAAACAGAGTATCGACTATCAGTGTCTCTTGGAGTGTCTGAACTCGTTTAAGATTCCAAGACGACTGACCTCTCGTAAAGTCGCAAAAAATGAATAAAGTTGGCTGTAATGCGGTGTGGCGTCGCTCGTGTCAATTTTTATTTTCGATTCCCTGCAACGACAGGTGGAGGTACTCCGATACCTGAAAGGTATCGGGAAAAAACCAACCGTGTGTTTTCCCGTGACTGGTCCCTTCACGCGCAGAATGCGACCATCATAAAGCAATGCTCGCTAAAGTTGACCGCCGTAAACTAAGCATTTGCCTTTTTCCACGATTAATTTTACGTATTCGTTCCAGTCAATTGCCGGACTATGCGACGTTTTTTAATTCTCACGTCTGGTCTGCGGATGTCTCGATGCTTGACACGAATGGAGTTATCTACAGTTTCAATAATTTTAACTGTGGGGTAGAAAAACCCAGTGTACAAAAGCAATACGTAAAAATATTCTTTCCGTGACGAAACATTTACTATTCTCAAATATAAAAAACAAACTTAAACTCGATATTTAAAACACTTTCAAATTTATATCAATAAGAAAATACAAAATTCGAAACCTTTAAACGATCTCACCCAAGCTCAATAACGAGAACCGCTTAATGTTACTTCACCGTTGTAAAATAATTTAGTTGAATTGATAAAAGTTTAGGGAAATTAGAATAATCACACTTGTTGTTGGAAAATTGACAATTTCATCAAAGTATCTCTTTAAATTTATTTTATGGACGTTCTGACATATTTTAAAAACGTTGATATAACAATCCCAAACAAGGCGTGTAAATTTGAGATTTTTACACCGCTTCATCGTGATTATCGCCAACCCGTAGATTCTCCTTTACGGAGAATAGTTAACTCCGGCATTAAAATATTCAATAAAATTGAAAATTTGGTAAAACTGCAAATTTCATAAAGTTCTTAATCGATTCGAAAAATTACATAATTTCATGACTCCATAAAATCTGACCGCCTCGATCGATTCTTGCCAAACTCAATACGGAACAATCCTGTCCCTTGGCCTATTCTCGTAGAAAATTTTAACTCGATGGCTAAAAATTTACGAAAGCTGGAGAGCGCACCTCCTTTTTTCGAAAAATTCATACAAGCATAAAATGAGACACCCGTTAGCGATTTGGCCGAAAATTGCAGCAAACTGACAGGGAGTTGCTACCCGACATGCGTGCAAAGTTTCAGGATAATCGAGTAACCCGTTCTCAAGACATTTTCATGGCAATTTTACAAGCTCACCGCACACACAAACGTACACACACACACACACGACAGACGCGCGCGTGCGCGCATGGACAAGCCCGGACATTTAAAAAAATATGATTTCTCGATGTTTTGGGACTTTTTAAGTACTCTGACATCAAAATCACGAGAACATTTTTTTCATGACAACAGCTTTCTCCACGAGGAACTAAAAAAGAACATTTTTACTATCGCATAGCTTCTTCTATGAGAAACAAAAATGTAAAGCCAAAGTTTTTTTCATTAAAATCACGTGCCTCGGCTCAAGAGTTGCAGGTTAAAGCATTGCCAGTTCCGCCTGCAATCGAGCCATTGTTTTTTAGGAAAAGTTTTATTTTTTATTTGATCCTTCTTTCTCTGTATGCGAGTAGCGTTGTATCACCTTTGATGTGGCGTATTAATCAATACGCACTAAAAAATAGTTATTTCAATTGAGAAGTCCATCAAGAGCATCAGCGAATGAAAATGCTTTAACACGAATGTCGGTTGTCCGGCGAAAATCCGCTTTTAACTAGCATAAGTCGTAACGCCGTACGTTGAATTTTCACTTGAGCTTGGGAAACTCTCTGAAAGCCGGACTAAAGGAGAGTTTAGTCGGTGGTGGATCGCCCCTGTCAGATGGATGCTACCTGTGTCCAGTGGTTCGAAGTCACCCGCTTCTGCTGCTATTTCTCTCGGGCACTAATACCTGTTTGAAGCGACGCGTTCCCCACTAGAGCCAGTTGCGAATAGCCCGGCCAAGTTCACGCCTGTCTGCTTCCACAGAGAGGAGTACAGCATTGTCCGATATGCGAGCTTTTAAAAAATTGCCAGGAGAAACCATACAGTGTGGAACGACCGTGAAACGGCCACGGACTGGCTCGGGGCTAACCTCACGTATACTATTACATATACATGCTTTTAGGTATCCCTCCTCCCCACCCCCCTCGCTTTCTCTATCTCGTTACAAAGTTAATGCCCGCAATTCCACGAACAGAAGAAGCACACCCTGCGATCCCAGATTATGCCTCGGTCGTCCTCGTGTCCGACTCTGTAAAATGTATAACTACCAGGTCCGCATTGTCTACTGAGCTTGCATGTCGACTGTCTTTTCTGTAACGATGCTTTGTTGTTTTTCTATTTTTTTAAATTCGATAGGCGAATACTTACAACGGAAGAGCCATTAAATTTCTTTTCCTTTCTTACGACAGTGATCGTAAATTGCGCCGCGTGTTCGACGCAACGATATTCTTACCGGCAATAAAAGAAAGGTTTTCAAAAGATCTGCCGTGATGATATCGGATGAGAGCGCATATTAAAACAGAGTCCGGTAACGGATATTGTACGCAATGGAAATATAGTTGAAGCGGCAGTGAGCCTTACAATCAGCCAGCGACCTCATTAGTGCTCCTCTAACAAGAATGATATGGACCGAGATACATCGCGAGTACTAGCGCTATACACAGTATAACCCCGCGCCGTATGTTCGCAATATAATAAGAAGAAGCTTTTGAAAAAACGCACACGATCATACACGAAAGCCTACGTAGCGTGAGGGAAGAAGAACTCTTGGCTTGGAGCCCGGGCAGTGAGCTTTTCTCTCGTTGTCGAGCTAACGAATGGAATTTCAACGAAGCGCGCGAGTATTCATTAAGAAAGCAAGGACAGAGTCATACGAACGGGAGTAAGGATTTTGCGAATAATTCTACAAGCACTTCACCGTCAGACTCGTTTTCATTTCTATGAAAGAGAGAGAATTAAGGTACCAACAAACGTGCTCAGCCGAACTTTGTACGGAGCTCCCTCCTCGTCGAGCACTTCGAGCCTTATCGGCCGTATTGCCTTGCTATTTCAGGGATGATGCTAAATTTAACGCAGTCATGGATTAATCTACAGAAGAAGCGGCATCATTTAACAACATTTTTAAAACAGGAAGACTGAGCCGGGTTATATGACACAAGTCTAAATCAAACGTTCCTCGCTCCTCGATAATTAGATCGATAAAAACTTCTTTTTTTTTAATCAATCTACAAGTGTAGAGTCTTTGATTTCCTGTAAAATTCTTTTCGTAATGATTGCTCGGCTGTCAAAACATGTATTCAGCATCTGAATAACCTGTAAATACGGCAATCTTATTGCAGTCCACTCCGGCGAAAGTTGACAAGCTCTACTGCTGCTTTTGTTGGGTATCGGGATCTTTGATGGTAACTTATGTCGATGCATCGCAATGTAATATTAAAATGTCACCGTATAAAACGCCGTCAGTGTAGACGTTTGTTGATTTTATAAACTTCGGTATTAAATATTAACGCTTTTTACGGTGTGAAACTGACACGTTAAACGGTTTCGTCAAATTAATTGTCGTGTCATTGTCACCTATCAACACTTTCGTTACAATTTTCTGAATATTCAATCACCGACAATGTCACCTTAACACGCGGTTGTATTTTAACGGGCAATGCTTTTGTATCGATCACGCCAACGAGCCATGACCAAGCGTATCGCGGACCGTCGTGTATCGTGAATTTCACGTCGAAGGCGCTCTATCTCGTTATCGTTTGTGTGCGTGTTTGGCGTAATTTTTGTACGTTATACATGGAATCTGATCGTTATTCACGTATATATGTATATATTTATGAATATAAAGGATTCTAGAATGAATCACCATCTTCCCCAATTTCAATTTGTCTGTGAAGATATAAAAATTTCGAGGTCAAGTTTATCGGATAAAAATATCGCACGATGTATGCCGATATATTTATGATCAACGTTTTCATGTTATTGACCTGTAAATAGAATCAAAGTATGTTTTTTTATTTTTAATAAACGAAAATTCTCCAAAATTTGTTTTTGCAAAATTAATTGAATCAGAATTTTTAAACAAAATTTACAGAAAAAGCACGAGTTTATTGTTACAAAATTAACATCAATATGGCGTTAACGATATGGCTGCAAACAGTATTTCTCTTACACCGCTATCGTTACGTATCGCTGCTCATCGTTATCACTGTACGTACGACCACTCGAGCGTAGGACCTTGAAAGATACGTATTTTCATTACGCTCCTATCCCTTAACAACATTCAGTCTATGGATGTTTAAAACCATTGATTTTAAGTTGGGATATACGAATCCTGCCACCGATGGTTATCATATTCTGTAATCTATTATTCAATAAGATCAGTTAATCAGAAAATCGTTCGATCGATGTTAATTCCTTCTCACGTAAAAACTGTCTTGCGATGAAAAAGATGCGAGAGTACCTTGTTTGAGAGCGATATATAGCTCTTGAATAAGCAACATCCGTTGCGATATCGAAAGCGTGTGTATAACTTGATATTCTCTCGAAGGGGTATCCGTACTTGGCGTTTATGGAAAACAAAATAAAAAGCGTCGTCGCGCAAGAACGCGAGCGAATGTTTCAGTAGAGATTGAATAAATGATTGGACGCGTAGACTCGTTGAAAAATTAATTTATACGGTACAGCGAGCAAATTGTTTAATGAAGGTAACTGCGGTAGCTCACCGCGTTCGCCCAAAGTATCAGAAGGGATCGCGTGCTGCTCAACCGGTGGACACGCTAACGCCACGGAATGTTTTATATCGGAAAAGAACAATGGCAACGAGCCCGCGTGTCTCGTACCTTCGCACAGAGGAATTTAACGGCAAGTTCGTTAATTCTCTGGTTCGCAAGAGGAAACTCGTTTTTCCTGGCTGCAGCTATGTCGCGCTCTCTTTCTCTGTGTGAGCTATACCTTTAGCCAAAGACACGCTGCGGAGTGTAATGCACGAGCAAAGTGGTCCCCAAGATTTCCCATGTGTCGGCCGGTGTGTCGTGTATTTTTATTTTCGCACAAACGCCGCGAAACTCCCGTGCTCTTGGCTCCCTGGAGAATCGTGTGGGCACGCTCAACGTACAACGAGTGGCATGAACGAGACCAAAATATTGTATTTGCGGCTCACTCGTCAACTCCAATTGAACGACTTTTTTTGCATAAAAATAAAAAAAGTCATTGGTACAATTGCGATTGCATTATATCTTGGGAATCGGTTTTATACGATTCGTAAAAGGCATATTATCTACAATATTTGACACTGAATATTACCTTTCACGCGTATACCGCTAACATTCAAGTTATTATAATAGGCTTCCACGATAGACGGTATAACGAGAATTCTATATCCAAAGTCTAATGTAATAACCCTCGGATCCCACCAGAAGCGTTGGGCCTTATCATCGAGGGTTCATCTTTGCCGCGTAATCTTGGGATGAAACGGGACGACATGGTAATATTACGTGCCGCTTTGGTATTGGCCTGGATTAAATCGGATAGGAGAAAACGATTCTTCCGCGGATGTTCTAATCGATAATAGCACTAGGCGTGCTCCATGTAATTTCGTATAGACGTTGAGCCGGATATCCCTTGGCCTCGATGCTCCCTATCATAAGATTGGCAGATTTTCTCATTTGCGAACGATTGCCACTGCCGGGAAAGAAAGTTCATATCCAGGGTATCGAGTACTGTAATAAAATAATAATATTATGTAATAGCGATAGAACTTTTTTTGATGAGAAGATATTTCTCCAAGAAAAATTTGTATCGCACGTAAGAAGAATATTGCGGCAGGAAGATGTATCGTAATTTTATTTCTTTCTGCTTCAGAGGTATTTTGCAGCAAGGGAGAAGAAACTACGAGGAAGCAATCTTGAGTTACCAGCGAGCAATCCACTTTCGGCCTTCGTTGGCTCGTGAGTACCTACTTGCTTATGTTCTCGTCTTGATGCTACTGGAATCTTGTCCTATTATACACGTATCCAATAAAAAAAGAAAACTGCAAAATAAAACCTTGAAACTTGCTTCCTCATTTTTTTTTTTACAAAGCGTCTTCTATGAAGAAGTATATTGATCAACTTTCTCTTGCTCGTTGAGGAAGCTTTGTGCAAATTTAAAAAAAAAATGAAGAAGCAATAAGCAAAGTTCTCATTCGAATTCTCGTTTAAATACTTTATACACCACTTGTACTTGGTAAAAAAATGTTGACAGTTCCTTTGTTAAAGAATTTGCGAGTCTGGTTGCTTAATCAATTTGCATTTAATTGGTTCAAACAGACTCGATATCTATAATAATTCGCAAATGCGGAATTTAAAATAGGCTTCTCGTTCCCGCACCTAGAATCGCGATCACGTATCTCGTACTCTGAGTTGTGTTTCGCAAAAATATATATCCTACTGATCGAACATAGGCGCTATATTTATATAAATATTAAAATTTACACGGTCGCTTGCATCAGAATTACTATACTTAGTAACGTCGAATTTTCGAGAGTAAAAAAAATTATAACGGACATTGAAAATAACTGAAAACGTCAATAACATAAAGATGTTATCAATACGGTTACGTTCTGGATTTTATAAAAGGGGCGAAACGAAGAATAGATCATTTTTATCTCCGTTTTGAGCCAAAATGTGTTGGCTCGGAATAATCCGAATTAGTCCAGTGATGAGGAATTTAATATTGATTTGTACACTGAAAGATCGCAACGATAAGAGATTGTATTTTTAAACGAGACAAAACAACGAATATACACAGAGAAGGTTTGTTATCACAATAAATGTCTGAATTAACTTTTGATCATTGTTTTATTGTTGCCCGATCAGCCGACGATGGTACACAGGTTGCCAAATAGATTTTAGCGATGACGTTGATTTTAACTCACGGTGTTTCACTCGCGAACTGTCCGAATTAATTATGTAGGAAAATTTAGAGTCTCGTTGTTTATCGCTTGAAATAATATAAATAAATTATTACGAAGTCCGACCGTTTGGTTCGGCTCACAGAGTAGGACCTATAACCTTACTGTTAGCACGATGGTCGACCCTTGGAGATGAACTGACTAAACAACGTGAGAAGCGGTGCTGAGCGCACGACGCAACAATATCGTGAAAAACGTAGCGAGTAATTAAGGGTGCACGGCGCGTCTCGAAGATGTAGCGCGTCCCGCTGGTCAACGCGGGGATTGCTGACCTAAGCAAAAGATATACACTCAGCAGTGATAAGCACTACTGGATCGCAACAGATGCACGTATGCGCGGTTGAAGCGAAAATTTTACATTTAATTTACAATGATTTAATGCACAAACAAATCATAATTAGTCCGGACGTAACGATACATTAATTCAGATTAAAAGTTGTCCCGAATAATAAAGAGCGCTGCTTAACTCGTGTTTAAAATTTAAGTTATTTCAGTTACTAGATTAATAAATGTTCGTTTGACATAAAAATCTCAAAATTTGGTGTTTTTTTACCATACTTCTGTGAGAAATCAAAAAGGATCTTGAGAAAAAAACGTTTGTATTGACGGACTTGATTTGTCAATAAATTCGATAAATATAGACGAAATAGCTTCTAGATTTCGGTTAAAAGTATTGCTCAAAGTATGAAGCGTGGACCGCTTCTATTTCTATATTTTTACAAACTAACGAAGGACGGCAAAATCTAGCGTAACGAGTACTGAAATTCAAAAATCTTCATCTAAGATTAAAAAATGACTGCATATAGATACTTTAGATCCATATCTCGATGCGAGATTTCAGCATTGATGGTTCGTCGTTGTGAGAATGAAAGCGAACGTGAAAAATGCGCATAGGTCTTCGTTTGTCGCACGTAGCAAGAGCAATGGCCCCTTAACGAGTCACCTTTTTCCCAAGAGATCGAGCGGCTTTACGACATTCGCGGGTACGTCCCGCACCGTGCTCTCTCACGGGAGAGACAACGAGGGACAGAAAAAAACGTTGGAGCCGTTTGTTACGTTAACGGTGGAGGATGAGAAGAGACGGCGAACGATTTACGTCGATCGGGGGAGCGGTTCGTTACCCGAGAAGCGACTCCGCCTCGCCGACGTCGTCTTTTCGATCTGCTCCGATCTTTACGAGCGTTCCGGGCTTAAGATATATCCTATATCCCACAGGCGTATAATCGGACGTACCCCTTTAACCAATTCCTGCAAAATCCTCGTGGTCATTCGAATCGTGCACGCAGAAACTGCATGTGTAAGTGCTACGGATCATCGTTAAAACGAAGCGTCGAAATTTCTTCTCTATAACCACGGGCTATATCAACTCCACCCTCTTTAGGGATCATCCAAGCTTATTCGCTACATTCGAATAATTATTCAATTCTTTTAAGAGTATCCTCCGGGAATGATAATTAAAAACAATATTATTGCACGAGTTCGAATAAAATATATTAGAAGTAAAAATTATTTCTCTGACGCAAATTTCTCAATGTGAAGAAATTACTTTTTACTACCTGAAGTTTTACAGCCAGTTTCCAGGATATAGGAATCCGACATTCGGATGGTACGCCGTACAGTATTTTTCGTGAAAATATTCCGAAACTATAGCTTACGAATGGAGCACGATTCACGTCAGTCGTTCGAAATCTTCTCTTCCTTCAGAACCGCACACTCGTGACCAAGCACGCCCGATGGGACTTGGAAGATGCAAATCCGTTTCAACCGAAGAAGAGAAAGGACAGAATATGCTCGGAAAAGGAGAGAACGGGCACATGTGTGCGAATGTACGTGTGGATCCAGAGGGTTGAAGAGAGGCTATAGCAATCGAGGGCAAGAGAGGAGCGCGCTACACGCCGCCCAATCGTTGTCGCTCGTAGAGCGTTTCTATGACTCTCACGTTTCTACGAACATATCCTATCTGCGCTGGCAGCGTCCTCACCACGAGCACGAGGATGGCGAACGTCCCGTATACCCCGTATACCGAGAGAGCCACCGGCGGTTTACCTGCAGGGTTCGTGCTATACGCGCGGGATTCCCGTTGTTCGAAATAGTTGGAGCGAGGCACAAGGGTAGCGAGTGATGCCCGTGGTTCCGGCAACCCGTATAGACGCCGTGAGCTACAGAGACGAAGAGGTCGAGCGAAGCTACGGAGGTAGAACGAGGAAACATGGTATACACATTGCGCTGTAGGACGATGACCACGGCCCAGTCTCCAGCGTAGAACTCGAGGTACCCTATAGACTCTCCATTCAACGATGCAACGCTCGGACGTGAGCAGTCGAGAGAGACTACAACCTGCGGCATCGTCGTTGTGGACAACGGCCAAGTGGAATGAAAAGTGGTGACCTGGCGCAACGTTACGAATGATAACGGAGGTCCTCGATGTTTTTCCACGACTTTCACACTTTGAAGCGAAATATTATGAAGAAAATGAGAAACCGCACGAAATTCATCGCTCTGGCACTCTCGTCTTTGCTCATAATCGTATGACCTATGCAAAACGGGAATCTTGGAAAGTGCTCCGGTCTCCCGATGATTGCGGGCTAATGACAAGGAGATCACAGAAGCGGTGAGGCCGTCTCGTCTCACTGACGCGGAAAGTCGCGAGACTCGTACTTGCAGTTTGGTATGTAACCGTGATTAATTAGACTCTTCCTCTTACGTTTCATCGTATCAAGGTTAACCTCGTCTTGACTGCGAAGCCAACAGCTCCGGGGTACTTCTAGATGCGTACGCGATCACCGAGGATTCAACTAACGTATAGCTCAGCTGCATTCTCGTGAATACACAAGAAAGGTTAAGGGGAGCAATAAAATAATGGTGAATCGCAGATTAGAAACAAATTTTTTGTACCGATGCTCGAGCCACGGAAGTCAATAATGCACTAACAATTGTATTGCCCCCTTCCAGTTACTAGACTGTGTCAAAAATGAAATATAAAATACGCGAGAGAAATTCTACGCTTGAACCATACGAAACCTTAGAACGGAATGAGAAATATCCTCGGAATTATTTATGTGTCCAGAAAAATTACTTATAGGCTGAGAACGGATGAGTTGTTCGTCCCTTTTCGAGTCTTAAGAATGAAGAAGTTTGCGACTTGATATTAAAACACACAACGCGTACGTTCAGCACCAGTAGCAAAGCCCCTTGTCATAATCTCAGATTCATTTAAACTTCCCTGGCTTTATTAAGTTTGTAAACAAAGTTGAGAGTCGGCTGTGATCGAGGAGAAGACCATTGTACGTGAATGTGAATAAACGTATTTTGTATATAATGTCGGAAGATATATCTGTCCCGGAACTATTTAAGGCCAACCATACCACGAGCTACACCCGCAGGATATCTCATTATCTCGACACAGTCCGTAACGCGATGAAACTTTAATAGACCAAAGTCAAAGGTACCTTCGCAGGCATTAACCGAATATATAATTCAGTCGAGGACTTGAATAAACACGACGGACGATCCGCTAAAGATATTCCGCATGAAAATCAAATAAACACACAAGAGTTGGTACGAAGCCGATGAAATTTACGTTAATCGATACTCGCCCAGCGGCTTTAACTTTGCTTACGGACTCATCGCGCGATATTTACATGCACCACCGAAGAGATCTCATCGGAGTACTTCGTGAAAGTTTTCCAAAGTACTGGGCTGGGATTCCCGCTCGCTGCACGTGCCTACGTGCCTATTTCGCTGAGCTATGCATCCTCCTGATACACTCGACCAAACCAGCACTGCATCCAGCATACGCGGACCATCGCGCTCGACTCAATTACAGCAAGCTTCTAGAAACAAACGAACAAACACACAAACAGACCGACGGACAAACAAACGTGTCGGCGAGCTTGGCACGCGTATACCCGAGCAAACTTTACGAACATCGAACTCGACACCGACAAGATGCACAGACCAGCTAACCACGGACCAACCAACACTTGTACGCCTTCACAAATTCTTCGGGTTGACTCATTTCGGCCAGAAATCTACGCTTCGTATAGACAGGAAACATGGTTTTCAAACAATTGGCAAATCAATGTTGTTTTATTTTTCATTTTTATAAAGATACATTCGGTATTACGATTGCTGCTTTAAACTTATTAATTTTTTCATTTTTTTGTAACGCGTCTTTCGTTATAAATGGTATACAATTATTATAAACTATTATAAATAGTGTAAAATAGAAAAAAAAAGTATTTGTTTCTATATTCATGATTGCGGAGGCTTGCACAATTAATTGATCTGTAACTCGTAAATTAGTTGAGACATTCTTCTAAAATTTGTTACACCAATTGCGCGATAAGTTCTCCTTATTGACTACAATTTTTATTAAAATGCATTGAAGCAATGAGATTTTGGAACACGCTGAATTATTTAATTCATTGATAACTCAATTATCATTACTTCAATTTCTACAATTTTATAATTTAAGGATACTTAAGTAAAATCTTGCACATTGCTTCTTCATGATTTTTCATTTTTTATACAGTTTCCTGTGTAAGGAAGCTAAAATTGAACAATATACTTCCTCATAGAGGTGATTTTGTGAAAAAAAAAACGGAAATTATAGAGGAAACTTTTTACTGATTAAACAAAGTGCTCGATAGCGTCAACATCAGTCACAGATCAAACAACACTCAAATGCTTTTTTAAATTCTTCGCCCAGTGACGTTTCGTTCTATGAAACTACGAAGCATGTTTCGGTAAAGTCGTTACATATTTTTTAACCAACAGAACAAGACACGAAAGCCTGAATAACCATGTGGTTGATTAAAAAAAGTTTTATTGGCACGTTTATTGAAGGTGATTGGTTTATCAAAGTTTCTATAAAGAATCGTTTACGTTCAGTGTCAATTTCACCGGATTGTACCGAGCGAAACTTTGTATCCATTGCGTAGCAACGAATCGTTGAAGAGTAAATGGATATCAGCCGGATCGAAATAACGTAAATTCCAAATACTCGTGCGAAAGCACGCACAAGGCTATCGTGTCAAAGCATTCATCTGTTTGCCTCTGAGCAAACCTTTCATCTTTAACGATCAGCAATCGTATAATCGGATGTTTGTAAACTGTTTTGTCTACGATTTCAAGCCAATTTTAAAAACAACGTAGCCACAGTAGCCCTTTGTATCTAACACGCAACGAATAACGAAAAGATGAAAAATGATATGATCTCACTTTAAACAAAGAAATATCGATTTTCGGATTGAAATAACAGAAACACGATCCGACGCTTTGAATGTTGTGTTGATCGCATCAGTGGTCGCCTCGCGAATAATAAAAAGGGCTCCATGAAATGCTCTGGTTGCAAACAATGTGTGTCGAATGTGGAAGAATCCTTTAGCAAAGGTGCTCGAATTGATAATTGAAACGATACATGAATCTAGATCCCACGGTACGAAAACAGAAAAATAAAAACGGGTTTATAATAAGATATATATATATAATATCTATCCTATGATGAAATATGTATAGCAGCAACATCAGCAATTCGAAGGTATCGTAGTACAATCACACGAGTGGAAAGTCAGAACAAGATTTTGAAGTAATTGCCGTTAACCATAGCGAGTGGTTGAGTCAGTTGCGACGGGACAAAAAGTGTCTATGGAAGAGTGCCAAAAAGAAAAGGTGAAAACAGAGTGGAAAGCACGAAACGGAGATTAACCCTCCGAAGCCCCGAGCAACGGGACGTAAAACGACAAAAGGGCGAGCAGGCGGTAAGGTCAGAGGAATTTCTTGATGCCTCGGTGAGTTTGTAATTAATACTTGAGCGCGGAAAGCTCGATCGTTAACGACAATTGCAACGTCGAGATACTCGTACAATTTGAGACGGTGCCATGGAAAATCACCGGCCGGAGATAAAACGGAGACTCTGGAAAATACCATCTTCGGGGTAAACAATTTTTCCTAGTTACGAACGTGAAAGTAAATGATCCGCATCTGCATACTAAATAGAGCGTGTCCCGTTACTGGATATTTCTTAAACCAGCTTCCGATTCTGCGGTTTAAAATGTACACCAACCTCGTACCTATTGCCAAGAGATAATTCATTCATCAATTATTCAACAGTGTAAATTGGTACACAGATTGTAATGTAAATTAGTGGTGAAAGAAAGGGAAGTGAGAAGAGTGTGATAGTCTTCTCTAGCCCGGATGCGGGACTTTGAAGAATAAAGGAAAAAGAGTACGGGAGGCGACGAGAGAACCAGAAGAGGACGAGGTGCGCAAGCGAATGGAGGAGAAAGAGGCGTACGTCACGAAAGAACTAACGCTACGAGCCCGGTGAACGGTGTGCCGGTACTTTCCCTTTAAAAGCTTTCCCTCTACACCCTTCTCTGTCTCTCGATTTCTCACTTACTCACTCGCTCATCCACCAACGGTTCTCTCGTCATTCTCTACTTTCCGTACGTTGCTAGCAGCCGAATTTCGACCGAGCCAACCCATCCTCCATTACTCAGAAAACCATACCGAGCTATCCAACGATCCGACCATGCTAGCGACCTTTCTGCCTCGCTCTATACCCCTCTTCCTCCTTCGTCACTTTTTAGTCGATCCCTAACTGGCCCGTATATTGGCAGCCGCGTCTCCACCCTTGCTCCCCCCGTTTAACATCGTGCTGCCCCTACCGGTGTCCCACGCTGGTCAGACCCAACGTGAAACCTGGTCGATAAGGGTCGCGCTACCGAGTGACTGAATACGGATATCGTGCGAGTGTGGCATGCGGCAGCCATCCGCAAATTGGCGGCCGATCGGGTCACTAATTACTCGAGCTCGGAACGTGTTTTAAAAGCTCCACTGAGATAATTTACGAGAGTGGCTACCTGCACGAGCGAGCCCTGTGCGAGTTGGATGGAAATTCGGAGTAAAGAATGGAAGAGACCGACCATTGAAACAACCTGATATTGCCAACGTAAAAAAATATAATTGGAGGCAATGGCGATCAATGCAATCCATTGCCGGTCATAACTCCAAAAAATGCGCATAAATTCATAAAATTTTCACGTTTGGATGCTTGAAATACGACACTGTACACTCCGAACGAGTCTGTCTTTCTTTCGCCAACTGTAAGAGGAACCGAGCTCCGCTTGGAAAGGGCGCACAAGAAGAAAATGAAAGAGTGAGAGCAGCTAAGCACTTATACACGTTCTTATGAACGAATCCCAACAGCTACTAACTCAGCTTTCACCGTGGCGTATATGACCCTTTATTTCTTACCGCGAAGTCCCGAGTGGTAGAAATACGGGTTTCTACCGTCGCGGATCCATAGAGTACGTGCACGCGGTTTACGCGAGAGAGGATGGAGGATGGAGGTGAATACGGTAGAATGAGGCAAACCGGGCAGCGGTGCCATAAACGACTTGAAATTAAAGCTAGAGCGAAGGTAGGTTAAGCCAGCATTACTGTGGCAGCTGGTACTTTGACTTAAGATGTTCTATAAAAAGCTAGAGCGTTTGTTGCCAGCTCGGCAGACCGGTCGACGAGGAAAATGAGTCGAGATTTCCCTCGCTTTTACCCTCTTTGTAACTACTAACGACGGTATATAACCGCTTCAAAGACTTTCTGAGCATTGAACTCGAACAACATAGCTGGTATAAAATCTCCTGTAAGATCTTTACACTTCATTTTTTTTCCTATGTTTCTTCTCGATGAAATGAAACAAATATACTGACCTGCCTGCTTCAGACACTATTTTACGTAAATAAAAAGCGGAAGCTCTCGCTTCTTCGTTATCTTTTCAGCCCTTGGCAACCCGAACATATTGTTCGAGGCACGCAGAATTAGGATCGAGAGTTCTGAAAGGATCGGCACTCGGGCGAAATAATGCCGCACGATGACTGCATTTGTCAGTGAAATGTAACCGTATGGCTCTCTACGACATAGACACGTACATCGACTAAATGTGCCGGAGAGTACAATAGTAGTATTTCACAGATGGTCAGACCTTGTTTATTCGAAATGAGCATTTTTCCGTGTTTTCATTTATCTAATATGAATTATTTTTTACTTTTGTTTGAATTGAATTTCACAAGAAAATTTATTTATTTTGTACATAATGTATACAATATTCATTATTTTCAATTTGTTATTTCACTGACAATGAGTTTCGTACAAAAATTTATTAAAAAAGGAAAGTAATGAGTTCCAAGTCCATCGTGGTATCTGTACAATGGCATTACGTTGATCCCTGCGTATTGTGAAATACGCGATAAACCGTGTACATACATGCACAGTATTCTCTCAGGATAATTCGTCGAAGCATTACGCTTCGAGATCCGTCCATCGACGGTATACAGTTGTCGAAAGCTGAGAAACTCTCTGCAAAAACGTACAGTCGATACGACAAAAATGCTGTTTCATCTCCGAGTCCGCCAACTTGGCAAGACCGCAGTGCTGTTTGCTTCCTAATTACAAAGAGGAATGAGAGGGTGAGCGAGTGAGAACGAAGTGAATCGTGAGAAAGCAGAAGCAGTGCGAGAGCATGGTCTGGAGTATGGGTGTACCAACATTGCTGGGTCGGATGAATGCTGCTGCTGCTGCTGCTGCTATGCGAGTAAAGCTCAACCGAAGGCCCTAAGAATTAAGATTCCATCGTGGAACTGAGTTGTGTGCCTTGCAATTTTCTGGTTAACCTGACTTCAGCTTCTCTGCTGTCTCCTCAGCTCGTTCTCTCGTCGGTTCTTTTCTTTCGTCTGCCGCCATGCTATACTCACGACTGAAACCTGCTTGTTCTTGGCTTCGTCGAGTCGTGACGAAGCGAGCACGAATCTCGTCGTTGACATCCTACATTTCCCAATTCTCGAGTTAAACTACCGTGGAAAATGTTCCCCCTTTACTAGCGAAGAAAAGCGATATATGTAATACCCTGGAGGGGAGGATTATCGTTACCACTAGCGTCGTCGCGTCCTCGTTATTCGTTGTTACCCTTTTTACTGTACTAACACAATATTTCACCTTCGTCTGCTCCAGTGCATAAAAATAAACGTAGTCGTAAGACGAGTGACGGTTCATTTCATTTATCGAAAGACGTAGAAAAAAATCGGCGATATTCGAAGCCAGATTATTCATAACCCGATATAACAGAAGTTCCAGCTATTTGCTCCAAAACAAAACCTCGAGTTCTTACGTTTTTTGCATTTGTACATGAATTTTGGTGAGCTTTTCGCCGACACTTTAATTGATTCCTTTAAAATTTAATAAACACGAAACAGGATTTTATTTATTTTGGGAGTTGTTTTTATTTCACCGTGACATAATTGAACTTTTCAACAAAGCTGCTATCGTACAAATTAAAAAAAAATGATTCATTCGCTTAGCCGCCGTTGGACAGTAGTTGAAACGATCAAAAGAACAAAACATCATTTTCACAACTTGCCAATATTCTCATTGAATGCTAGTGTCGTGTCCGATGCGATTGCAGATTCCGTATTTATGTAGTAATTACGTTATGTGTGTACGGTATATATAGTCCAGTGACACGAATTCGCAACTGATATCTGTATCTCCGCTATACGATATACGTAACTCTAAGATATATGTAGACAGATAGTCCAGGATCTGGCAATAATCGATAATTGTGTTGGCAGAGGCTTACGTGAACCTGGGGGCAGCTTTAGTCGCGGTCGGACGAGGAACCGAAGCCGCTGGGATTCTACGTGCCGGAGCATCTCTCGATGGGTCCGGCCTGAAGGACAGAAGAGCTCACGAAGCTGCGAGGGTTCAGGCGTTGCTTCAGCTCGGGGGGCTCTACGCCGATGAGGGAAAATTGCAACGGGCTCTTTCCGCCTACAGAGAAGCCCTTCACGCTCTCCCGGAGCACTACCCTCCTCAGGTAAGCAGTACTATCTTCGTTCGTTCAAAATGTTTTCCGCTTCGGTGTTCCACGTAAATTCATAGACGGAGCATATCAGTATCATTCCAAACATCGAGAGTACGTCTTCCTTTCCTTTAGTTATTCTCTCCGACTATTTTGAAACATATATAACGATAACGATGATGCAAAAGTACTTAACCCTTTTATTAGGCGCACATGGCACTGAAAATCTTCATTGTCCTCCACGACATTAGTTATATGCGAGAGCGTATTTTCAGCTACTCGTTATTCGAGAACAATTCCCTCAATTTTGTATACATCCAATTGTTACATCCGTTAAATTTATATGCACGGAAATACGCAAGGAGATTGTACTCACAACGATGTTAACTCGTTTGACGAACCGCCCCCACGATATTCTCGGTATATAGGTACCATAGAGCAGTACAATCGGAACCCACATCCGCCCCACATTCGAGCTTTCCATAGTAGTGGAAACTTGAAAATTCTCGTGAAGCAATTGTGTGTGGAAGAAGGATGGTTGCGGAGTTTCCGTCGGTTTCTCGCTGTGTATATCATAAAATAAGAGAATACAGTCGCTGTATCTTGGCTCTTCTTTGTCGTGAAGCAGGGTCTTGCTGCCTGTTACGTGCAGGCTAAAGGGTTGTTACTAGTTTTTCTCAGACGTCGTTTTCTCTTCGATGCAACTTTTCGACGAGGAACACACGCGGCAACGACAACAAGGAAAACGAGCGAACGATCGTCGGAATGAGCGCGCAGTACCGGCTGGAAGAGAAGCTACTGGCAGCGTCTTGAACGGCAGCAGCAGCAGCAGCAGCAGTGGTGGAAACAGCAAAGCGGACTGTACGAGCGCGCGAACGTAGCACGGCTTCACGAGTACTCCGCACCGGTTTCGTTGGAGAAGTTTGCATTTTTATGAGGTATCTCCTGCCACCCTCTCGTATCCTCCTTCTGCTACCACCTCTTCGAATCCTCTCGCTCTCTCTTCCCTCGTCCCCCAACTCCATTCTCCTGGAATTCCTCCGCGACAATTTATACGAAAAGTATTTTCGTCGTTCGCCTTTATAAGGAAATGAGCGGGACACGAGTGTGCCAAGAAACGCTTCCACTTCTTTCTCGCGTGCTGTCTCTCCTGTCGCTCCTTTCCGCAGCTAGCGCGCCACCGTACTCGTTCGAAGTAAGAAAACGGAGGAAAAACGACTGGAGAATAAACGCGTATAACGTGTATCTCTATGTCCGTGTAGTACACAATGGAACTTTAGCGAAGTTGGCTGCGCTTAGGAAACTTTGAGGGCGATTTATCGAAATAGATTTACACCGAGGATGCGAGGGGCCAGAGTAGTGCGGAACGGGCACAGCTGGACCCACTCGCGCAACGATATAACTAGTTCAATATTATTAAAAGTATTCCTTGGGCTCTCCGCAGCTCTGTTACTCTCGAGGGAGTACTCGATGAAACCGGAGTCGATGACGTTACGCGATGGTCAAAGGAAGAACGAAGATGCCAAATTCAAACTTAAAATTGGCTGTCGAGCGATAGCTCTCCAAAGTCCAAACTCTATACGGAGGTAGGGTCGGTGGATCAAGCTACGGGGAAGGTCGCACCACAGTTCTCATGATCTCTTCGTGCACCAATCGTCGTTGCGTGTCCTCTGAATCTCGTCGCAACCTTACCACACCTGACGACGACTTCCTCCTACCTATAGGTTCTCCCGCCAGACGGAACGATCCTTTCTCCCCAAGTTATTACCCTCACGAATTTCCCCAACAGTCTCGAGGAAACTTTGCCCGGCATCCACTCGGTAACGAGTTATATGGCTGGTCGCTCGATGGTGTGGGCGAAGCGGCAAAGGTGCTGGTTGGAAACGAGAGAACCGGAGACTCCGTGCCTCGCCAGCGGACCATGGCAGAAGTTCACCTCGTCCATCTGTCCAATGGTCAGCCAGAGATTCCCAGTCCACCAAAGTTAACTTGGAGTATATAGACTATTCGAGCGCAAAGTTTTAAAAAATTACGAGCGACGATCGATTTTGATATGTCATTTGTTTTATCCCAGTTGAAAATTAAAGAAGCGTCGATACAAATCCGAGACCAGGGATTTGAGATTTGGAAAAGCCCCAACTTTGTGACTGAACAAACAATTCGCCAGGAATTATTTTTTCCTCTTTACTCTTCATACATTTCAGAGTATATCGGCTGAAACACTCTAAAATTAACTAAAATTTTTCATTTAACCAAACTCGAAAAATCCTTAAATATTTATACCCACAGCCCATTAAATATAAAATATCGAGACATCCGTGTCGATTGCCCTTCGTAGTATTATAAACTCTTTGTACGTCTATAAAGATTTCCATACGAATTACTCGGTGCACAATAGTACGGTAGTTAAATAAAGCTGTATCTACGATGGGAAATGCTGCAATCATTCGCGTTGATTAGATTCTGGGAGACAACGTCGATTCACATGTACCTGACAAACAATTTGAGTGTACGCGTTCGACATGCCGATTAGACTTTATTTACCGCGGCACTCTTTTTCGAGAGTATTGTAAAAACATATTGAAAGAGGCGATTGGTTTTTCGTTCGTGTAAACAACGATTACGCCAATACTGGAATGACAGCTACACAACCCAAGTGTGGTCAAAATAATCCTTGCTGTGATTTTCTACAACACCAGCTTTCGATGTAGTAACGCGACTCGAGAGCAGGTACACGATGATATTTAAATCCATTTAGTACTGTGACGGAATCAAGCGATGACGGAGCGTTTAGTCGGCGTTGATATCCCGACAGATACGGCTAGAGTCAAATTCAGCTATTAATTAACGAGAGAAAATGTTAGGAGCCTGTAACTCTGATTGACACCCGATGAGTTGATCGAATGGATCAATGATTAATAATACTCAATGATTAAACGGATAGCATGTTGTTAGTCAAAGATACTATCGGATTGATTGCGGCTCCACGAGTTGATACACGATGCTAAGCTCTTTGTCAAAGCGTAACGGTGACCAATGCATTGTTAGCTACTATGTCATACGATAATCAGCCTGCATAGACCTCTCTAGGACTCGTACACCACGAGTTCCACTATGCACCAACGGTGCTTTACATTGAGCTCGTTATCCCGCAGCATTATCGTCATTATCACGAACCAGTTGAGAGGGAGGGTCTGTGGGGCGCAAGATACATATATTAGCAAATAGGGTTAGCGACGTTTCAGTTCGAACAACACATACAATTGTGAAGGCTCGACCGGTGTTTCCATCCCACAACGCGAATTTACCGAAGAACGTTCGGTAACCAACACGACTGTTACGCTACGCGTCGGTTAATAAGATACTATCTCGTTATATAACTAATTGCTATTTAACGTCCGAGATACAACGGGTTTACAGAACACTCGGTACGAATATGTACCACAGCCTGTCACACGTCCTCGAAATAGGATATGCTGCGGTACAATCACCTCCATCCAACTCGCGTATCCTCCGCAGCTTCGTTTCATCCTGCTCGAATTGCCAGAGATTCGTTGCGTCCCTCCTGCCACTTTTAATCCGTGAATTAAACATTGCAACTCTGTTACATCCGAATGCGCCAGAATACCGCAGTTTTTTTCCGGAATAAAAATGGAAATTATACCAAATAAATATTATTTATTTAATTCAGCGACGGAATAAAAATTCCTGTTATTAATGTGATACGCAAATGGAAAATCAAATCAATACAGAAATATGGAATAATATTAAATTAAATACTAATAAAATGTGAGATTTGGGAGATACAGAATTGAAGATAAAATTACGTTACGTTCTAATTTTTACTTATCCAATAGTTTCTCTCTTAGGTTATTCCTATTTCTACTTCGCCCCGAATAAAAATAGAGAAATACGTATGAAATTAGATATTAATATATCGTAGTCGCTCGAGAGGCGAAGAAACGATGCTATAAATTCGGTCTAGTCATAACTTGTTCAAAGATTCCAACACTGAATCACGAGTTTCAACGACTCGTACGAGCCGCTGCATCGGAAGTTTAATAAAGCGCCTGCTTGTTACATGATTACTAGCAGCGTCATCACTCGTGTAGTACAAAAAACAAAACATTTGTAGGTCAAATGGGTTGCTGATACTAGACTGCTGGAGCTTAAACTGCGAGATCCTTGCAGACCTAATTCGTCGAAGCTTCGCAAGTAGCCCGTTGCATCTTTCACGCGTGTAATGCCGTTGTTCGGTTTATCCGGAAAAGCGGCTTTGCGTTTTCATTGCTACGCTGCAATCTAATCCCACGCGCCTATGATACGGGATGCGTTTAAAGCTTCCCGGAGTAATATCTACCATAACCTTTTTCTGAAGGGACGCTTCGTGCTTTATATGACGTTTTAATAACATAGGGCGCTTTGTTCGACAGTGTTTGAGTGGCTAATTAGGTGCTCGCGACCCTCCATGCTCGGCGTACACAATGCTCACCGGGGTAATTTCACAGCCCACCGTGTTCACCCCGCTTTTTTCTACCGAGGCTATCCCCTTCCGGAGTTTCTCACTTTTCGCTCCACACGCTTCTTTCTACCGCGTTTCCACATGGCACATTTTTCCTCGCTTGCACGCCTATGTCCTTTTTATCTTTTTCCATCTCTTTTTACGCCACCGTATACCATCTCTTCAACGAGTATGAACTGACAAACATTTCTTTTCTTGCACCACGCTGCAACCGAATACATTAGTATCAACTTTTCGCAACTCTGCTATATAATTAATGTTATTTGCTAGCCTCTCAATGGATTCACGAAAACACTGGAAAAACTGCTATTTCAATTCGTGTACCAACATTTATGTCATTTTTCTTTTTAAGCAAATTCGGTAGAGTCTCGTGAAATGAATATTAAAATACTGTAAGATCTTTATTCGAGATACAGCCAAGTGGGTACTGAAAATAAATGAGGAAAACATTTTATAAAGAATATTAAATGTTTTCAAGAACGAAATAACAGTTAATAAAGGAGTAGTCATAACGAATGTACATTTAAAAAATATATATCTTATTCAATTTTGGATTTCTCATAGAGGAAACTTTTTGAAAGATGAAAAATAATTAAGAAGCAATATGCAACGAAATACTTTGCGTACTTGTAGAAAACAATTTTAGAAAATAAAGTTTGAAATTAAAAAATCGAAAGCGCTTGAATATATCATCAATTTAATATCTTTTAGTTGTAGATAATAACTAAAACTTGCTGCATAACAAATGTAACAAATATTGAATCAATTGCTTAAGGTACTTACCTTTTATTTTTTCAAACCCCGGCTATCGAAGAGAGAACAATGTTTTATAAAACACGACCGCCTCTCTCAATTTTCACTAAATTTAATACAAAATATTTCTGAACGTTATTAACGTAGTTCCGTCGTGAAAGAGTTTTCAACTGTGCTATCTCAATTATTTATATACTCAACTTTAAGTAATTACGGAGATATCACCGAAATTTCAAGTTCTTTCGTGGGCTACTTGAAAGAGAAATAAAATGGAGAAATGAATTACCAAATTGAGTACTATTCCTAGTACCGCTGAATATTAGTTTATTCGTGTTAAAGATATCAGTAATAACTAATATTACTTTATCATGTTAGAGATATTTTTCATACAATTAAAAACGTTATTAAATTTGAATTCGTGCATCAATTTAGTCGTAAATTATACCGAAGGCAGTGACGTTGCTGCTTTATCTGTTTGCCAAATTTCAGTTCGATCGGTCGAGTAATTCTTGAGACACAGAAGTTTTAATTTTTCATACACACAACTAACAGGATATTTTATTCTCAACCACGTTTTTTGACGTTTTTGACTATTTTGAGTATCCTAACGTTAAAATCTCAACAAAAAAAATGCTCCATAATGAATAAATGCATCGCAGGTTACTTCCGTATCGTCGGCGATGTAGATTTTAGTACTTATGTCTGAAAAAAAATTGTTGCTTATCAACACTAAATGATTTTCTTTTATTTTTGTATAAAGAATAATTTTTTTCAAGTACTCATTAAAAAACTGTCTGGACCGTACCGATTGAATTTCTTTAAATAGCTGCTGTTGGCACAGCGTCGTACTTGAAATCTTCAAAAGAATAGAGTGCAATTGTACCGAGCTCGCAATCTTTCGAGAATTTTCCACTTGTATAGCAATGTACATAGTACATAGTATAATACCGTTTCAGTCTCGAACGCCGTTGCTACCTCGCCTCTTAAATATATAACAACTCTTCGCTGTTGAAACTCGAGAATCTCTTGCTCGCGACTCGCCCGAATTAGGAGGGACGCTCCGATGCAGCTGTGTGTACAGCGATACCCAGCCCAGGGAAAACAGTAGAGGAGATCGATGTGCGATGCGCCACCGGCAACGGTGCAGTCGTGGTCAACATGGAATTCCCCATCCCAACAGCGATTTCCCCGTTGAAAAACAATATCATTGTTTTCCATCTCCTCCATCGAATTACGAAGGAATCAACGGGTGTTCCGCGAAGCTCTTTGCTCCGAAGCAAACGAGTATAAGCGACGAACCAGTTGTGGGTATTTCAACCGTTTTCATCACGAGACATAGCTCGCATTGTGCATGACAGAATTTTACGATTACGAATAACATAACGCTGCCAAGATCGTAAATAAGAAACGGACGTCAGTCACGTCATATTCAATTCTGACGGTTTATCGACAGGAAAAATAATATCGCGGACTACGTAGCATTTGGTCCGACTGAATTTCATATTATTCACGGGTTCAACAAAGACCAACGTGATTTTGAGTTATCGATGAAACCAGAGAGCACTCGCTTCCCAATCAATTTTTACCAAAACATTTTACCACCATGACCAATAATAAATTCATTTACTTATCTCTTTTTATTTCAATAGACTTTAATACATTGTTGGATAAAATAAATCCAATTCTCGCTTTTGCAACTCACCTGGTACTCGAATACCTGTATTTAAACAATTCATATCTGGCGATGTATGATTTGAGAAGGGTATCGGCAGCTTTTTCATATGTGCACTCGAGAGCAATATTCGAATAATTATAATTCGTGGAAAGAAGCCTTTCATTCAGGAAAACTGTGGTATATTTTGACGAGTGTATTCTTTTTTGACAGCTACAGATTTTTTCAGAGGTTTCAAATAGCTCGAAATTATAAAAACCTCTTTTTCTGTATCAATATTAATTCGTATATCCCCGCTTTATGCCGATATGTCGGCATTGCAACATTAACAACGATTCGAAATAGAGTACGAAGGGAAAAAACAGCAATGGTTATTGTTTGCAGCTTCACTTAACACTGTCAGATTCGTGCGGAGGTTGTAACTCTGCTGAAAATGATTTTAAAATATGTTGTTCCTCTTCTCAAAAACATGTTTTTCCCTCAGCTCATTTATCCAAGCTCTGTGTCCAGTTTGTAACGCGTATGTTTCAATGTTCGGTAAAAGGGTATGCTGCTCGTACCTCAGGGTGATGTTGTTGCGTTGATCAATGAATTCGCGAGGGGAAACATTCATTGGATTTCCACAATGCCAATTCTGTGTGCGATGTTGCGAGTGCGATGTAACATTTTTACAATTTCACGGACGAAATACGAATTTTTGCGGTAGATTCCTTCGATTTTGTAATTGTTTTCAAGATCATCGATGTGCGACACCCGGTGTTGTCTCATTCACCGGTCACCTTTTGAGTCGAGTTTGGCTTTGAATAAAAATAAATTTAAAAAAAAACATAATGAACAACTTGCTACCGGGCTCGGTACTTGGACACGATTTACGTATACAGTGCGAAAAACATGGCGCGACGATAAACGAACCAGAATCGAAACAATACCGAGTGTACGTGAGAACTTGGCGGTGCTGGTGGGTGTTCTGCAAAGTTATCGATACTGCCATTAGGGTAGGGAATCGAGCTCACCGCGTCCTTCTATGCAGTGGCAGCGGCAGCGGCAGAGTTGGCGGCAGTGGCGGCGGTGGTGGCGGTGGCGGCAGGCTTTAGCTTGGTCAACCAACCGCGCTGAAACGAGAGACGCGAGAGCCGTTATTGGATTTCGCTAATTGGTGTCGGATTTTCCGAGCGAGTCGTGGAAATCAAGTCGAGGGCCAACGATTGGATGTCGTTTCGCGAATGTGCTCATGGGCCTCGTTTATCTTTCAGAGTCCAAGCCCCACGGACTCGCTTGTTCCTATATGTTTCCATGTGTGTAGCGCTCCGCGAATTAACGAATCGTTCAATCGATTCAATTCAACATCAACTCCACGCCGCGCGAACGTACGCGTCTCATTCGTCGATATCAAATAAAATCCTATTGCGTATTACACTTGTGCACGACCTTTGAAATTGGTGTCTATGTACACGCGTGACGTTTCAATGTCCGATTGGAAAGTCTATGGAAGCGATCGATGAAATGACAACACCGCAACACTGTTAATAATATTTAGTATATTTATGTAAAAGGCTATTCCCCATAAATCGCTATATTAAATTTGTCATGAAGCAGTACTTACATATATTAAAGAAGTCTTTTTCAACGTCTTTGGTATACCGTTCGTTAACTTGTCATCATATATATCATATCATATCATATGTATATTCATTTCAATGAATTCAGTTTAATCATAAATGATTCCTCTTATACGGATATCTTAATTTTCATTTGAAGAAAAATATTTTTTCAGGACTAAATGTTATCCTCTCAATTTCTCGGTTGGAAGATTTATCGACTTAAAACTATAGCGTAACATATTTTTTTAATAATAAGAAAATAATATTATTAAGAATCCACACGTTCCTGGTATGATTAAAAGACAACGAAGATAAAAGTGTGTAAACGTGAGAGGGTATCTCGAGAAAAATACATGAAGGATGTTCCGTGATTTCCAAAATTACGTTCGCTAGATCGCCGCGATTTCTCTTCGGTAATTCGCATTACATCGAAGGCGAACTCGGGGCGTCTCACGGTCGATTGATGGTCCATGGAAAGGCAATTCATGGACAACCCTGGAAGGCGCGTCTGGCTAAAGTTTCGCCAGTTGGTGCGAGCACGTAAGAACGATAGTTAATGAATCGTGATTCATTGCTGGTATCCTTCGGACGACTCAACTTGTTTTTCAACTCGGTCTGCGGTAGGCCATCACCGACTACTTTCCTATAACTCGTTCGCATGTACAGTTCATAGGTTGATCGGTGCAAAAAAGGAACGATAGCTAAAATTTTCCAAATTTCTAAATAAGAAATTTATAGCAATCGACACGCACCAATGTTGACAAGGAATTTTGTTGTTACGAATAGACCTACCGCGTATAACCGTACCTCGCTATACACACAAGCGCACATACATATACGATATATATCTATATACAGAAGAGAAGCTTCGCGAAACGAGGGTCTAATCGCCACTGCGCGATATCTTTCACGACTTTACGAGGCGCACCATCGAAGCGAACCGGCTGTTCGGGGTAAAACATTGTCGGCAAGATTACACCAGAGTTTCACCAGCTCTCAATGTTTTATCGTGATGGCGAGCAGCATGGGGTGGTCGAGGGTGAGAGGAGTCGGAAGAACGCGGTGCTCCGTGCGGGAGACGGCAGCGAGAGGGAGTATTTGTACGGTGGATCGAGAGAACAAGCGGAAGAAAGGGCGACCCGAGCGACCCGTATAGGATGTGCGGGGAGAAACGCGTGCTACCGAACGACGAAGAGCACATACAAAGGGGAGAGTAAGAAATCTCTCTTTCGTCCCTGATGCTCGATCGTAGGAATAACTTTTTCATCGATCGACGGCATTGTAGCGCTCTCGACCACGCTCCAATCTAATACAGCAGTCGTGCCAATAAAGTCCTTTCCGGGGCCTAATTATCTCCGTGTACTTGGGGCCCATCCATCTAACGACGCTTATACCTTTTACGGTCGAGCCATCGACTTTTCTCTTGGCTACTCTCTTTCTTCCTTTTAGATTCTTCAACCGATATTATCTTTGCAAGAAAAGGCTTGATGCTTACGGACCTGCAGGGGCTCAAGAAACTCAAAGATTCTCTTCATACATATGAATGGGAAGATCAAAAGCTCCGCGTTCGAATAGCGGATAGGTATCCTTTGAAAACAGACTTTATCAAGGAAGAACTCGAACGCGGTGTGTACAGAGGAGAATAGAGAATGCTGGGTACGAATTATTATTGACTTTCGTTGTCGATCTTCGACATCGTGTGGCACCACGACCAAACGGACTTTCTTATTCTCTCTCGCTTTCTTTCGCTGAGCGGTAAATGCACCACGCCAAGTTTGCAACTGCCTGGAAGGGGAGTCGTACGCTCTATATAGTTCCCTCCCCGTCCTCGAAAAGTAGTCCGAGTGAATAATGGCCGGGAACAATGCGCGAGAGCTTCGAACCCTCCAGGCTAAGCTTCGTCAAAGAGGCTTCTTTGACGGTCTGTCTAGTATATTCCTTCGCGCGTTGCGTTTTGCTCAACACCATATACACTTCTTGGTTTTTACACCTCCTCGCAACATCCGATCGAACGTACCTCTCTGCGACGTCTTGATTACGATGCTTTCATGCATTTTTCTCACTCGCTTTCGGTATTCCGCGTCACCATGCTTGCCAACATAATCCTTCTAACTATAAATCGACGGGGTTCCCTTCACCCCCGACAACCGCGACATCGCATAGCGTTCCACCGTTATGCGCTATTCAAAGCTCACGAGGATTAATCTATCATATAAACTCCGATGAACCCCTTTAACCCCCAACGGACGGGTTCAATTATGTAGAAGAAATTCTGAGAAAATGTTTAAATGTTTACACTCGACCAAAATTACTCTCTGCTTTTTATCTCGTTTTCAATGCAAATGTGCAACAATTTCGGAGTCTTTCATTTATTATTTCATAAAATCTCTTGGCAAAAAAAGTAAAATTTATAAATATTTCTTGCAGCATTAAATCTTAACGAATATTTCTACAATATGGTACAAACTTTAATAAATTGGAAGGAAATTTAATTATTTAGGAAATATTTGTGACATATCATAGTAGACAGCTATCCAATAATTAAATCGTGATACGTTAATCAAAAACTATTAGAGATAAGGGTCGGATATCAGGCGTTGAAAAGCGACAACTCTCTAACTTAAAAATAAACGCCAAAATAATATTTTAAAACTTTTTCTCTTCGTACCTTGATATCTCAGCTAATATAGACGAAATCATCAGAAGTTTGCATAGATTTCGGTTTAGACCGAACAAAGTATTCAATGAAATTATAATGCAGATAGGTCAGTGTACCAGGTTTATAAATATGAAACCGGAATTTTTGTATAGAAAATACACGTTTATTGTATGAAAATGATAAAAAATATTTTATTCGAAGTATCGCCCATCGCTAGCTATACATTTTTCCCACCTGTCTGACATTTTGTGGATACCACGCCAAAAATCTGTTGCTCTTTTGAGGTACACCAGTCATCGAGCCATTTTCGTACATTTCCGTAAGAAGTAAAGCGCTGCTCAGCAAGTGCGTGTCCCATCGATGCAAATAAGTAGTAATCGGACGGAGCCATAAGTCTGGTGAGTAAGCCGCATGCGATAGTATTTCCCAACTAAACGCCTCAATCGTTTCCTTGACCAGTTTTGCTGTGTGTGATGGTGCATTATCATGAAGCAATATCACTTTGTGTTGCCTTTTTTGATATTCTGGTCGTTTTTCACGGAAAGCTTGATTCAAATCGATCATTTGTTGTCGGTAGCGTTCAGTATTAACGGTTTCGCTAGGTTTTAGCAGCTCATAATAGATCACACCCTTCTGATCCCACCAAACACAGAGCATTGTCTTCCGTCCATAGCGATTTGGCATTGCAGTCGATGTCGATGATTCGCCTGGAGTTACCCATCATCTTTTATGCTTAGGATTCTCAAAATATATCCATTTTTCATCGCCAGTCACAATTCGATGGAGAAATGACTTTCTTTTGTACCTGGCGAGCAGCATTTCGCAAGTCGTTTTTCGGTTTTCCTGCTGTCTTTCATTCAGTTCATGCGGAACCCATTTTCCCATCTTCTGGATCTTTCCCATGGCTTACAAACGTATGGAGACGGCTTCTTGTGTCACATTTAATTAATCGTGAGTTGTTGTTGCGTTTGAGCGTCATCCTCATCCAACAATGCTTGCAATTCGCTGTCTTCAAACTTTTTCGGTGGTCTTCCACGTTCTTCGTTTCTCATGTCAAAATCGCAACTTTTGAATTTTTTAAACCACTCAAAGCACTGTGATTTACCAAGAGCATGCTCACCGTAAGGCTTCTACAAACATTCGATGCGATTCTATTACAAACTATGCTGTTGTATGAAACTTGTATTGTTGTGAGTTGAAAATCTTTGTTAGAGATGTCAACAAGGAAATGGCGCCAATGACGCGGTTTCACGGTAACTACATTGACAGCTAGGGCCATCTATGAGCAAATTCCGGTTTCATATTTATAGACCTGGTATATAAAAAGTTAAATCTCTGTCTCGTCTCAATACTTATAAATGAATTGGGGTTGCTACGCTGGAATATATAGAACGTCGATACACTATCTCAATTATTGGACACGTAATCAATTGATAGTATATTGGAAAAGCGTGGTGTGGCTTCCAGATATTATAATATTTTTTTTTACTTTTAACTTCCATCTTCGCGGCACGATCACAAGATTTTCGGGCATCGTCAACGCGACGTCGTCCTTACTCGCTTCTCCCTATCATTTGTCTTTCCTTTTTACGAGCGAAGCTTCACTCGCTCTCACTCTCCTATCAACTCCAGCAAAATCATAAAAGTTTCAGGGCTATGAGTCTCGCGAGAGACTCGGAACGTGTGTAACCGTGTGAGAAGGTATTCTCGCTGGCTTTCACTCCCTGCTGCCGCGTCGATAATTTCCCGCTGGTTCTCCCTATATGTTTTCCTCGTTTTCCACCGCCTTTCCCACCCTCTCCGAGGACGCCCCCGTCTCCTTCCCCTCACTTTTACATATCACGCGTATACGCGTATACTCGAAACTCAAGTGCGTGACCAGCAAGCTAGCCTCAAATATCCTGTGCGCCCATTAGCAGCAGCTGTTCGCTACCAGAATAAGAAAAGTTCTCGACTTAATCCTTACACCACCACGCCCGAGAATCAGCCAGGCTTTTCTCTCTCTCTCTCTCTCTCTCTCTCTCTCTCTCTCTCTCTCTCTCTCTCTCTCTCTCTCACTCTCACTCTCTCACTCTCTTTTTCTTTCGCTCTCTCCCGTCCGCGCAGTAAAGCCATGAGACCGGCGTCGCCCGGCAAAAGCCCATGAAGCGCTCTACGTTGGTGACCCAATTGCTTTTCTCCCTGCGACGAAATTACCGTCGAACTACCGCTCCGCCCCTCCTGCGCTGCCCCATCCTATCCATCGAACGCTCTTTTATGATCCTGCTGGACTATTTCTTGCAAACTCATTATACTACGTCATACGACATCAGATTTTTCGTCTTTACGACCACGAGTCTTGATTTCACGAGGGAAACTTCGGGGTAACTCGGTTTGGGTTCCGATGCGGCGCACGTGTGTGCAATTACCGGCACAAACTACCGTACACAACGTAGTTCCGAGACCGAGAAAACACGAAAAAAACGAGCTAAATTTATAGTTTTTTTCTTGATGAATTTTTCTTCTTCCATAATTTCACTGATTACAAAATTATTCATTTGTTTTTCAGAGTGTTTACAATCTGCTGGGTGAAACGCTGTCCCGGCTTCAGCAATACGCCGAGGCGGAGAGATGGTTTCAGGCGAGCTTAGCCAGTCAGCCTGATCACGTACCGGCTCACATTACTTACGGGAAACTCCTTGCGCGTAACGTAAGTAATCAAATCTATTTTTCGAAACCTAAAACAGTTAATCATTTTAACGTCAAATTGATAATAAATTATAATTGGCAAAGAAATTATATTAAATTTTGTAAAACCTTCATAGAAAAATTTTTTTTTTTTGCTTCGAATAGATTTTCACAAATATTTATACTGTACAGCTATACCGTACTTCCTCAGAATGTTATGTGCAAAAGTATGTCGTCGATATATCACTGATCTCGATTGGATTGTCGTTTATCCAAACTTCTTCACAACTTACCGTCGGCAATACATTATACCCGACGTAGCGATATTGCGTACCGCGGAAAAAACTTCAGAAGTCAAAAGCAATTTCATTGGAGTGGAGAGTCCGAGAGATTGGAAGAAAAAGTGGCTACGCATCGAGACAAAATGCGATTTACGATCGGGTGGTCCGCGCGTCGTCGAGAGTCACGATTTTTCAGTCTCTCAAAAAAGCTATAATTATGGAAAAACATTTTTTTTATCTATGGAGACGGAGTTACATTTATTTATTTCAATGGTTGCAGTCGAGTCGAGTTCTCGAAGCTGAGAGATGGTTCCTGAGAGCAAGACGGTTGGCACCCGACGATCCCAGTGTGCACCATCATTACGGTAAGTCTAATCGTCGCCGCACCCAAATTGCGCACCCACGGCGTGAGATAACCGCTCGTTCACGAATCCGTTCTGGAGGCGTTTCGCATAACTATCTCTCAACATTCACCCTCACTTGCCATCCATTTTGGGGTGAAACCTCCGCTCTGACCATTACTGTCTCTGAAATTCCTCGTTACGCGTCTATATACATGAGGAACTTCAGTACCAATCCAACGTCTTACCTGAGCCGATTCTGTCACACGCGTACACACACTTGCACAGTCGATATCGAGCTCAACCACTTGACAATTTTCCCTCTTTGATCTTCTTACGAATCGCAGGATCCCCTATGATGCTCGATTGGCGCGGACCCTCTTCGAAAAAAAAAAAAATAAGTCCGTCATGATAGAGTCACGGCAGAAGGGGTGCTTAGGAGAGTCGGCTTAGGGTCGGACATCGAGGCAGCGCGAGGAAATAGAAGGACCGAGTAGAGACCGTAGGGAGAAGGGAGGGACACGGTAACGATAATGAGGGTATAAGTCAGGGTCGAAAGCTCGACGGGTATTGAAATTCCAAGAGGGGAAGAGTATAGAGAGAACGAAGAGAGGGAAGTCGAAGAGAGGTCTAAGCACCGCTTTCCTTCTTTATTTACGCTTCGTTCACCAACCCCCGATATTCAGCTGACAAGAGCGACCGATCTCCCTCCGCTTTCACCACTCCATCAAACATCGCGTCCCTAACTTTGCCCCATCGGTTCTTCGAAAGCCGGGATCGTACTCTTTGCTTGACTTTTGTGACACAATCTGATAGGCATCGAACGATATTGATCGTACACACGAGTCATAAAAGAAATTGAGCAACGAGGCACCGAGAAGTCGTTGATGATCCGGAAAGCTAACATGTTTTTTTTTTGTAACACAAACAGGAGTCTTCCTGACGTCACAGGGACGACTGGCAGAGGCGGCGGAGGAACAGTCGAGAGCCGCGGAACTTTCGAGAACGGACTATGAGCTTTCGGTGGCAGCGGCATCGGCTCTGCGTCAAGCCGACCGTCGAGAAGAGGCTGAGGTATGGTACAGACACGCCGCCGGTCTGAGGCCACACGAAGCCAGAAGTCACACGAATCTCGGAGCTATTCTACACCTGAACGGGAAGTACAGGCAAGCTGCCGCTGCCTACAGGGAAGCACTGAGACTTCAACCTGGCGACACCACAACGATGACCAATCTTCACAAGTTGGCTGCACTACTAGCGTGACGCGCGAGGCGTAGCCTCGCGCACAGCCACTCTGCCATGAGATTTTTCGCCATTGACCGCAATCTATACGCCGACATGACGACGAGAGTGACAGATGATAACGAGAATGAGGATAATGATACGCCTGACCCGACGAAACTCGCGGACGAACAACCATCGATGATTAACCATACCCGCTCCTTCCGGTATTCGTTTATCCAGTGCGGTTCGTATTCATTTCGACGACGTCGCTTCCGACTTGCCGCTATGGCTTCGGCAACCGCGTCATCGGCGTACAACCGACTCGTATCGCCTGCTATGGTATATGTAAAGAATAAAGCTTCGTTTATTTTTCTCTAACAATCTCCTTTGTCTGTCGTTCTCTGTCTATGTAATCCTGTCGCCCTGTGTCCCGCGCTAGGTGCCGCGTCCGGTAATTTTAGTCGGCCATTGATTCAAATGTGAAATGCGTCTCTGTCATCATCTTAGAAATTACTGAAAAACTCGACATTAAGCTGTTCGTACCATTTCTTATTTTGTGCCCATTCGAAAAATCGGTGGAACATCATTTTTGTCATATTTATTTGAAATTAGTGTTGTATCAGCGTAATACGTTCTTTCGATTTTTATCTTAATAACAAGTGGAGATCACCGACACCTGGATAGCGACAAAAGCCAAGAGTTTATGCCACAATTGATAAGCATCCCATATTTTTCACGCTTACTCTACGTTATTGAATTAGACGGAATCTACTTGGCGGTTGAACTGCGCCGAGAAGAGCACACGTCTCCGAATCGGTAAATGACTAGAGATGTACTCGGGGCGTTGAGAATAACCTGGTATGCTGACAGCAACGTAAGTTGAGCAGGTAAGTAAAGAGACGTCGGTGCCGGGAGCTCACCCGCACTTCTGAAGCTCCATTAATATCGAATCTATTTGCACGAGACGACGGTGATGGTACGTAGGACCGTTAGGTGGGTGAGTACTAGCTGGAATATTTAAGTTTACACTTTAAATCACACCGTGGCGAAGAGAGGCGAGTGGCCTAGGTAAGGGGACTAGGCCACCTGTCGCTCCCACCACCCTCTGCAAACACTCGAGCGCGCGTCGCCCCGCCGGCTCACTTTTATTCCGCAAGGAGCTCGCTTCGTTATCTTTAAAGCGGAGATTCGTCAAGGAGCGCGAGAGAAAGCTGTTGAAAATTCTTGCGGAGACGACGAGATCCGAGAGCGACGACTAAACCGATGTCGTAGCCTCGAAACGCTCGACCATTCTACTCATTATTTTCTTCGTCGCGTTCTCATATCGTAATTACCCTCGTTTGTTTACCAAACGGTCTTGCCATAACGAAAATTAGAGCCGCATTAATATTGTTATTCAGTCGATTCATTTTCTACGTAATTACACACGTAAGAAAGTCAAACCGGTAGACATATCGCGTAGCAAATCAGACATTAATTCAGAGAGCGAAGCACAATCTGTTAATATGGTTCGACCTTAACTTAATACATTTTATTATGGAATAGAAATAAATGGGTTTTTTTTGTGACACCAATTTTTATATCCCATTTATTCAATTATCTCTCGCGTGATATCAATCTGTCGAGTACCCGAAGTTACAGAGCACTCCACAGATACAAGGAAACGGCAACTATCTAAAAATATATGAATAAAGTCTCCATATGAGCTGAACAGAAAGATCAATTTAATTTTTTAATTAGCGTATCACTGTCAAATTATAAAAAGCCCAAATTCCGTGTTACTGTTTTATAGAATATAAATACACACCGTAAAAAAGTACTATTCTTGCACCCCACCCCCCCTCCAACTTTCCGAGTAACTGTTTTTTTATCTTTAGCCTCCCTACCGGTAAAAATGATCAGAATTATACAATTCACCGCGATGAGCTTACCGGAAAGTTTTTATCTAGCTCTAATATTCTCGGAAATTATAAAAATGTTATTAACAAAATTTAGTTTCTCTAGATTATGTATTTTTTTCGTAAGTTATCAAAAAAATTTCCAATTGTTTTTTTTTTTTTCACGTTGACTTTGTACAGTGGAATTTCGTAATTGTTGTGGATTGATTTTTTTTCGTGGCGAATATATGAAAGAAGGTAAGATGGAATCGATCGTAGAAGCAGCGCATTCGGCATGATCGTCGTCGTAGTGGCTCTCAGCAATCTCTCCCGGTACTTTGGTAAAGAAAGAGACATCCGGGGGTCGTGACTCGAGACGGAGACCGGAGGCTCGACACGGAGGCTCGTATCGGGAAAGCTTTGAGTGCACCCCGGGTCCGACTCCATCCGGATGTCAAACTTTGCAATTCCACCGACTTCCCCAGGCGGTCCATTGCCGCGGATTCTGGTCCCAGCCGCTTTCCCGCACATCAAGCCGGGGCATAGCGTGGAGCTCGCTCGCGATGAATCCGGCATACTCGCGCGACGACGCCGTTGTCCCCATTCCGGTAGCACCGTCCTCGGGCAATTTCGTCCATTATCCGTTATCCGTACAGAAGAGGCAAACTTCGCCGAGGGAACGTCGTGAATGCACACCGAATGCAGTAGCAGAGGTATGGGTCTCGGTGAGGTATAACACAGCAGCGACCCACCGGAGAGCAGCGCCACACAAAATGCAGGGCAGACCAGGGGACAACTAAAATGGGCGGCACTGCCTGTGGCTTCCGGCACTTTCCACATAGCTCACTAAACGCGCTCGAGTGCTAGCCTTTGACACGTCGGAACGAAATATTTCCAGTCTCCAAAATTTCGCCATTAGGAGGCGCACACTGGTACTTTGGTGCTATAAATCGCGGATCGTTTGCCAAAAAATTCAAGAGCGAATTCAACAGGCAACCATTTTTTTCCTCATGGAAAAGACTGTGCATTCGCGTAAGTAAAAATACCATCGTTTCAATGTCACGAAGCTCGAATTGTTAAAAAATATCGAGATGCGATTGATTTAAAATCATGGTTGTAAAAAACAATTTAGCGCATCCTTGTATTAATTGTTAAGACTCTCAATAAAAATGAGTTGAACTGGCTAAAGGTCGAAGGGTAAAATAGTTTGGCGACAATAAAGAACGAAACGTCGCGTGAACGTGTAATTCCTGAAACTTGACTTTGAGCTTTCAAGTATAGCAATAATGTGCTTGCAGCTCTCGAGTTGATGTCAAGTGGTTGTTGGGTACAAGGTTCAAGTGTGGCTTCATTATCAGCAGTTCGCTTAAAAGCTTAATCCAAGGCATTTTATTATTCACGGGACACCTCCGGACGAGAGCACACTTAAAAACCTCGTCAAATGCAAACATCTCGTTCTCACACCAGTCTCGGGCTCTCCCGCACCTACACGAGCTAGATAACTAATTTCCGACTGATCTTTTGTTTCTTTGACAGCACTTTGCTGCCAGAGAGTAGACTGTGCTCAAAGCTCTTGCTCTCCCATATAATTGGAGACGACCATGATCCCTTGATGAAATGCAGTAGAGCAGCACGACCGTTGCCTTGTTCGCCTAATATTTTCAACTTGTTAGCAATGATCCGTCTTATGTTAATTATAAAGAATTGGCAATTTTGAGAGAAGGTCTCGCGAAATCCAATCGTTGAACAGAGTGGAACGACGCGACATCCAACACCTCTTGGAATATTATTTGCATTCTAAAGCTACATTACCATGCAGCAATGCACTGGCAACGATGACATTAGATGTATCTTGTTGCTCGTGGCTTCGTAGCTCGGAGATACGAGCAGCACCCAAGGGACTCGAAGGAGTGCACTCCAACGTCCTCGGTATGCGCGTTCCCCTAACGTCTCGCTTCCTCTCTGCCTGGCATACCTGATGCAATATATATTGGCCTATTTCACTTAACTATTCATATAACATGTTAGCTAGGTATTGTTTCAATACAGTTGGTGCGTGCCTGTGCTGTGTAAAGGAGGATGTACGGTTGCATGGAAGTCAAATGACAGTTGGTTAATCAATGAGTTAAGACGAAAAAATCCAAATGATTCTGACATTGCCAAAATAATTGTACAACAATAATGTTACTTAGCATCAACGAAAATACTTATCGCTGCTGATTTGATACTGCTTCGATCACTTGCCATTACCTGTCATTAACTGCCACTGTATACTATCTCAGCGCTTCGTTAAGGCCGTCACTGTATCTGGATTATATTTATGATCCGATACACAAGTCGTAATTTCGCTATCCTCGTCATCTTACCGGTACGTACGTGAATAATGCAATCGAACTATAAATTGAGCAATTTTCCCATAAAGAACCTTGTAAGATATTCATATTTCAACATTCATATTTTTCGATAAAAAGCCAGTACGGGGCAATGTGCTTTCACTGTAGCAAAATGGTCGATTCAATCTTGTATATATCAATATTTGAGCGTGTATTCGATAGTCGGTTCAATGGTACACTCTCTTCAAACCGTGTTACAGTTTCCAGGAGGTTATGCAATAGGTAATGGCGGCCTGAGTGATTGACAATGCTGTCATTATAGATTGTTGTCAAGAGAGCCTATTGCCTAGCTCGCAGAATGAAAACAATCAAGCGGTCTTCGTGTAATTGCGATTAAGCGTAGCTCATCGACAGCGACAGAGATTGACGAGGGTCAATGGAGGTCGCACCTTAATTTGACGGTTATTACGCCAAACAGCGGTTAATGAAAATACCCTGAGATAATAGATTCTCTCCTGGAACAGCTGTAACCCCCAGACGACGAAGTCATAGGCAGTTGGCACCGGATAAGACGGCCTTTGCATCTTAACTTCGTTGGCTGGCACGAGGCGCGAGCGCCCATTCGTGTAGCAGTCACTGTTATATGGGCTTCATCGCCCCATGTGACTGCATCCGGAAGTCTTCTGACTTAGCATTGTCTGAAGATTATATCGGAAATGGGTGATGCAAGCCTCATTCTAAAACCTGAAAGCAGCTCTAACAAAGTTATACTTGTCGCTGATTGTGGTTTGGCAAAACGTAAATAGATAGATACATAAGGGAATTACTTAAATGCTCAGGGGACTCATCCCTGAGAACGGATGTACATAATGGCATTCCACCGTCAGCTGTCACGGCACGATTTTCCAACTGGGTAAATAATAAGATTACTTCGTCGAGTAAAAATGAAGTAACTAGAGCCAACTGGAATAGAACTTACAGCGTTACCTTAAAAAAAAATATATAACTCAATAGAATTACATGAGATATAATTAGCCAGACTAAAATTAAAGAAGTAAAACTAACGACGCGTTTAAAGTACAGCCGATAGATCATACAGTTTAAATTGGGCATCGGTTTCGCCGGGATAGAGAATCGAACGCAGTTGATACTTATCAACGGTCAAGCTTCGGTCATCAGCTTCGGAATCAAACAAGTTATTTAACACAAAACAGGTCCTACACTTGCTAGATACTTTACAAGCGTATTCCTACACAATCTTCGATAATGTACACGACGATACTGCGCAACCGTCGATATTACACCCAACGATACTACGCATCCACAATTGTGTTTAACGGTTACAAGGATCATCATTGTAAGCAATGAGGGATGTAGAGTATCGCTGTGTGTACTAACAACGTGTGTTGTATCAATGGTTGTGCACAATCGCCCTGTGAAGTATCCTAAGGCTCTGTAGGATCACGTTTAAGTATTATCATGTGTAGAATCTGGTTTTTTTCAAATAAGTTGTGTAAAACCGCGCGTCTGCACTACCCATTTGTGTAGTACACGGCGGGCTGCCAGAGAAGATAGAAGTAATTCCGTTTGAATGTCAATCGCACGCACGTTGCGGGCATGCGCCAATCGAAATAACGCTCTCAGATATTGTGGATCGTTATTCAGGAGAATAGTCTCAAAATAAAAGTCATTAAAATAACCACGATTTGATACTTTTAAAACTTTTGGTAATTAAATCAATTTATATAGATTATTCGATGGTGTATTCATCACCACAATTGATAAAAATTTAAGTGTCGCGACGATAACTCTGGAGACGATCATATGTTCGCAATAAATTTAACTGCAAATATCCCGAATTACTCTCAAAATTATCATTCTTCATTACGAATACTACTTTCGAGCCTATTTCTCTTGAGACCTTTTATTTGTAGAAAATAAATTAATTTTATGAGACTTTCAACGACTCCGGATAAGTCGTTGTTAGACATTTACAGTTCAACACGATACAATCAACAGAATTTCATTGAAATCAACATAAAAAAATAATCAGGAACAAAATTTATGGACCCAAGGCCTTACACGGAATGGTAATTAAATGTTATGAACATATAACTAGAGGCCTAAGAAAACCCCATATATATATATCCGAGTTGAGGTTATGTTTGACTTTTTAAACACATCACCCGGTGACCCTTACCTCGGTATCTTACGTCATGGCTCATCATTTTTATCACAAAATGAAAATTCGCATTCGTGTAGTGTAGAACGAGGACGGTTGGTTGCAAATTTCAATTTTTTTACATGTTCGCTGTTATGTCTATTGCGACAAATATGAGTTTTCCACATTTCAATGTTGGCTATGTCTATAAGAAAAGTTGGTAAATGCTACCTCCTGAACGAGTGTCACTCTACTCGTATATACGCAATGATTACCAACCCAATTTCAACCGGTTGATTCGTGCAAAGAACCAATCTCAAACCAACCGTTTTGCTATACGTAACTGTAAGAACTCGGTTGGTTCCAGTAAAACCAACCATCAGTCCAACTCTGGGCTTTGATATACGATGGTTGGAACTCGGTTAGTTATAGAAAAACGAACCGTTAATGGAATTCTTGTCTCTGCTACATGACGGTTGGAACTCGGTTCGTTTGAGGTTAATTTTTTGCACAGATCAATCTTTTCTTCGATCCTATCCAAATCCAACTGAAGATCCAACTGAAAACCAACGTAAGTAAAGGTTGGAAGAGTCCGCGCGTGCTGTCTTCGAAATGATCGTCTTATAAATCGTTTTACAAAAAAATGACACAGTCAATGCTCCTAAAATTTTGGAATTCATTGTATAAAGTTCTCGTTTATATCATACCTGCGTAATATCGTTTTTGCATTCTGCGAAAAACTGGAGCGATTAATGTAGTCAAGTATAATTTCAATTGATGAATTTACACATCGAAACACTCACCGAGTGCAATGTTCCGAGAACCAATGAATACAGGATTTTACGTAGTACAAAAGGGATTGAAATAAAATTCAAAGCCGAAATATCTTTTAAAAATATCCAGCTGTTTTGGGTTGGAAAAATTGTATTCATGAATGCGAGTGGGGGAGCTCGTAGCAACCGAGATAATTAAACACGCTTCCTAATTAAAACAGGTAGCTGGTTAACGTGCCGTGTGCGAGACTCGCCTTAACGCCATGACTCATGTCGGCGGAAATCCGCGCGCTCGAGCGAAGTAAGTATCCCTGTGAGGGGAAAACGGAGATGAGTGTGACACGGTGAACGCACTTCGCAGCCGGTAGCTCTTTGTCTCCTCTCTCGTACCGTTGAAACGGCTGTTCTGACGTTCCTTCGGTTAGTAGTTAGTCCTACGCGACAAAAAGAGAAAGACAACCGATAGTCCAACATGTATTACCGTCGATTATTCTACCAAAAGTTTATAAAACAAATTTTTTAAATATAGCTTTTTATTACTGCGCAGCGCAGAACCCAGACGCGAATACAAGTTTCTCTGTATTTAAAAATATAATTCAATCGCACGTGTTTGGTAAAATATCGTTTTATGAATTAAATGTGCAAAAAATAGACAAATAGCGAAGACCAGAACTATGAGGTCAGGTCGTACAACTATTGCTTAGCATTTTGTAATTCATCATTGCTGAGTACACAAAATACGTTTTCCCTCGGAGCTGCAGGATGTTTATCGTGGCAACGTGAAAGAAATGTTTAGTAACTATCCGTTCAAATAAACCTTTCATTAGACTAATGAAACGGATGACGAGCGTTTTGCCGTGACGCTGGCAAAAGCGTGTTCATCGTCAAAGCGTAAATTTTGAAAGAAGGTCCAGTGTTGCGGAGGTACGAGTATGAGACCAAAGGATGGCGCACCTCGCGCTTCAATTAGGTAAATTAAATTTGTTAATATAACATGATAGCTCCGAGTCGGCCCCGAATGGCGGGCAAGACTATTTACTTCGTGGGTATCTTCGTGACAAAATTAGACTCGTGCCACTGTATTTGACTGAATTTGTTTAACGAAACATGCGAAAGTTTTGAATAATCCTGATGACGTAAGTATATCGTTGTCCATAATGTACCAGTATAGATCAAGTGTTCCTCCATTGCATTGTATCTAAATTATGCTACTCCTCTCGCAAGTCTCTCGACATCTTAAGTGGCTTTCCAGGCAATCCTCGGAGACGATCAATTTAATGATAATAAGCATGCTCGATGCACACTGCAGAGAGGGTGAGTGACAATCCGTGTTAGTTATTGTCGTATATCCCCGGGCCTTCAACGGGCTGCTTGATATTAACTCTAGTCGCATAATCGAGAATACAGATTACTCGATCTCTATTGCAGCCCTCAGGTATATCTATTGTGGAGGTAATTAAATTAATCTTACTAAGCGAGGAAGCTGATCTTAAGCAATGGAGATGTTTCGATATATATAGGAATACAGATTGACGACAATATCGATGTTACGATGAATGATCTTTAATGATTTTCTAGTCATGCAACTTCCATCGGGCGTTTAGTGAAAAATAATTAGTTAGTCAAACATTGTTCTGCATTTCTACATTAGAATTTTTGAGTTTTTGACAAAAATGTCTTACGATTCATAATGAAAAGAATTGTATTCTTTTTCTCAGACTCCATCGTTGTATTATTTCCCGTTAATGACGATTTCATTCCCCGTTTTCTCGAAATTTGAAAAAATGGTTTTTCGAATGAAACGTTATACTTTTCTCTGCTGCTAATTTTAGTAACAAATTTAATTGTTAACCGAGCCGTGATAATGTGTACCAAGGTTGACCGTGTCACATTATACACCCTAATTGTCCATTGTACCCTACTCTGTGCAGGGTTGCGACAATTAAGCTGAGTAAATATAAGCAATCTATAGTCGCGAAGCTTGGATCATACGCGCGTATACGATCCGACCTCATTACGCATGAGTCATTAGCACGCAAGACAGATGGGGTTCCCGGGTACCCGAGGGACCGTGAGAGAAGATCGGGTTCGCACACGTACCGGCTCTCGCTACACGAGAGACTCAATACAATAATAATTATTGCGAGTGCCGAACGAGGGGTGGTCGGATAAGTAGATCCCGAAGGGCTGCGATGGCAAAGTTAGCGTCTGCGGTAGGGGCCGGGGAGAGAAAGGGTCGCAATGGGACTCGAGGAAATCTCCGAAGGAGAATTTTCTTGGCTTTCGTACAGCCCGACGCGTTCCGCCGTGCGCGGCACGTGGGGTCTGCGCGAGTAATCGAGCGGCGTCGGCTAATTTAAAGAAAGGCGCTATTTTCGTGGAACGTGACTAGCCGTGGATCGGGGCAACTCATGGCTGATGCTCGCGAACCGTGGCTCTCTCGACTCCTAACGACTCGGCAACTCGTTTTACTCGCGATCTCGGACACGAAACACGGTTAGCTCTGGGGGTTCTCGACGCTGCACCTTCCTCGTCGTCCCCGTATACGAGTCGGGCCGGGCCTTCGGAACCGGAAAGAAAAAAGTGAAAAGCGAGCAGTCGTGGAGGCGGGTCTTGCGAGGGTGTACGAGGGAGAGAAGAGTAGAGAGCGAGAGAACGAGATAGGAGAATGTGTTGGGACGTTGGGAGAAAATGAAGAAGAAGGAAGGTAGGAAGACCGAGGGTTGCCAGGCTCTTTGCTCTTGGGTTTCGAACGGTAACTCGATTTGTCGCCCGTCTTGAGCCAGATGGATCGGAAGTAGACGTGGACGCGGCTCGCATTTCAAGCAGCCGCACACGGATGCCTGCACCGGCACCCGCCGAACCCCTCACCGACCCTCTGTCGTGTGTACGACTATACCGCGTTATCCATCGTATCTCTATGCACAATACGTATTTTCATCTACAGCTATCGATGCGTTTCGACGTCGAGCCACACCTGACCTCAAAAATGGACTGACGGTACAAGTGCAACCGTATCCGGTTTAACACCATCATCGCAGTAACGTAGAACGGGTGCGTTACTTCTGACTACGTTATAACTTTAAACTATCGTTTCATATGAATTTCTCTTACGTTTCACAATTTCGTAATACTTCAATAATTTCACTATACTAAATTTCGTAATTTTACTAAATTATATCAGGAGTACAAATTGAAAATGCGGGATTTTTTTCTATTTTTGAACGTTTATTCTGAAAAAATGGTAACAAATGAATTATTCAAAGTATTGTCCATCGCTAGCCACAACTTTTTCCCATCTTTCTGGCAATTTACGGATACCGTCGCGAAAAAATTCGGCCGGCTTGGCTGCTATCCAGTCATCGACCCATTTTTGGGCTTCTTCGTAAGAATGGAAGCGCTGGTCAGCTAGGCCATGTGTCATCGATCGGAAAAGGTGGTAATCGGAAGGAGCAATATCTGGGCTATACGGCGGGTGGGGTAAGACTTCCCATTTCAGCGTTTGTAGGTATGTTTTGACCGGCGCTGCAACATGTGGCCGAGCGTTGTCATGTTGCAAAATTACTTTGTCGTGTCTTTGCTCGTATTGTGGCCGTTTTTCTTTGAGTGCGCGGCTCAAACGCATCAATTGAGTTCGGTATAGTGCTCCTGTGATGGTTTCGTTCGATTTCAATAGCTCATAATACACCACACCCAGCTGGTCCCACCAAATACAGAGCATGAGCTTGGCGCCGTGAATATTTGGTTTGGCCGTCGATGATGATGCATGGCCGGGGTAACCATATGATTTTTTGCGCTTCGGGTTATCGTAATGGATCCACTTTTCATCACCAGTGACAATGCGATGCAAAAAACCCTTCCGTTTTTGCCGTTCGAGCAGCAGTTCGCATGCAAAAAAACGGCGCTCGACGTCTCTCGGCTTCAGCTCATACGGCACCCAATGTCCTTGCTTTTGGATCATTCCGAGGGCTTTTATACGATGGGAAATGGCTTGTTGTGTCACTCCCAATGAATCTGCGAGCTCTTGTTGAGTTTGACACGAGTCTTCATTGAGTATTGCCTCCAATTCAGCATTCTCAAACTTTTTCACTTGGCCCGGCCGCTCTTTGTCCTCAACGTCAAAATCACCACTTCTAAACCGCACAAACCATCTCTCGCACGTTGAAACCGATGGAACATGACTCGGATAAGCCTCGGAGACCAATCGATGTGCTTCAGCAGCACTTTTCTTCAAATTAAAGAAGTAAATTAAAACTTCCCGCAAATGCTGTTTTGTTGGCACGAAACTCGACATATTGAGAGCTCAAAAAAACTATGAATTTGACACTGCGACAAATTGACACATACTGAAAATTAAAGCTATAAGACGTAGCTTTGACATGAACATAGTCACAGTACTGCCTGATGCGTATAGCGTTAGTAACGCCATCTGTTATCAAACCCGCATTTTCAATTTGTACCCCTGATATTTTATTTCTATAAATGCAAACCAATATCATTGTTTCTCCGAATTGACCGATGTGAATAAAAATCTGGTCACGACTCGCTACCGACCATTTATTCTTTCCCTAGAATTCAATGTCGATAAAGGTTGATCGAATTGCTCGAGAATTATAAGTACGTCGGTAGGTTGAGTGGGCGTTCTTTCCAAATTTAGTACTTCAGGGAGAAAAAATTGCTTTTGGTATCGTAGGCTAGCGGGTCGATAGGAATTATAAAAGGGCGAAGGAGTAGAATGAAAAACAAGACGAGAGATATCGAGTGGAGACGAGGGACAAGGAGAGAAGCAATCTAGACGCGATATTGATGGGGTTATTTCGGTGGTCGAGTATAGCTCGGTTGAACTGGGGTAAGGAGAAAAAGAAATAAAAATGGGCCTCCGTAGATGATACGAACAAGGGAACACATGTTGTATTTATAGGGCACGTAGGCATGTTGAGCCTCTGAAATAGCCCTCGTTATGTCGTGCCATTATTCACTGATGCACTGTTAATAATAGTTCGATGCGCTATGATACACGATCGCATCCGGATCCTTCTCCTCCCTGAGCTTGTACATGTAATACTTCAACAAATGTACAGTGTATACCTATATGTACTGTATTCCCGATAATGTTGCCATGGTCTTGCCTGAGGGTCAATGTTGATCGAAGCTCAAACATTCAATCCGTGGTTAAAACATGAATAACGACCTGCCCGGGCTAACTACTAATCTACATGGCCATACAGTATCGATAATAAATTCCCAATATTCCTGAAATATGTACCTCTTCTTCGTATCACAGCTGTGATAATCTAGATTAACATTAATCAAAGATAGGGTCAATGGTGTTCAAATGGGGGGGGCTGTAAGGATTGACTGATTACTAAAAAAAATTATCTTTTGTGTCTACTAAAATTTGAATGTATCTCAATTAAAGAAATGTTAAAATTCATGAAATAAAAGAAAATTCTTTTACCCCGTAATATCGGTTGCTAATCACAAATAGTTTCAGGGAAAATAGAACATTTTTTTTTGTAATTATTCTAAACTAAGTTACTGGAACGCAGGAAGAATTATGAGTATGTATCGCAGCGTAAGGACTCGACCGCGAAACTCGCGCATTCGTTCGCGTTTCTGCATTCGAAGCCGAATCGAATTTGAGCCTCGGAGGCGAAGTTCCTGAAGAACCGTGTCCCCACTATAATACTCCATGGTTCTATTCAAGCAGATATATATATAAATATATTATATGTATATGTATAGAACGGATGGCGAGGAAAGGCATATAGGTGTGGGGTAGTTGAGGTTATATCGCGGGTGAGTGGGTGGCTCGATGGGTGGGTATCACGGTCGGAGTACCGAAGGTGCCATTAGCAGGGTGTGTTTTGCGCCCAGCTAGCGATCAATTGTGCGCTGGTAGTGGTGATGGTGCGCGTGGAGGCGGACGAAGGATTGTAGTCGAGAGAGAGAGAGAGAGAGAGAGAGGTAGGGATCGCTTGCAAGGTGTCAGAGGTGGGATAGCGCCGCTATTGTTGCCGCTTTACCCGGCATGCATATTTAACGCCACGTTCCCTTTCTCTCTCTCTCTCTCTCTCTCTCTCTTGGTCTCTCTTCCTTCCTAACCGAGAACCAACCCTGTATCTATCCTGCCTTTCATTTCCATACCTCGATACTCGTTTCGCGAGGAAATACTAAGGCCCGCGCACCAAAATCGAGCCAACGGATAGTTCGCATTTTATATACATAGACCGATATGGCAATGCGGGTCAGTCGCCAATACCGATATTTCTTAATAGTGTACAAATCAGATAAAAGAAATGAAAAATTGATTTTTCGTATTTATTTCGGGACACGAACATTTTATCGATATTCTTCTTCAACCAGAAATACTTTTCCGATAAAGAAATATGTTTTAGTTTAAAGAAATACTTCCTAAATGTTTATACGAACTTGGGCACTATACATTATTGGGGTGGCTCCCTTTAAGGCAATCTTTCAAACATATAAGAATACTTAAACATGCAAAATGTTGTTCTTTGGTTAATAAAATTTTTCTCTTTTTGCATAAATATTTTGATATTTTGCCGAGTGAGCGATATACACAATTTTTTTATTGTATTTTTCATATCTGTAGGTGTTGTTTCAATCGGGCGTTCGATTCGAAAGCCCCTCTGCTTCGTAGCAACCGAATATATCTTTCTCTCCGAGTAAACGAGACGCGGAGCCCCTATCTATATACTTATGTGTTACGTAGTGTGTTATGTAAGTGTATAGTACAGTTGCGTATGCCTCGGCGTTAAAGTGAATTCGGAATTTATCCTCAATAGGGATACCTTTTACCAAGAACTTCTTTTCATACACGCAAAATCGTTCACAGGGCTCTGCCTCTCAATCGAACCTCGCAATCTCATATTTTACATTCTTATGGCCCTCGCATCGTTTCATACATTTTTTATAAGCGCACGCAGCTCCGGGAACAACCCGTCGAAGCAGAGATCTTTGCTCACAAGGATAATATCGCTTATCGTATACCCTTCGCTCTGGGTAGATTTCTTCTCCCCCACGCCCCTCGCTCATTCTCGCAACTAACAACTTAACGACAGATCGAATATAACTTTGAAATAAATTGTTATAAAACTATATTATACGTTGAAGATATACGACAAATTGTTGTTTGCTCAACAATCATTGTGTTTCATACTATGCATGTCGACAGATTTTTGTTGGTTTACAATACTTTGTCTCTTAACAGTTTTGCTTCCCCATAGGTTTGTATTTCGTGAAAAATTTTTTTTCGAGATTTCGATGTCAATGTACTTAAAATATTCCAAAATGTAGAGAAATCATATTTCGTAAAAATGTTGGTACGGTGTCTCGCGCGCACGTACGTGTGTGTGCGTGCGTGCGTGCGCGCGTGTGTGCGAGTGTGCGATGAGCTTGCAAAATTGAAATGGCTATATCTCGAGAACGGGTTACGGATCTTCCTGAAATTTTGCAGACGAGACGATTGTAACCCCCCTCGGTTTGCTGCAATTTTCGCCCAAATCGCTAACGAGTGTCTCATTTTATTCTTGTTTAAAGTTTTGTAAGAAAAAAAGGTGTAAAATCTCTAACTTATGTAAACTTTGAGCAATCGAGTGGAATCGTTCGACAAGAATTGGTCAGGGTACAAGGCTGTTCGGTATCGAGTTTGGAATGAATCGATCAAGTCGATCAAATTAGATACAACTTATGTTATTTTTTGAAAAAAAAATATTTCTGCTCTAATTTTCGTAAATTTTCATCAATCAAACCTAAACTTGGCATACAAATTGACTAGGGAACAAGGTTGCTTGTTGTTGAATTTTGTGATCGGTCTAGGGGTTAAAATTTTATTTGAAGTGCAACGTCATTAAATTTTGAACTTAATTTAAAAAAATCATTTTCCACTTTTGAAAAAGCTTTCTATATGAGGAAGCCATAATCGATTAACGTACTTTCTCATAGAGGTGACTTTGTCAAAGGTAGAAAATAATGAGGAACAAACGTACAAAGTTGTACTTTGCATCCTTGTTTGATATGCGATGACAAAATAAAAATAGCATTCGCGAAACTAGTTCGTGTTACGTATTCGCAGCACGTTGTAGAATTTCCCGGTGCTTGCCTCATTAGTCTTAATCACAAAGCCGCCTGGAGCAGTAAAGTTAATAGTCCGACTGACAAAGAATACAGATCTTATCGGCCGTGCTGAGCTGCCACCCCAGTTTTTGGTCATGCAAATTAACTGCTGTGACATTAGGGGGTCGACATCTTTGATGCTCCCTCAGTACCCTGACGTTACTCCTACGTTCATGGTATTGTGGAAAATTTAATTTTCCACGATTTTATTACGTTTCGACTGAATCGATTTGTTTATTTGCTTCATACATTATTTTCTATTAACACGAGAACGGACACGTGGTTCTTTTTTACGTAATTCGATGCACAGTGTGTCGTTCAAAAATCGTTGTTATTAATAAAACTTTGCAAGGCTCTGATTCATTATTCTTCGTTGGTATTTTCTGAGATTTTGTAAATACGGGATAGATATATCCCGATTAGCAATGTTTCCGAAGATGTATTTGAAAATATTTAACGAGAGCGTTAAATTAATTTACGATGCGAGTTGTTCGGAAAATTTTTTCTTTTGCGTATGACAGTTGACAGTTTCTAAAGAGTCTTGTGAAAAAAGAAATCGTTAAAAATGTTCATTAGTTTGCATTTTATAAAAACTTGGAATCGGGTTAAATTATTATGTATTCGCTCCCATAAAAATAAATACTGAAACGATTTGTAAATATTGTTTATGTTTATAAAGACTGGAATGTCGCGTGCACCCAAGTTACTTTGATCACGCTCGTGTGTTTTTTGACTCGGTCCCAGTTATTATCTAACACATGGTTTATATTCTAGAGCCTCTGGACGAAAGGTATACAAGACCACAGATCAGTAAAAAGAATTTCCCGATTCGTGAACTTCGATCTTGGGCCATTGGGGTATCAGGAATACTCTATGATCCTATTTTGTGGCTAATTATTATTTCTAATTACTCTGTTGGCAGTAAAATAACTGGAAATTTTATTGAAAACAAAAATGTATTTTCCTTGAAAATTTATTTATAAATGCCACTAAAAAAATAAATGATGTAAGAATCTAATGATTTATTACTTTTTCCATTATTTCTCTTTAATTGTTATTTTTATAAAATATTGAGATATTTTATTGCTCCATAATCAATTGTATTGTTTCTTTGTATATTCAAGTTTTAGTTTACGTGAAAAAAAAAACATTTATGACAATCTAATGGACTAAAGAGCGATATCTTTTGAAAAAATATATAAACAACTGTAACGCCACTAAAGTTGGCTATAATTCTCGAGGAAACATGTGCCGTAAGCTCGGTTGGATAGAGCGACAGGTTGTCACGGCTTAGAAGATTGAATTTTCTGAGAAAATGGTATGAGGCACGAGAAAACGTGTCACTGCGGAATACTTGCAATAGTTACTTTGTAGAACGTTTTCTCTCTTCCCTCGATAGGCAACCCTGAACTTTTAACGACTGCTCGTACATTCTACGCTGGTCAAACTCTGAGTTGCAACTGAACGTAGAGTGAATTTCTCGATCGTCGCTGCTGTACATAAAGATAACGAGAGGCCACTCGAGGCACAATATTTTTCTTCTCAATTTATAACTAGAGGGTTGACGAAGATAAATTGCGAAGATGAGAGACTTCTCGTCGATACATTTACGATGCAGTTCCTTTCTAGTCAGCGCGAAATCTCGGCGAAAGTCTGACATAATATAATGCTGTAGCAAAAATACGAGTTCGTTAAAAAACGTGCAAGTTGTATAAACAATAAGAAAGTTCGTTTAAGAAGTTCTGCGCGCTTAGAATCTCGAAGCCATGAAATATCGTAATGGCTTCCGAACCACTAAACTTTTGAATGGTTGCGTTAATTATTTATTTTTTAAAATATCTTAATTATAAAAGATTTTGTAAAAGACGTCACAAAAATATTTTTTTAATGACATTTCTGCGATTACAAAATACAAATAAATTTATATAAATACAGTTTTCTACTAATTAAAAAATGTAAATAAACGAATACACAATCGATAATGGTATAATGGTAATATACCTCCCGATGATAATATTAATCTCATAAACATCTCTTCATAAGTGCTAATTCGTTTAAAATATCATTTGATTAATGGTTCATTCATCGGCGTCTTTCTATCCTGCTTCCCCTTCTTTCCCTCGAGCTACTTATTGCTTTTCGTCTCCTTGGTGTGTACATGTGTGTGTACGTGCATATACATTTCACTCATAACAGGTTCGCGCCCTACCAACGCGTGCTTTAATGAGATTTTCAATTAGATTTTAAAATATTTACCAAGAGCTTGGGCCAGTGCGGTTCTCTTCCACGCTTAGTCGGTGGCACGCGCTCACCAGTGTGAGGGTAAATTGCTTGGGGCTTTACGAAAGCGCAGCAGCAGCAGCAGCAGCTATAACCGCAACGATGCATCGCGAATTGAAGTATCCCCCAGCGGCTCAGGTGGTGAACAGCAATATTCACGCTAACCTGATTTCCACACTTCGTATACTTATTTTACAATTTATGGATGCTATTACGAATATTTAAGAATTTTTAAAATTAAATTACATATTAATAAACAAAAATTATTATAACGAGTATAAAACTTAAATGTTCCATTCAAAAACATTGAATCTTTTTAATATTTTTTTTCACTCGGTATAAACAAAAGTTGTTAAAGTTATTTAAAGATTTTTCAAATAATTAATTGACGAGAATAATATTAAACTAAATTAAGTAATCGCTTATTGTTAATTAAATTAAATCATTTCAAATAGATTTAGAAATATTTTTATGTTAAATAACAAACAGCAATGGAAGGATACATTTGTACATGTTCCCCTCACCCCTCCTGTCCATCGATCAAAGAATACAATTTTTATTCTTAACCAGTTTTAGGAGAGAAACGCGGTATTCGCTGTAATTTTAGTTCTGGATTAGATATATTATTCTATTTTAGAATCGTCGAGTCTCGCTATCGACGCCGTACGAAGCGACGACATCCGGGTAACATGAGGCTCGGGGGGGGAGGTGTAAGGTACAAGAGTAAATCGATTGTGCACGAAGCGCGGGCGTCAATCGATTCCCAACAGGGAAACTATCTACTCGGAGATCGTCATCGAGAGGAAGTGTCGGGGTTAGTCGGGAGGGTGCGAGATGCGGTGCAAGCATCAGGGTCTGTGAGTATCGCGCGCGCCTCGGTACGGTGGGTGGGCGATAAATGAATTTGCGGCCACGAAACGACGAGGAAATTGATTCACGCCGAGGGCGTCGGTATCCAAATTTCCTCGACGCGATCTCGGTAAGCCAATCATACTCCCCTTTCCCTTCCATCACCCACACCTTCCATTCGTCGTAATGTCGAGTTGCGGAGATCCAACGACCCGATCTCCCTCACTCCCCCACGACCCTCGACTCATCCTCCTTGCCCCATCGAAATGATATTATTGTTAACTCTGAATTTATACAGAGATACAATCGTCCGAAGAAGCCGTTTTGTTCCTCTGCAAAAAACAGAGCCTCGTTAAATTGTCGTCTGGGTACAAACAGAAAACTTGATTCAAGGATGAACCTCTGAGTAAATAGTGATACGGCGCGGTTACAAGAGCGAACTTCACCTTTGTGTCGATGTTCCAGTTTCCGAGCTTAAAATTTTAGTTTGCGGACAGTAGGAAGTTTGTGAGGCACAGTGAGAGCCACTGCCGGCCACTCTCGCTTTGACCCCCTCCCCCCCCCCTCACCGCCCCCACACCGTATGCGGACTCCCACGAACAATTCGCGGTCACATTGGCTGTCTCGTGTAACGCTTCCGGCGACTAAAGTTCGGTGGAACTAGTCTCTGAACCAGTCGAATGCAGTTTCAGAACGCACAAAGCTGCGGTTGCGCCGGGGATTGAAATTCACCATGGATTAGAAAGTAAACGATTACCCAAAAATGTTCACTTCAACGTCAATCTGGCTACCGCTCGATCCAACATTGCCAACTGAATATTGGCAATTCGTTAAAACTTTATGACTTTGTATGGACTTGAAGCGCGTATTTCAAATTACTGTATAAATTGGCATATTAAAAAAATTTATTTTCGAATTTTTTTCTTCTTTTATATTCTTTGGTTGTTACGGTTGAAAAGTTAAAGTCTGTTGGATTAGTTAGAAAAATCTGGATAACTCTCTCGCGCGTATCGCACGACGTTCCTGGTGAAGAGATATTCCCGCGAGTTATACTTTTTGTTGGAAAGTTTTTGATTCTTCGTTTCTTGGTTCATGTAGTCGACAATTTCATGCAGCCGTACAGATAGCATTATAGCTCCATTTGCTCAATCTTCGAACGTTTCTACGTACGATTCTATCATTTATTGTAAAATCGATTCGAAATTGTCTCTACCTCTTCGGTATACGAGAAAAATGCTTTCATCAAATTTACTGAATTGGTCGATAGCGAAAAATACATGTTTTTCAATAAAACAAAATTTATCCGAGACAAGAAATATTTGGTACCGTGACGCAATTTATTTCAGTAGTATTGGAAACTTTTTCATTATTTTTTTAGTCTCCTGACATTTTCGTGGCTAAAATTATTATCTCTTTACTTGAATTTATTTCCAAGATTTTGTTTCAACGAAAAATCATCGTTGATTACTCACGAAATAATATTTTTTTAAATTTAAAGCAAAACGAAACTTTTGCCAAAACTCAAAAAGTTCCTCTTAAAGTGTAAGAAACGTAAAAGCTTTATTTTTGTCACGGGGAGCTAATAAACGACTAAAATTGTTGAAAGCTTGAAAACACTAATTTTCAATCGTAGAAAATCTTGCTGCGTACAATCGGTAAATATAATTTATTTGAGGAAAAGCCACATAAGCGGATAACCGAAGAAATTCCGGGAGAAGAAACGAGTCGGATAAAAGGTCAAGTCCCTGGAAAAAGTAAAAACGAATAGAATAGATAATAAAGTAAAATACCAGACGCGGTAAGGTCACAAGGCGGAGGGGAGCGTGTCCACTGCAGGGCAACGCGGATCGTCGCTCCAGCCAGCAGGAGGAAATGACTTGGTTAGACTGCTCGGCCGAGTTGAAAATCGTAGAGAGAACACGAGAAATTGTAGAAGAAGCTAGAAGTATGGTCACAGTGGAGCTCGAGAGTGCTACCTACGTACTTACATAGCAAAATATATGTCGTCGCAGCACAATTCTATATAAATGTGCGTATACGAGTGGCCATGTTTGTGCACCCATTACATTCAGACTCAGCCTCTACACCCGCGCAACCAGTCTGCAACGACGAGCGTAGATACAACGAGTAAAATAAGATGAGAGAGCGAGAAAAAAAGGGGAGCGACCATGTCCTTGGCGAGCTACGTTGCGCGAACATATTTTCTCTCTAGGAGCCGGCGCTCGCGGCATTCTATTCCTTTGGTTATTCTCCCTCTTTCTTCCGCAATTTCTCTCTGGTTTACCTCGCGCTCACTGCGAGCCACTGCACAGTCACCTCCGTCCTTCTTGCTCAGTCCGTTTCGCCTTCTTTTCGCTTTCTCCGTGCAAGCTCCGCTGCTCCCTCCTTCACCCACTCGACGCGGCCCAAACTTGAATCCAATTTTCCACATCACATCCCGCAAAAGTTACTCCGTAGCATCCCTCGAAAGGGCACGGAAGACGGGCGCGCGGAGCGGAGAGACGCGGGATGGCTCGCGTAGGACCACGACCGTGCGCGCCTCTCCCAACCACACCACCTAGAAACATTTTTATCTTTTCTTTGCCGGAGTAAAACAATTTCGGAACATATTGCCCGAGCACTGCCGCTCTCTCTTCCATGGAAGACGTAATAACGCGTGTACCACGCGTCTCCCTTTCTCCTCTTCTTTTGCCTTCTCGCGGTCTTACGATTCTTTTTCTCCCTGTTCTTCTGCTTCGTAACGTTGCTATGGTTCTCCCGGCTCTCTTCTTCTTGCAGCACTCGACCTGGGACTCTTTTCACTTTCTTTTAAACCCTCTTCACTAAACGAATAAAGATTCTACCGCTCTAGACTGAACGAAAACGAGATATACAATTCATACGTTAACCAGGATCTCGTTCTCAATGTATACAACTATGAGCTCAACCTATTATTATTTATATTGAAAATATGTTTTATAGAAATCTTAAAGCCAGGGGAAGACACCAATCGATAAAAAAACTTTTAATAATATTCTAATGATGTTAACAAAACTAATAATTTACCAAATTATTCTGAATTGTCTGATTTATTTTTCAAACACCATATCTGTATTTCGTCGGTATAGTATTGTCGATGGTTTTTCATTAAAGACTTCGCATATCTGCCGATGAAAGCAAGGTATTTGCGAGGCGTATTGTCATAGTTGACGCAATTTTTAAATGTTTATAATTAAACTATAATGGAATCGATGATAGTTTCAAGAAATTTCCATTTTATTTTTTGAATTTTGTAGTTAAGCATCTTAATATATTTCAATGAACTGGTAGACACTTTTCAGATACTTGGTGACAACTTCTCTTAGGAGAAATCCTTTCTCTCTTCTCGCTGGTCCTCGTTGGATCTCAAACTTTGGCTTCATAATGCGCGCGAGACTTCGAGTAACAAACTTTCAGACGGCAGATTCTCGGGGTACGACGAGCGGTGTCCATCGGTGATGAGAAATTTCCGGACGATGTCTCGGAGGGTTAACAGCGATGGAATATAGCGAAAAAAAATTTATACAAAAAATATATACGACATATGCAACTTGCAAATTGCATACATTTGGTATATTTTTTCTGCATACATAAATGTATTTCACTTACATAAATTTCCATGAGGAAACAGAGCGAAAATGTCACTAAAACAATCCTGAATGCTAAGAATGATTTAGAATAAGGAAGAGTCGAGTTACAAGAAAGTATAGCAAGTCAGTGGAAGGGTTGAAAAAGAGAAAGAAAATAGCGAGGTACGTGCAGGGAGAGAAGAATACGAGAATGATTGCTCTACTCGTGTGGCGATTGATAAATACTCTGGCAATCTGGCGATTTTTCTCATATGTCGTTGTTCCGCTTGTGGGAATATACGATTAACAGTGAATCGTATAAATGGCAGGACTGCCTGAACGTATGTCAATTGCACGACAACGACAGCCGTCGTTACTCCGCTTATGGGAATATACGACTGACAGTGAATTGTTTAAATGGCAGGACTGCCGGAATATAAGTCAATTGCCACACGAGTATCGGGACCATTCCCATATTCATCTCTTCGTTTATTACAAAGTTAAAGTTCAACGATAAAATATCGGTGAAGAAGAGATTAAAGACAAAGATAGCAAAAATGTGAGAAAGCCCTCTTAAACTTATAAATGTAACAGTCTCTTTGAGTAATTATTTTGCATAGCCACGAGGCTGGATGCGTTGGCCCGTGAAATGACCCGCCTGCCTGTCTTTCTAATTAAGGATACCTACCTATCTACTTACGTAACATCATCAACATTCTCTCGTAGGAATTGCCACGACGGAATTTAGGAAGGGGTTGAAACGATCTTGAGAAACGTTTACCAATGAGTCGAGTGAATGAAGTGCGCATAGGAGAAGGTAAACCAGTAGCCGCGTGTGTGCGTACCACCGCTTCTGACTGAGCGATCGAGGGAACATGCGAAATTGCACGGGAGATGGCAAGAAGGAGAGTCAGCCAGGAGAATCAACGATAATTAACTCGCTAGCTGTGCTTTGATGCGTCATTCTCACAAATCGACCGTACGAACACACGTATTTGTCGCAGGACTGATAAATTTATGTATAAAAATGAGAATCGATATTTGACTGATGCCCGACCCGCGATACTCGCCTATAGACACTGTAACAGTGCATTTTGCAGTCCTATCACGGACTTGCAATTTCCCCTCCATAAACGTTGCCCGTAACTAGAAATGGTTCAACCGGCAAGCCGGGACATGACCTCGGTGTCCATAGGGACCACTAAAAGTAGGAAAAACTGCAGCGTCCAAGTTGAGTTGATAGAACAAATCAAGAGATTAAGAATTTTATTTTAATTTCAATTGAATTTCGTTTTCCGAGCACTTCGGCAGAGACAGAGAGAGAGAGAGAGAGAGAGAGAGAGAGAGAGAGAGACCAGCGATGCAGCAATGAGCTTTCCTCCTCCCCAACGATTTCTCTGTACCGAAGCATGTTATACACTCGTAGATTTCCGCGTGAACTACGCTGCAACTCATCGCTATTGAGGTATTCGCGTACATGCACACCCAGGATAAAGGTATTATACCGCGTATAGCCCGGATGGTGCATACCGCTGGCGGCTAGTTAATCTCGTGTGCCGTTGGATGACGGTAGCGCGATACAACGGCAGCGTAGACATCGGATGGCTGAGTACCGAGAGCGTGTTTCGTGAGAGCGAACGAAAGCGGAGCTTCCAGTCGCGTAGTATGCAAGAAGGGAGCGAGATTACCTCGCGACGCGAGCGAGCAAATATTGGCTCTTATTCGAGTCGGTTATACGGTGCTTACGTACCTACATGTTTTACTCTCGCGTTGGCAGAGCATGCGTCGAGCGCGCGGGTGTGGAACAGGAGCTACGCTGCTGGATGTACGTATCGTGAAACCGAGCTTGCACGCTAGTTACGCGACGCGTTGGGTACAAAGCGAGACAGAGTGGAAGGGCTTCGTCATCCTCCCGTTGCTACCTCCGCTCCATCCTTTCTCCTCCGTACTTCTCCACGCTCGTGCTTCTTATCTCACTTCCGCGCTCCATGCTTCGCGCTCTATTATCGCTCCCTCCTCTCCGCCCTCCACTTTCTTATTCTGCGTATTCTCACTGTACCGCTGTCGCTCTCCGTTACCAACTTTGCTTTTCAGTACTCGGAGTATCTCTCGATGTTGGCTCTTTCGTACAGGCATCTTCCTTCCTATTTCCGTAGCCTTTCGGGCTGATGGTGTAGACCCGATTGGTAGGGCCCCAGGCGTTTTCTTCCGTAGACGTTCTCGATGCGTCCAGGCTATCGTTTCAAATATCTACTCTCCATAAATTCCTCGCTGGCGATATTGGTTTCCGTAATATCAGCGGCTTTTGAAAATCAGCCGCCGTTATGCCGCGACGATGTATACGTATAGCTTCGAGGTAAGTTGGGTATAGAGGGTGACTGCTCTAGGGTGGAGAGTGGTAAAATGGCACGAGTTGGTTCTAACATTCGTCACTCCTTTACCAATTGATGATAGCGAAATTTGTAAAAGTTATCTGGCGACGTCAAATCTTAGATTCCATTTGAGATTTTTTGAATTATGTTAACTCGACTTCTAAAAAAGTTGCAATCATTAAAATAAAGGACCATCGACGTCCGATTGTGTTTCGGCTGCATTGAAACTAAAAATAATCCACTTGGATTAAAATAAAAAATTAAGTTTCCAATCTACCGTACCGTTCTATCATTTTTATGAAATAAACTTTACACTCGAAATCCCATTTTTTTATTATTTTCACTATCGGAAAGCGATAAGGATCGTGTACCGGATCAGCGGATAATTGCCTTGAGGATATTAAGCGTCTTCAGGGACATTCGTTAATTCTATTATCGAGAAAAACAATTAATTCTTTTCAATGTTCAAAATAGAATGTTTATTCATCACCAGGGTACATTACCGTTAATAGTACAAGACGGGCAGGCTTAGAACTTGACTATCCATTCAACGAAGTACTTGAAACAAAACGTGAGTATATGCGTTTCGTTCGGAGGATACTGTGGCTACCGGTCGCGATGCCACGAGCTACGCCAGGTGTTACGTTTGGTAGGAATTTGCACACACGTGCGATAGAAATTATGACAAAAGAGTAAAGAAGAAAGGAAGCAGTGAGTACGAAGAATATTCGAATATTCGGGTATTGTAACAATGTCACCCGACTTATCACGAAAGATCCTCGGAGGCGAACCGTTCGGTTACATTAAAATTGTTTGCAAAATTGTTCTTCGATTATGACCGTAAACCAATGTCACGAAGCTCATGAAAAGTTCGCTCAACTTAAAATCATTTAACCTTTTTTGTTTCTCGAATGAGCAACGAAGTAAGAGCTCAATGTGTGCGCTTTGAAACGGTGTTTATCGAACCTATAAATCTTTGAGATGCCAGATCCTCTGATCTTCGCTTCAAGAGATTATTTTAAAATCACAATCGGTTAATGATTCAATCACCGTCAAATCTACACAATTTTTTCGGGTTGATGCACTTGGAATTTATTTGTTTATTGTTTTTAATCGCGATTTAAGTGACCGCGATTGAGGTCACTTATATTAAACGTATAAGTGGATTACGCACGCGGTACATTTCACGTCGTGGAATGCGAACGCTGAAGCACCACGTGACGATACGGCTTACTCTGATTAAGCGCAGCGCTTAAAAGTCGAGGGTGCAAACTCACCGATATTTAGACAATATATAATCGGTAACGAACTGATACCGTGTAATCTACTTTTGAATCCGAAACTGAACGGTTGGTCGCCTCGTGTAGACACGAGAACCGGGGTAATATGTAAATTCCAAAGATAATTAATTGAACTCGCATCAATTAATTATAATAAATTCGTTTAATCTGTTTTATCTAAACCTACTGTATATTTACTACGTTCACGCGAGTTCCTACTCCTTGTTGGCACACAATCATAACAGAGGATTTTGATACCTCTCGTCATATATCGCTATCAACTCTCACTCGCTCTGTTCCAATCAATAAGAGTTTTAATCTCTCAAGTATTCAGTAGCGAAGGATATTTCTTTATCGATGCCATAACGCCCCTATCACCCACACATCGCAGTTATACACCTTCGGGGCTTTCGACACAGTTATGTATACGGAATCGATAGGATAGTATTTTGACTCTTGAAACAGAGCGCAAAGTTTTGATGATGTACCTCGCTGGATGGAGAATATTCCTCAACGCTTTTTCACCACCACTTCCACAACGATCTAACCTCGATCGATTGCATCCCTTTTACTTCTGCTGATGTCTGTACGGGGGGACGGGAAGGGGATAGGGAACGCTTTCCGATTTATTAAGATGTATTGCCTCTGGCAAAGGCTCCTGCGGCTGATCGGTCCTCTCGTTATTTCCGAGAATACGAATGCCCCGCGATGTTTTAAGCTCGTACTCTCTGCTCTGGCCACGAGTCTAGATTCTCTTCTTTCTATCCTGCAGTAAATACAGAATAGCCAGCGGTTAGTGGTCGAGACTCGGAAGCGCTCGACGATCTACAAGAGATTTATTGCTCTGGTCGCTATGGTCGCGTAACTTTACGCGAATACGCGCTCCAGCTCCGCCCGTAGCTTTTCTCACTATCGAGAGACTATAGACCATCCTCTTTGTTGCCGATTCCAACTGCATTGCTCCAGTTACCTCCCATTTGAGATAAGTCCGATGAATCCTTACATGCATATGTTGCTACTGACATACGCATTCGGTTGTACCGAGATTCTTCCAGGGATCAAGGGCCATTGAAAGCTAATTTTAACTTCTCATAATATCTGGCGTGCGTACGAGAACATTTTACACGAGAATGAAAGGATTATTGCTTTTTTTTCAATCTGTTCCTTATTTTTACTTTTTCATCACCTAAAAAATATCTAAAAGAGAATGAATTGTAATCCAAATAAAATTCAAATTACAGATAATGGTGGAAATATGTGTTTCGAGTGTCCTAGATTACAGACAAAAACATGAGCTCTTTTATTTTTCGTCTGCCTATCTGTCTCGATGTATCATTCGAATCCGAACGATAATATACGTTAAAGTCATTGTGTTTCGAAAGAAAACTAATGTTTTCCAAGAGTTTACAAACATATTCCCATAGTTGTTATCGCTATCAGAACATTTCATAAAAATAGTTCGACAACGTAGTTGAAATCGTCTTATCCAGCTGTGACCTAGGAATCTGCGCCCCGTTACTTTCGATAAGTTTGGCATGAAAAGTACGGTGAAGTACACGAGACCTGTCAAGCTACCGAAGTAGCCCTTCGACAGGGCGTACGTGGCAACAATAATATTGAAAGACAATATAATTGAAAGACACAAACAGTTTTTAAAATGATCTACAGATAAATTAATTCGAAAAGTATTATTTTCTTCAAAGGCAAAATAAATAAAAATTCAAAGTATTTAGAATTGTTAATGAAGAATTACTTTTATCTTTGTAAAACAAGCTATTCGATTGTTGCTATCGTAGTTATCGCAGCGACGTTCTCGATTACATCGTCTCGAGGATCAAAGAACCCTTTTGCGCATCTGTCATTAATGAAATGTTTACAAAGCGATAAGACGATCGCAAAACAAACGTAAGAGAAGACTTTGCCAGTAGTTCATCGAGGGTATAATAGCATTATTAATTGTCTCTTACTCGCAGAGGGTTATCACGTTGCCTTTGTTCTTCGTATCTTGTCACGCGCTGTAAACTGTACGCGATGTCACGGAACCCACTGGCATCCAACAAAGAAAGAAAAAGCGAGAGAGCAGTAGCAGCTGCGCTTTCCACATCGGGATACTTGGCAAAGAGGATGTCCGTTATGAACAAGTAATCGGCGAATAATTTTTTAATGGACTGCATTAAACTCGTCCCTTCAACTCCATGCAACAGTGATAAGTATAAGTCGAATTCTTAATCGCTTTCAACGTTGAAGCGGAGAGATTAAATATTGATTTATTAATATCTACCTCGAACTTTTCATTAATTCATCGGAGTAATGTTAAACTACAGGAAAAATCAATAAAAAATATATCGGGACGCTTATCGTTTTTAAAACAATTCAGTGTTTTAGTTTAGTTTCTCACTGAAAAGAAAGTTAGATAAATAATGCGGCAGCTTACTGAGAAGTCATACAGTAGAAAATATTATAAAATTATGTGAAATCTAGCATTTTTTCCCCATAGCTAACTTATAATTAATATTGTTTAAAACTTTGCAGCAAAATTATTTCCGTTGTTTATATAGGAGGTAACAATGGAATAAAATATGATTCAGCAACAAGACGACAGAGAATACGAGATAACTAAGAGTAAAATAGCATAGTCGGGAGGTGGTAAATGAAATGAACGCGTTGTAAATGAATTAACGAGTACCGGAAACGGCCGCTAGAAAATCGCGGGATACGGCACAATGTAAAGACAGTATACCTACGAGTGGGTTTTAGTACGCAGGTACGAGAGATAGAGGAGAATAGAGAGATATTTTCTGGTATCTCGCCACCGTCACTGGCAAGACAATTTATTATAGTTTTCCTTCCGTTTATCGGTTGGTCGACGCGCGAAAACGCGCCCGTTCGTTCTGTGGCCGTATCGAATCGTCGACGAGAGTCGCAGTATCGCGGGATTCGCCGCGTTGTTGCTGCGCGGCTTTAATTAATTGCGTAAAACAAGTAACAGAGAGCGAGCAGTAGGAGGATAGCCGCACGCGTTACCGAGCCTGTGAGCTCACGAAGCGGAAACTCTTCGCGTTTTCAGGTCTGTATTTTATCGAGGCTTTCTCCTTTCCTTCTTCGTCCCCATCCACCCTCACCGCTCCTCATTAACGAGAGAAGTCCAAGGCAGAATTGTCGGGAGGAAAACGAGGAGGAAAAAGATAGTTGAGGCGTAATGGAAGGCCACGAGAGGCGCGGTGATGCAAGCTACTGCAGCCGGAAACGGCAGTGCAGGTAATAAGGGAGGTGGAGAGAGAGAGAGAGTGGTGGATATTCGCTTGGGTCTGCAACGAGCTATCTCCTCATGTCGCAATGTTGATTTTCATCGTAAAATGAACAACCAGTCGTTGGCCTCGAGCTTCGAGAGCTGAGAGCTACTATTTCTATCTCTACCTACACCCGCCGCTCTCTACCTCTTCCGCCACAGTGTAGAGCTCACTCCACCTATACCGCTCTTTCCCTTTGTCTCCCTTCTCGTTATTGCCCGGTCATGCGCTCTTCCAGTAATCCCTGGTAATTTATTTATCGTTATTTAACGAGCTTCGGAGTAATTGATTATTGATTCGAGAAACGACTGCTCGAGAGTTTTCCATACTATTCATTCGATATTAATTATTTTTATTTCTTAGTAACTAAAAATAGCACGATTTGTTAGTTGCATCGTTTGGTTTATTGCGCGCCGACTATTACACGTTTGTCAACTGGCATAATTGAAATTATATATATTTCTACCGTCACATGGAACGTTCGTTACTTCATGATCGAATTTCTATTGAGGGAAAACTGTTGTCGGTTATTGGGATAATATATTTTTTTCAATCATAAAATATCCTGTTTAATACGTGGATCTGACTCCAACTTTAAACACGTAATTTTTATTCTATTCAAATATAATTTTATCACCATATTCCCAGTGTTCAACGAGATATCGATGATTTATCGATTAGAAGTGGAATTATTAATTTATTAATATACTATTCATTATTATTCAATTAAGCGCATGGCGTTATCACATTTCATGACTCTCTCATCACATTTCACTTGTTGTAAAGTTGTTATAAAATTACTGGGATAAAGATACGAACGATATAAACAGGAATTTTGTATTTCGTAACATAATTGTAACCTACGGTTCTTGCTAGAACTTTTGAACATCGGGTCACAACATGCGCGACACAACGGAAAGCTATGAAGCGTGCTCACGAGATGGCGTTGAGTGAAACGAGCTTTAGCAGCGGGCTGTCTCTCATCTCGGTCGGATTATTGTCGCCGCAGGCGTCCAATTGTTTTTCAGGGCGAGCTTACTTCTCAGTACTTTTCATATCAAAGTTATCGAAAGTTATGATACGTAGATTCTTAGAATATATCTAAATAAAGTGATTTGAAATACGGTCACCAATTCTATTTTTTTCAAATGTCAGCGACAAAGTACCCTCGTTCACTCGCCCAACTTTTTACCAACTCAATTCCAATTGGTTGATTTGTGAAAAAAACCAACCTCAAACCAACCGATTTCGAACTGTTTTGTTATGTGACGGTTGGTTTTATTACGGTCGACAGAAAATTGATATTAACGTCCGGTGTAAGCGCGTGGTTAGCGTCTGAACGGTTTTCTTAGGCATTTGAAATTTAAGTGTGGTCAAGGAAGTAACTTTGAGAACAAAAGATGGTAATTGATCGTGGGATTGCTGAACCTTTTTATGGAACAACGATGTGGAGGGAACAAACGCCAGGACCTAACATATACCATAATCTGATAACCGATTTTTTTTTGGACTCCAACTCTCTACGTATACTTCGCAGGCAATGAAAAAGTAAAAAAGTTTCACTCGACGTTCAAAAGCAAACGCTTCACGATAAAATATTGGCAACCTGGGGAAATGAGATTTTATTGAAAAGGCCTCGCCCTAAAAGGGCTGCTCGTTCGATAGATCGAGTAGTAGAGATTATTTATTAATTTCCAACTTGTACCTGGATATATATGTCAGTAAATATTGTATGAATCTAAAGCTTGCAGACACTTGACAACTCGAATCGAATTTCATATACACTATAATTTGTAAACTGGTTCGGACAGTTTAGATTTTACTATAATTTCTCGTAAATGATTAAATTCGAAAGCGCCATGTACCTTTCGATAGAACTACCGGTGGAAAAACTTTGGTGGCCCACATATCTACAGAATTGCAGTATGAAACATCGAAAAATGTTCTTCGATCGTATCGATCATCGACTAGCAGTTGGAAAAGTTGCCGAGAAGAGAGTCGTCGTGCGATGATTCTTTTTCCGCGCCAGTAAAAGATCGAGAAGTCGTGCCCTGTACGTTCGTGTGAGAAATTCAGCGAAACGAACGACCGAAGTGAGCGTCATATTGGCCACTTTTTTTTCACAGCAATCTGTAACTTGGCCATTTGAAGTAACAACCTTAAAGCTTTTTCGCCTCTCGGCTTCTGCAATCGAAGAGTCCTCGACCGGGTACATACATAGACCGAAGAAGGGACGTCTGTTTCTCCCTTCTCGACTTCCTTCCATCCTCGTGCACTCGAAATTTAAGAAAAAGCCCAATCAATTCTTTCTCTTTCTCGCTCTCTCTTTCTATCTCTCTCTCGCAATCAATACAATCTGGCTTCATCTACAGCGAACCGACAGCAATCACTCTGTCATCTCGACGTCAAATTACGAAGAATCTCGTACAATGTTCATTACAAAGGTTAATACTTTTTCAACTCCTTAATTTAATGTCGCAAGGTTCTCCATATAAGAATGAACAAAAAAAAATGTTTGCAAGAGACTACGGCCTCTCCTATTGGATACCCTATCTCGCCAGCGTGTTGCAGAAGCGAAGAAGAGATAAAAAGATGGTGAGTATGCCCATTCTTTCCCTCCGGCAATCTGTAACTTTGCCATTCGACGAAACAACGAGGATAGCTGCCAGCTGTGAGGAGTGTTGGGGTCGGTGTGGTCGCGCCCGGGATGCGCCGTCTGCTGCTGCTGTTGCTGCAGCAGCACCGAGTCATGGTCTTCGCGTTTCACCGTTCCATACACTCTCGAATCCACTCGGGTACTCGACCTCCTCTCCAACCCCGCGAAACGTCCTCCAACCCCCCTGTTTCTCTCTCTTTCTCTTTCTCTCTCATCCGTTATCTACCTCTCGGCTGTTGGCTCTCCTCGAGTAACGGCGGAGGACCAACTTCGGAATAAACAGTCACTTCCCGGCGACCCAGACCGGGTCCATCTCTGGGATTGGTAGGTAACGAGTTCACGTGTGCGGTCGCTACCTCCGCCTTGCATATCTATATATATAGAGGGAGAGAGAGAGAGAGAGAGGCTATATGCTGGCTTCGTCTGCGTAAAACAGCAGACTGGACTTCGATCGTCTTCGAGCAACGATGACGGTAACAAACGAGAAGTCTTGACTCTCCGAGGTTACAAGAATGCAAAGTCCTGGTACGACTGGCCTGACTAACTGTGCAGACCGTTTTCTCGAGCGTACCGCTGCAGTGAAATATTTTTATCGGATCGAGATAGCGTCCGGGCTGAGAATCCTTCCTCAATTGCACTCTCTTCGAGTATCCAATCGGACTTCCATCTTGCTCACACGAATCAAAGAGCTTATTCTTGACTGTTCTCTGTTTGAGCTCTTTGGACACGTGCCTAATGCCATTTGGAGATAGGAACGCAGATTTTAAGGTAGTTACAATACTGTATCTTCCAATCAAGGAATTCAATATAAAGTTATTTCGTAAAATATTTTTTTCTTCTTTTTCTTTTTCGTCACGTTTTAATCTCAATTGCAAATTATTAAAAATTGGATACAATGATTGTATATAACAGGAAAGGAAATTGTTGACGACAACAAAACCGCTATTTTTTCGTTACATTTCATTGTTCCGCTCGTGTGGCTTCAAATTTTGTAGGACATTAATTTGTATCGAAGAAAAGTAGCCCTATTAATTAAAATCAAATTGGTTCAGCGGTTCCTGAGATACGATTTCGTACGGACTCCCTAGGGAACGGAGAGAATAATATGAATAAAGCACTTTTATTTACTAATTATACGAACGGTGCCTTGTCCTGCACCTACCCCGGAGGTCGTTAAAACAAATTGAATACAGATAGCCTTGCATCTCGCTGAACAAATTGATCCAAGAAAGTCTCAAAAGCGATAAGATACGAGTGAATACGTTACCTGCGGTAGAACCACGTAGTTTACCTTTAGAATGCGACAGCACCTGTTGCCACATGGCTAATTCCGTAATCGCGGACGCCTCCCCGAGTCCTTCGCCTCATAATGGCCGCGGGCGTACGAGCTACCTCGTACAAAACGTTAATAACGCAAAGGGGCGGGGGTGGAGAGACCAGCGCACACCACCGCCACCGCTTTAAATAATTAGTCCTTGTCAATACCAATTACGAGAGCCCGGAGAGCCGACCCTTCATTGAGTACCTGTTGCCCCCTTCCTCGCGGCACCATTGCTGCAGCTCTCTCGCTCAAACTTTCTCCATCTCCGATCCTTTCTCTCGTACCCTCCCTTAGGGGTTTAATATTTTAGTGGAAGAGTATTTGCCTCGAATCATAGAAACCGAACAAGAAGAATTAGAACCGAGTCCCCCGGCATTTGCATAAGTCGGGCAGTATAAATGCACGTCTCTGTGAGTTACAACAGTCATATCTCACCATTTTCACTGATCAACTATAAAGACTCCCCGGAAAAGTTGCCGTAAATGTTCCACCACGAATTTTCACAGAAATTGTACATAAATTGACTGCCAGGCAAAACCCTGGCCTATATTGTAAGTCGCGTATCGTACTCTCAGCTCAAATAGCTCCATGACTCTGCCGACTCGAGATCAAACACTGAACCACTTTCCGAGTACTTCGAATACACTCCCTCGAGAATTTAACTTTCTAAAACATTTCGTCTCGCGAATAATCTCAGGAATAGCGTGCCTCGGGTATGTCCTCGTAGACTAGAAAATCTGTGAATAATGTGTAACTAAATTCGCACCCTACGAGATACGGAGATTAATTAGTCCCAAGTCAGTATCAGGATTTTTTAATTAAAACATTTGCAATATTGTACAACGTGTATCCGTTTGATATTCGTATAGCTAGGGCAACTGACGCAGCACATCAACATCCCGCATCTCGGAAATCCGTGCCTGAACTCGACCGGTGAATTCAACTGACGTTTAGGTCCCGCCTGAAAATTTGCTGATAACATTTGTGTCCAGACTGCAAATATGTGATTAATGAACAAAGTATGTGCTACAGTGCGATGCCTGAGCATTCATGCGCAGCACAATAGCAAGTTTCCTGGTGGTGGAGGATAGAGCATATGCTACGCTTCCGTGGAGCGTTTACCATATAACGTTAACAGCACGTACCCTCCCCCCACCCCTCCACCAAGCATCATCTATCTTTGAAGTCCGGTGACAGCGAGTACGGCGTGTTCCCGTGACGGGTAGCATCATCGCCCACTCGCACGCCTGAAGCCCTTCCGCATCAACAACAACGTACTAACGCGTCGCGTCCATATAATTTAGCCAGAGCTCGCCGTGACCCGCTGTAGGCGTCTGGACCACAGAGCGCAACAGAGAGCAGCGCAGGTCGAGCGAACGTGCACATCACAACCGGAATAGTATGTGCCTCGAGGGCGCGAAGGCGCAGGAGCAGGGTAAACCGCATTCACGATTCAATCAGCAAAGTTAAAGCGAGCGCGAAATGATGCGGCGCGGTCCTGAGCCGTCCCGTTCCGTTGCCTGGCGCTCTCTCTCTCTCTCTCTCTCTCTCCACATCAACCTTCGGTCGACGTCGATGTTCCTTCCACACCCGTCGTCCCTGCAGCCCTCCGACGTGAATTCAATCGAAATTCACTAGCTCACGTACTCGGCACACTCAACTCCGTATCCTACATACTACAGAGTACACTCTATCTGCTGTGTACGCGTTTATAGGAGGCCTGGAGCGATTTATTAAACGCCCTTCGCGCGCACAAGCCCACCTCTCTCCTCTCCTCCTGGTCTCGATTACAACTGAGGTACAGGGTTCAATCTTCTAGGCGGGGATAATGGTGTGGTAAACTCGATGAATATCAAGATTCGGAACAGCCTGAGCTTTTATTTCCTGTTGAAGAGGTAAAACATCGACGAAATGGTTACGGGCGGAGCAAAGTTCCTTAAACGTACGAAGGGTTCGGGCAGTTGTATACGCAATTGCGAATAAACGAAAGGTATTAAACGCCTTGCGTTTAATCTCGCGTTGCCCGACGTAAACGGTTTTTGTCGTCGTCCTTGGCAACGGAGGACCCTACGTTGAGCTTCTCCGAGAAGAAATGGAAATGGAGAATAGGAAGGTGAACTTACGGTTTATGTATCATCCCTGAACTGCGATTTTATTGGAGAATAGAGCGGGGTACCCTTCGGGCTACAGTTTCTCAGGCTCATTGTCGTTACATCCGTGTGGGTTGGCGTACGCTGTTCAGCGAATGCGTTCTAGCAGAAACAGATGAGCACCAGAGCGGAGTAGCAGCCAGCTCGAGTCGAGTCGTGGCCGAACTCAACGTCGGAGAGTGCCGGAGCCACCTGGGAAATACGCTCTAATGCTCGCAAAGCTCGCTCGTCCCTTCTCGGGAGATGGCTCGCCTCTCGGCCGTGAGGAGAAGATGGAGGCTCAACATCCACACAGACTTTCGATCGCTTTCGGTGTTGGATCTGCGGCATCCTAGCTCTTAACAGGTTCATTCGAATGCATACTAGCATGCTATACTCAACAATAACGTTAGGTAACAAACAGATATATTGTATAATACCGCTTCGGACTGGTTTAGAGCTGTTGGATATCATGGTCAGGTTGCTTTTTCAATTCGGGTGACAAGTGCGGTCTTGTACAATTGTATAGGCTTCGTAAATGCTATTAGAAATAATCTTTAGTGAGTTATGACTTAACATCGATGGACGTTTATCGATTGACAAAAGGTTTGAACTTCGACTAAATATAAATTATTAGTTTTATACGGGATGGATACTCAGTCAGAACTCAGAGAACAGTCAGCTTCAAATCTATGACAAATTCAAGTGTTTCGGAGTATTCATAGGGAAGTTCAGATACATGAAATGTATTGCTAAGTATAAAAACTAATTTGCATTTCGGTTTCAGGCTCAACCAACACTCGATGCGATCACTCTCGCTTGACAGTTTTCTTGAGAGAGGAAACGGTCCTATTGGTACCATTGACGCCGGTAACCTTGGAACGTGGACGTTTGATCACAGCGAGTAAAAACATCACAATTCGATAATTCACATAGACTGCGACGAGAATGACGACGGCAACGAAGAGGACAGCGTCGAGTAGATAATACTGATACCAAGTGAGATCCTGCGCAGCGCTCTTCAAGTACGAATTCCCGTTTCCACGCGCGATGTACTCGGTCCACCAAACGGCCGTCTCCAGCGGCGTTTCCGGTCTATCCAGGTAAGCCCTTGAGAGCGCTCGGGCGTTTAAGGCGTACCTGCGGAGACATACAAAACAACACGTTAAATACTTAGAATAATGGTACCACTGCGTAGATATTTTCCTGGAGACGAGATGGGTTAGACGCAGCGGAAAGCGATTCAATATTGTACTCAGCGGTAAACAAATGAAATGCATAAATGAATAAGCGGGCGAACGAATCGTCAGCGTAAACGAAGAAATACGAGACTACGGACGAGGGTTTCCTCATTCTCCTCGGGAGGAGCTTCTTCAGTTGCATCTCAACGAAGAAGCTTAAGGCTGCAGCTGCGGGAGAAGAGTCGTAGGGCGCTCGAAGGGAGAGACGAACCGAGCGGAAAGGAGCGGAAGGTGCAATGTTTTATGTAGATCTGCTCCAACTAATTTCCGGCAGCAGCAGCAGCAGCAGCAGCAACAACAGCAGCGGCAGAAGCCTGCCCCGCTCCTGGATACAGTGTATAGCATCGAATCGAGGTTACACAGCCTCTCTTCAGGCTCTATATGTTATTATGCTCTGTTGCGAGAGCGCATCCATTCCGCACTAAGCTCGACGCAGCGCAGTGTATACCCAGAAAGTCGCTTCGAACTTTACTGAAATATTTATGTGGCGTCGGGTTCCCTTTGACGCCTCCATGCCGACGCGCCGTTCCCACCAACGAACCGGCAGCACCACCAGCCGTCGGCGTACCGGCCTCGAGTTTTCCACGGATTTTCCAAATTGAACGAGAGGAAGACGCTTCTATACTCGTAGATGTAAATATACACGGATAGTACACGGTGCGATGGTAACAAGAATATTAATTTTGCTACCGGCTGTTATGTATCGATCCTTCTACTCTTTTGCTGAAGGATTCACCTTAGTCTACCCAAGTAACGTCCGAAGAAGATTCCCTAACTTTCCGTTATCTTTTTACTCAAAGTTATGCTGCATATACCAGTCTTCCGATACCTGCATACCCGGGTTTTCCTACTATTACCCGAATGCCAATATGTCGGGTTCCCGTTACAGTTTAAGTAGCTACTATTTCATGAGCATCAGCTATATTTCTTGCATCTGAATAGCTATGTAAAACATATATATTTATTAAATATGATACACATTCTTATTTCAGAAATACGCAATTAATCATTTTATGCATTTCAATGTATTCCATTGATCGTTTCAAGCAAATCAAGAAACAATAACGAAACTGTATTTCAATAACGTTAAATAATAAAATACTTGCACTGTTACATTGTAGTTTAGCGCCACGAGTAACTAACAATATCACCTCAAGTACGACCAAGAAACTGATATCAGGTACGAATACACCTAAGGATTAAGTCGGATGAACTACGTTACAAATTAAATGAACTGTAATCGGCTCAACCTTTTTCTTTTCTTGATATTCTCGAATTTCTAACACCATTTCCACATTCTTTTTCTCCATTGTCGAATACAAATAGCGCAATAACACGTTAACCGCTATACAAAACTTGTATAGTATGAAGTATACAAGAGAGAATGGCAATGACGGAATTCATGCTTCGATAATGGTGCTTATTTTGATATTTAAAAAAACGTGACTTTGCATTTTTTCTGACAATCTTTCACTCTGCGAGTTGACACACTATCTCAATCTTAAATATATATAAATACTGAAATAGCAATGACGTTCCACAGTGCCGATGTACGAAATTCTATGAAGCAACGAAAATGCTCCGATTCGCGTCAAATCGAAGAAGCGGACGACTTCGATATTTTTGTCCTGCGGGCAATTAGAATTACAATTAGAATTACAAGATAAAAAATGAAAAGAACAATCGGATGAACATGGCAAAGCTTTGACTCGTAATATTTTTTAATTAATGTAATATTTTTCTCTTGCGTACATTTTGAAGATGAGATTCCGAAAAAAAAATTAGGAAGTATCGAAAAATAATTGAGAATTTGCAAATACATAATTTAGTTTCAAAGAGCAATTCTTTAACTTTAATTTTATCGTCGTTTAATTGAATTGTGTCGAGAAACAAAATAGATATAATTATTTGTATCGAGACAACATTTTGCAGACACTACCAATCGTCTGAAGTAAAATCGCCCACCGTTTGTCGTGTACACTGTTAAAGTTTCAGGATGTCTAAGGTAATTGGTATTGACTTTTGATCAGTGTTGATCCGTTTAGTGTTAATTTTTCTCAATTTTACAGTTCGTTTCAGTTCATTTATGTTCGGAATGAGTAGATGAAAATGAATAAATTATCAGCAACCAATACGGAATAATATCACGAATATAATCCACAAATGTAATCGAATTTCGTTAATTTATTTTCAAGTAAATTCCGTCGAAAGTATTGAAATTACAATGCAAATCGAGACACCAGTTATCGAACACCGGCCGTTGACACCAGTCGTCAGTGTGAACTCATATGAATACCTCGCGAGGATTATTTTGAACACGGTATTTTCAACAGTATAAAAATATATAAAACTTACAATACGAACTAGAAAAATATAAGAGTCAAATGGAATTTCGGAATATGAATATTTAATTAGTGTTGCCCATAGTCTCCAGCAATGTTTTTAGCTCCCTTGAATATACAATGAGTGCGTTGAAGTGGATTCTTTTGTACTCGTTCGGACCTTCAATGAATACATAAAAGAGTGGAACAGAGCTTGAACTTTCAGGGTGACTGCAGCACGAGGCAAGTCACAAAAAAGCAGGTTTACCGTTGTGAGGTTGCCAGTCCTTTTGCTTCCGAATCCTGTTTGCAGGCTCGCGCTGTGGTGTTGGTTCAACCGCACCCGTACACCGCTACAAACATACGCGAGTGCAGCTGCAGTAGTAGCGGTACCGGTTATCGTAGTAGTAAACACCCTTTCGATCCGCACGAACGCAGTAGCCACGCTGTATTCACCCTCAATCTCCATTAATGTGCGTGCGTAAGACCTTCGGCGTAGCGGTAACACTTCGTCAAGCTACACTCGTGTAGGTATAAAGGGCAGACACTGCCTCCGGTACGCACGCAGCTTTTGAGTGATGCCGCGGTCACTGCTACTGCTACCGATGCTGCTGCTGCTTCTGCTGCTGCTGCTGCTGCTGCTGCTGCTGCTGCTGCTGTTGGGAATATGTGCTCTGTGTACTCACGCGGCCCAGCATCCCACAGCACCGCACACCGCATGACGCACATCGGTGTCCCACGTACGCGCTTTACCGTCGTCGTATATCGCTACTGGCTGCCGCGTACCGCACCCACTACCCGAAGCACACAATTTGCCAATCGGTACTCTCCATTATTCGTGTTTACAGCTGGAACCCCGGGAATCAACCTGCTCCCATTATTTGCCACGGTCAAACTCAGTTGTAGCCAGCAGCGGTTTTGAATTAACCATCAATTTTAAACGTTCAGCGTATGTTCCCCTTTCGCCACGCAACAGAATTTCATGTCGGTCAAAATTCAGTGACGACTGCGTCACGTCGAGCAACCCTACAGCAAAGTGCAATTTCAAATCCTCTGTCCTATTTTAGAATAGCGTGTGGTGGATAATTCGATGAGAGGTCTTCGCTAAAATCACAGATCCAGAAAAATCTCTCGAATAATTTACGGTTTATTGTCCGTCACAGAGACAAAAAAAAGGATGCAAAGTAGAATTTTGCTCACCGCTTCCTCGTTATTTTTCACTTTGAAGAAAGCTTCTCTCTACGAGGAAGAAGAGTGATCAATTTTGACTAACTCATAGACGAACTTTAATCGGAAACTCTTTTTATTGCCAATTATTAAATAGTACGAAACAGGATTAAATTAATTTATCACAATCTATGATATTCAGTTAAGCATTCTAGTTGTTTTTGTATCAATAAAAAAAAATGATTGCCAAGAAATTAAATTGGACATCAGGTAATTGGGATGATTTACGCGTTAATCCTTACGTTAAAGGAAATCAAAGATGAGAAGCGAATGGGATTAATAGAAAGCGATTGCGTACTGCACGAATGTCAAGGCGCGCATGGATATATAGGAATGCGATTGGAACATAAAATATATTAAAAAGTCATGATCTCAGGAGCTTCGAGAGAAGCGAAATCGAAATAGCCATTGGGAAACGGTCAAAGTTGTCGTTACAGGTGCGCACCCTATGCGCCATCCGAATTATTTAGTCGCGAGGCTTTGGAAGATCGTAAAGTTGGTCGCGGTTGGTCGGTGGAATGTCGGTGCTCTCTCTGGCGAATCGTATTGCGCTGATACCCGTTGGGGATCGTAACTCGAGGCTATAGGTATCCACTGTACGATCGCAACCTTTCGCTTCGGTTATCTCGAGAATAAAGTTTCAGTTGAATTCGAGATAAAAAAATAATAATGACATTTGACCCGTTGTTGATGAATGAAAATTAGGTCAGCGATTAATCCGTATCTCATCATCAGCATCGCGTGCTGGCCATGTTTCAATACCTGAAATCATCATGAAGGAATAGTTCTCAGAGAAAAACAAGCGGAAACCGACATCGGGTTCGCACCCTTTTGAAAATATTTAAAAGAGTAGCAAACACCTGTTGATTTTGGTCGATTGTTACGAAATACTTAGGATTATTTGCGGGGAAAATAACGAGAGATGCAAGTATTAGTGTTTCCTTACGATAGTTCGAGTCGGAGGAAAAATCGCCGAGAAAAATAATCGGAGATAGAGGTACGTGCTTCACGGCTAACGAATTCGAGAGTTATTGTCAGTATCGAGGCTATTACTTGTCAAGAACGTACTACCGTCATTACACCTATCAAGTAGACGCACTTACGGGGGGTTTCAAATGAAGAAAGGCGTATTCATTTCCCAATAAGTCCATACCATGGATACGATGAATTGATAGATGTTTTTATGGATCAATGTCAATCATCAATAAAACATTCGTTTTATTTAAGATTCCTCGGACAGTGTTCGTTGTGCGTCCTCTGAACCTAATTAGATCACTTACATATGACCATTGCTCGGGAAAAGCTCAAAAGACGAAGGGTGCCCATTACAATCCAATATCCGATTACCTGCATTGTTATTCCACGAATCATTTCACAGATGAGGATAACACAACGCAGAGAATCTTCAAAGAGAATAAGGTACGCTCCGATAGACTGTGATGTAATATCTTTATTTTATTCAGTAAATTATCTATTTAATCATTAATTAATCTGCATCTATTCGTTTATAAACACGAGAGATGCTTGAACGATACGTAAATACCTCTGTTTCGTTGTAGAGCCAACATCCGAGAATAAATTGCGTTCTGAAAAGGCTCCACTCGCTTAGCCGCCGTACAACTTAAGGTAAATGTCCCTATTTTCGACCCCTGTAAGACCGACCCGACGGGGTATGGCTTTTTCTGCCGCGATAAGAATAAATTGGGCTATTATTTATACAGTCCTGTATAATATTATCATAACTATTTCTAAATATCGTTGATACGATTCAATCCTTTAATTATTTTGATAGATAACAGAAAATAAGCACACGGTCATCAGTGTCCTCTCTGCCGTCGGAGCTGAGTCCATGACCGACCCCCATGACCGTTAATTTTTTCTACCACGTAGAGAACGGAGATTCTAATTAATCAATAAGTACCATAAATTAAAAAGTTGACCATTTTTTTAACTCCCGACTGCAAAAAAAACTATAATAAACAGGATTTTAGCTTTAAAAAGTTTTTATATGAAAATAAACCTGAAAAGGATGAAATAACTTCCAATGTCATTTTAGTTAACTTCATATTTAAATTACAATAATTCATTTACCGCTGTCACTGCAGTCGGGAAACGTCTTCTTTTGCGTTGGAAAATGTCCATATCGTACATAAATGTTCTTTTAAATTAGATTCCAGACGCCAGCATGTTTCCGGATATGTAAAAGACGATTGTAATGTTTGGGAGACATCGGGAGACGTGTAGTGACAGCGGTAAATTAATTATTCTTCTTGAAATATGAAGTTAATTAAAATGACATCGGAAGTTATTTCGGAAATGTGAAAAAAAACTTGGGTTTATTTAATGTATTTACTTTTCTCGTTTCAATCCTTATATACGGGACGAAATGTTCATATTTTTAACTGCACGTATTATCAGATATTTTTTTTAGCTCGTCTGACATTTCAATTACACGTTAAAGTATCCGGTACAGAGAGCATGGGCGCGAATGGGGACATTTACCTCAGACGCATTAAAATCCCAACATGTTCTATTACGGATACGTTGTTATAAGCTTTGTATCGCTTTGTTGGTAATTGAACAAATACTCCGTGTCGTTTCCTTTCGTGAAGAAGGAGAAAACCAATTTCCATTGCGAAAATCTTTAGTCTCGGATATTTCCGACTTGGATCTAAGTCGTTGAAGTTAACCATCGGCAAGGTTGAAACTGCTCGTCAAGTTCACGTGTCATGCTGTCCGCACGTTCGTGCAACGACGAGTATAGTTTCGTTCCACGATAAAATGGTCGGTTCACAGGGGAATCCGTGCACGCCGATCCAATTAGATTTTTAATAAAAGTTTTGTCGTCCAACCGTGAGGCTCCCGCTGTCCACCTTCCCCGCAACTATTCGCTCTGGCAAAAAAAAATGCTGCGGTTACTCGACTTTTCCTGGTTATGCTCGAGGACGGCTTTCTCCCCTTAATTCTACGGTATCCACGCGCTCAAACTTTTGACATCAGCCGGGCCGTCGTCCCAACGGATATCATCGACCGACCGCCCGTCACCACACACCTCGACTGTTCGTATTTTTCGTCGCAAAACGCCGTATCATGAAAGCTCTCATAAAGCTGACCAACAAAATGTCTTAAGTCTACAAGTAGTATTATAACCGAAATAGGAATTAAGGAATAAAATAGGTAGTTTATCCAGGGTGGTGTAATTTCGGATATGACGGCCATCCCAATATGATGTCCATTCGATACAATTGCGGAATCGATCTAAGTGCCACCTGATGTCCATGGTATCAACAGAAATTGAAGTTTCCAGAAAATGAAGTTGAAACGTAAGCAAGCGTGTTTGAGGCTTTCGACCAGCTGCATCCAGCGTTATAAAGTTGTCTTAAATTTTAAATATGACAAATTGAGCGCTAAACTTTGCCTATTGGTAAATCTCAACCCTCCATACAGCTTCATTTTATAAAAAATCTAAACGCAAAAATCGACATTTTTAAAGGACATCTTGTGGGAAATCGGCTTTCTCGACACTTGAGCCAGGCCCTTAACATCGTATGCGATTAGATGGCGGCAGACAAAGTCACAGATAAAGATCAAAGTTACTGTTCGTACATAAGATTGTAAAGATTCCAAGAAGACATCTTGAGCTAAGCCACAGGAAAACAGCCCAAGTTCAACATAACCACGAGCGATCCGTCAAAATCATGTTGATAGCTCGCGATAGCTCATTAAAATTGAATCAAATCGGCAGCTTTAAATAAAATATCTTTAATTAATAATCTAAATCAGATAAATTTATATATCTGCTCTTCCGACTTTATGAGTTGAATAATTTTTCGAATGTCCATAACTTTGATGTTAATCCGTTTGAACGCGTTAGGAAACGAATCGTTTATTAGATCCGGATGCAGTTGTTTGCCCTCTTATTTGAGACCATGTCAAACGGAATGAGTTATCGATATCTTATTGTTATTATTATTATTATTATTATTATAAGAAAACATACACAACCTCGTCAGGACGTATTGATTAAGGATACACAAGTTCCGTATGTCTATGCAAATGTCATTCCGCCATGCGTCACCGCGAGAGGCAGTAGACTTTGGATGTTGAACGCGCATATACACACGATCGGCAACTATAGTTGATACACAGGACATCGAAACTCGATCGAGACGTCAGTCATGCGGAAAATCGACGATTTGCCTCTCCAGCCCCGAGAAGTTACATACACCGACAACGCTGGAGGAGACTCCCTTGCTCATGGGAACCTCAACGTTTTTCCTCAACGACTATCGAATATTCATGGGCACAGTGAGATGAGCTCTAGCCGGATGGATGGGACCGACCCCGTGGTCGATCAACCAATCTTCATTCCCGCTAGTTCAACCTACGGGTTATGCTGCGTTGGACTTCTTTTTCTCGCTCCCTTTGGAAAAAGCATTTCGAATCCTGACAAAGATAGCTCTTCTCCTATATACCGGGTATCGATCGAAAAACAAATACCAGAGCAATCTGGTACACGGAATAATATCCAGCAAGATGTGCTGTATTATTACTTTTACATAACGGAATATGCATGTAATATTCAAACAGAATAATAATTCAAAGAGCATTTTTAGCAGAGAAAATAATAGGAATACGGTATGATTATAAAAGTATCGGCCTCATTTTTAAACCTAAAAATAAATCCAATATGGCACTCATTGGAAAGTTAAGGTAAATTAGAATTTTTAACGTTAAGATAAAACATAACTTTTTTTGTAATATATTTCATTGGATATTTGAGAATTGTTGCACTAATCGGGTTCTTTATAACAACGAAGAAAAATAGTTAGTTGCAACAACGAATTGCGAAGTTAATTATGCCTCAGAAAATTTACTTGGTTAAGTCAATCGACCATTTGATTAATCGGTAACTAATCGGTTGTTAGAATAATCTGTTAGTTAGTTTACTCAATAACGTCAATTTATTGGAACATGTTAAACCACGTAATTAGTCGTCGCGACTAATAATTCTTCTCCGTGTGTAGACGCACTTGTATCTACAATGGTCTTTGTATTATAACTAGAGTTTAATATATTCCACTGTTGTTGCTGGGTTTCTTGCTTAAATGCGTTGCGTTTACGTTTGATACCTGTATTGTATTCTTTACGCAAATATCAACTTATGCACATAGATTTATGTGTATTCTCATATGCGATTGTGGTAGCATGCGACGTAAAACCGAACTGGTTTCCTTGAGAAGCTCTCGTGCATCCTTGCACCTCACCAGGCTCCTTTTACGCTCGCTTTCGTTCTTCCATCGCAACATCAACGTCGTCGTTCTCAACGTCGACGCCACTGATGGTGGTAAAGAAAAATTCAATCGATTTCCAACGATGTACGGTCTTTGTAACTCGATAAGCCGCGTTCGTGCAATGCGAAAGAAGCGAGAGAAAAATTTCTCAGTGAGCCCATATAGCAAATAATGCGGCGACTCTCGTTTCACGACATTACCAGCTGAAGTACTTAGTCGCCAAGCCATTTTCCCTACTTTTGTAGCTCGAACCTCTATCGAATAATACAAGCGAAACAAATCGCCCTAGAGATATTTCATCAAACGCTCCTGTATGCTTCGCTAGTTTGCGAGTAACAGAGAACGCGCTTTTATGTTTTTCCTACACCATGGGCCCCATCCCTGCGCGTAAAGAGAGCAGAGCAGACTTCACGTACCTATATCATAAGCTATACCCCAGCAGGTGTACCCAAGTGCACTTGAAAAAAACGAGAGAAAGAGAATTAAAGTGTCTCGGAGGCAGCGCTACGTCCTTTAAGTAAGCCAGGTAAAGGAAAAAAAATTAAGTCGAGATCTGACATGCACATAAACGTCTCTCGAATAAATTGGCAAAGGATGCGTTGAATATTATTCAAAGCTGCCAGTCTAGTGAAAACTTATGTGAAGGCGTAGAGCAGGGGTCTCCAAACTACGGCCCGAGGGCCACATTCGGCCCGCGGACAGATTTTGGACTATTTCACTTTTTACCACCGGCAACAATGATAATATGGTTTTGGCCCTCGGAACTTACTGGAGTAATCAGTATGGCCCTAAGGCTGGAAAGTTTGGAGACCCCTGGCGTAGAGTATGAGTATTTGTTGGTATAAGAAGGCAGATATTATAGTCACAGTACAAAGCGTCGGTGATGCTCAAACATTCTGATAGAACACAATTGAAACCGTTGGAATACCGACTAAAAACACGCTAGGCAATCGTGCTTTTTGACTCTATCGTTCTATCGTATTCTATCGGACTTTTTATTAAAGACCTCCATTCGTTGTCCCTCCCCAGACTCTCGTTATTAATAAGAACAGGCGAACAGAGGACTCGGAGGGAATCGTGCGCAGAATATTCGCAACGAATATCCGGCTCCAGGGAATAAAGTAACTCTTTCTAGATAAAAAAATGATTTTAAAGTAGACTCAAAAATGCGATAACGTTTATCTAATTCGTTTAAATTTAAATAAAGTTATTATCACCGAGGTGATAATAATTGCGTTTTAAATATAAATTGCCACAAACGACTTAAAAATATATTTATTCGATATATATGTGTGACAAGAATATACAGTGGAGCTCTCATTTGTGGTGGAAATCAACAGAGCAATAAGGAAAAAAATATCAACTGTTACTCGGGTGATAACAAATCGTTAAAATAAAATCATTTTGCATAAACTACTCATTACCAATTTTTCCAATGTATCGGTGGCAAGAGTGATTAGCATTGCTCCTACCATTTCTGTATATATGTAGAACACGAGGAGCGAAACTCTCATTTAGGGTGGAGAACGATACAGCAATAAGGAAAAAAATATATCTAAGGTTACTTACGTGATATCAATTACTTTAAACATAAATATTTTGCATAAACCACTCGTAAACATTTTTTTCAATACATCAGTGGCAAGGATGACGAGTATAGCTCCCACCACCTTTATTTATATACAGGGTGTTCTATTTCTTAAAATATGCTCAAGTATATCGAAAACTAAGAATTTGATTGAAAAATGTTTCGGATAAAAGTTGGAGTATACGAAGGAAGACATCGGATAGGATGAACATATCAGTTATTGAGTCCGGGGCATCTGCTGGACCGATTGAGGCTTAACTTTCGTTTTTTAAATTGAACCCCTCATTTTTTATTGCATTTTATTTCTCGATAAAAAATGAGTACGTTTTACTCGTCTTCGAACAGACCCAAAACGTTACTCGAAGTTTTCCCGTGGAAAGAGTGGTGATACGTCAATATTTGCCATTTTGTCAATTAAAAATGAAAACGAATTCTACGATAAATCGTTAAAGATCGAAGAGTTTACAAGCGTTCGTTTGCATTGTTTTTTGAGCGTTGCCAAGCGTTTAAAAACCGCCGACATTATCCGATGTACACCGCGGGGAGGTTGCTCGGTTGAATTTCGTACACATGTAGCCCTGAAAAGGGCTGATTTCATCTAAATTTGTTAGTCCACTTCTTAATTGAGATGTTCGGTTTTTAATTTCTTCGCAAAGATTGACGTATCGCCACTCTTTCCACCGGTAAACATCGAATAACATATTGGGCCTGTTCGAAGACGAAAAACAAAAAATGACTCGGATTAAAACTTACTCATTTTTTAACGAGAAATAAAAAAAATGGAATAAAAGATAGGGCGTTCAATTAAAAAAAAAAAAAAAGTTGCGTCTCAATGGGCCCAGCAGAGACCCCGGACCAAAAAACTGATACCCTCATCCGATGTCCCCCTTTGTATCCAAAAACTTTTGTCCGAAACATTTTTCAATAAAATTCTTAGTTTTCGAGATATTTGCCGATATTTTTTAAAATGGAACACCCCGTATATATATATAGAACATGCCCAGTAGAGTGTAGCTCCTATTTGAGATGGAGAACAACAGGGCAATAAAGAAGAACGCGCGAAGGGGTGCCGGGAAACTCGAATAGGAGGCGCGCAGCACTACGTTATCCCTCAGCCGTGACCGAAGAAGGGGTGAGTAGGGGTAGGCGTGGGCGTTGGTATTTCTCTCTCCCTTTCTCCTCGGGCTCTTTACAAACTGCCGAAAACTTTGACTATTATTAGAGAACGAACCTCGCCTGCTTGCACCTATTCCACTATATCTATATACACTTCTGCATTGGGTGTACCCGCCGGTAAGCGAATTGCCGCTTCGAGCACGCTATGACACACCCGTTCATACGAATATGCGTTCGTACGTGCGTTATCACGAAAATATACTGAACTCGCAAACGGTGGGTTTTCTCTGGGTCGCGATGTCAGGACGCGTGGAACACTGATAGCGCGACAATCTAGCTCTCCCTGGTGTTTGAGGTAACGTTGAAACTCGCTGAGACAAACGTGAAAACCTCTTTGGTATACTTCTTCTAACTCGACAGTCTACTATTCCAGCAGTTTCCTCAAGTTTTAACTATACGTTGTGTTCCAACGACTTTGGTAGAAGCCGTTGCATAACATACTATAATTGCGGCTAATTGGCTTCCATTTGCGTCACGAAAACTTGCTGTTTCGTCCAGCATGGATTGTACTCGCGTCGATGATGACTCATTTAATGTTGCCGACGAACAATCTTTGAAAAACTAATGCGTTCGCTTGAGAAAATCAGATAATTTATAATTAACGAGTCGTTATTCTCTTATGATTCATCGTTGTACTCTCTGTATCTGAATATGTGACTGCGATGCAAAGTACAATATTTCAAAGTCAACAATCGATGTTGACTCAACAAGACATTTAAGAGGATGCGAAACCTCCATACTACATTCATGAGTGGGAAAGAGATAGAGCTGATACGGCGATCGCGACGAAGCGAAAGGGATCTGTAATCGTTACTCGTGACTTTCTCATCGCATTTTAATTAGTGTAAAATTGTTGTCGTGAAATTATTGGAGTAAAGTTACCAACGATATTGACAGAATTTTGGAGTTTCGAAGAATATGTGTAATCCATGTTACTCGTTATAATTTTCGAATGTCACGTCACAAAGTACGAGACATAACGCAAAGTTACGAAACGTGCTCACGACACGGCGTTATGTGAAATGGACTTTAGCAACGGGCTGTCTCGAATCATGGTCGGTATTATTGTCGCCGCAGGCGACCTGCCAAACGGCTACCTACGTCAATAGTTTGACGGGTCGGGCTTACTTCTCTTTACTTTTCATATCAAAGTTATCGAAAGTTATGGCGCCTAGATTGTTAGATCACAGATGGGATAAGATGATTTGAAGTACGGTCACAAAATATTTTTATTAAATACTATCCCAGCTATAATGATTACAAGTGAATACGTGTTATAACGACAGTGTACCTCAGTGTCGTATCTGGTTTGTCTTCTCAATTTTATGAGTACAACATTCCATTTCAATCATTATCGGTATATTGCTCATGGACAACCGCTTAAAATCATTAATTCCACGATAAATATTTAATTTTAATAGACTCGCGACAAGATCCATGTTTTACTCGCAACATCATTCATTGTTATCGGTGGTTTGACAACTCGATGATGCAATTTAAAAGAGCGTTCTATACATTTTCAAAAACGATCGATAAAATATTATATTAAGACGCAATTTACGCGGCACATTAGGGAGCAACATTAAGGGTTGTTATTCTTACTGGAGCATAAGAAATCGTAGATATTAGGATAGGTAACGTCTCTGTGATATCTACGCACGAATTGATTATCTTCCGTGGACCAAAGATACTTCACGAGACCGTTGAGTACCAGTTGTATTTTATGTTAATGTTGATGTTATTTCAATAAGAAATTTAATAAGTTAAGACCATGTTGCTCCGGCAATCGCCGTTGTAACTGGAGTCGAATACACAGAACGACTCGAGTATGCATCGCTGTAAATGTAGGTACTGGGTTAGTCTCAAGGATGTGTGTAGCAGGTTTAAGGCTGTTACCGTGTCTACCTACACGTTTCAGAATACGGTAAGTCCACTTTTATCAGCGTATAATAACATGTTTGGGCTGTGTGCTCTGGAAGAAAGTGTTGGAGCCACTTGAATAATGCAACGTTTAATTTCGTCGGCCTTTTTCTTCGTCATTGCGAACCAAGGCAAGTCCTCGATTTCACGTAAAACTTTTACGTTTGTTCGCGAAATTTCCCACATGACCACGAGACCACAACACGGCAAAGGTAAAGTAAATTCGGTAAAACTCCGAGAAACTGCTGCGTGATATTGTGGTATCGGCAGCATGCGAATGCTCGCTGTGCTTCCCCGAAGAACGTCGACCATCGGTCGATTGGCCTTCCCGACGTCCAACTTTGTCAGAAATACAGTAATTGGACAAAAACGAACGTGCCACTGACACATATTATCCTCGAGGCTCTATATCTTCAACGAATATTCCTTACAGAACACAGAGTTAAATGGATTGTAACAAACCAATGGATAGAAGTCTCAAGTACTTAATATTGAGTATCGTGAAAGAAGGGATACATCGTTAAAAAAAAATTATTTCGATTGACGTGATCGCCATACGTGACAGTCCCATCACGATTATTACTCGTCTCGACTACCGTTGTGACGATTCTTGGTGTCTGAAGAACCGAGTGATGCAGAGAACTTGGACGCATCACCGGTTCGTCACGGCATAACTTAATTATACGTGAAAATGTCAAATTATTTCGTGGTACCAAATTCATGTTTGTTAAATTTCCTGTGGAAACGTTGTAAAAAAAAAAAAATTTAACCATTTTCTTACCGTATAAGTTGGATATACTTGGTAAAATTTGATAGAATGTTCGTGATTGCGTGGTGAAAAGAGAAAAGCGGAGTTCGATGATCATATATGTACAACAAAATTACCTGGTATCATTGAATATTCGGTCCAGAGCAGTTCTGAGCGTATCCTCGCTGAGATCTCCCCACTCGATAACCTCGGCTACACCTCGTGATCTCGCAGCCTGAGAATTGTGAAACTGATCACCATACATTGGCATTATCACCATGGGGACACCGGCTTGAACACCCTCCGACACTCCAAGAAGACCGCCGTGTGCCATGTAACACTTTACGTTTGGATGTCCTGAAACAAGACCCATCGTACCACAGCGTTGAGGGTTGACTGATACATATGCACAGTTTCGTATTTCCAATTTGCACAATAATTAGAGTATGCTCAGTTGCGAGAAGCCAAACCGGTCAAATTAACGAAACCCTCATTTAAAATTCAGTTATAAATGACGATATCTCAAAAATATCACACCGTTAATTATTTTTATTCCTGCAGTATCGATGTCTCGCGGTAAAAAATTCTAAAGCATTAAAATTCCATTGGAGTAGTCGATTGACGCTTTATATTCATGATATTAGTTTTTTAGACGACAAGAAATCGTTACAGATTTGTGCATTTATGTCGAGTCGGTTCTTGACTCTGGATAGGCGATACCACCACGTTTTCCTCGTCGCGCCAGTTTCCGGAAAGTGGCTGCCCGGCTATAGACGCTTATCGCTGTCTGATCAAACTGCAACCCTTTCGATCCTAATGTCAAATTCCATTACCCACGAAGCACGTAGAGGACGGCTGGAGAGAGCTTACGAGTGGCATACACGTAGCAAACGTTGTAGATGCGAGTAAGAAAAGGAGGAGGAGGATGTAGAGGAAGCGAAGGACGAGGAAAGCATATACACATCGCGAACTTACCTACAGGTAGCTCGAACGTTACGCTCCGACAACCCTTTCCTCCTATATATGCACTTTACTTATATCCGAAGGTATATCCCTACTGAGGTTTCACACTCGATACGCCTTATATAGTATATATACATATATGTATATACGTATGTACATTGAATGGTACGTGCTACCGGTTACCTATACACGCCAATGTGCTCCTCCCGGCTATATTCCAAGGTAAAAGGTACATAGCGCCTCTCGATATGTGAAAAGGAAACGACAGATACCCTCGAGACTGCACGATGGGATTGAAGAAAATGTAAAAGACATGGAAGTAAAAATCTTTCACGAATGAATTCGCATACTTTGGAATTTACATGTACACTATAAAATGCCACAATACATTTTTATCAAAACTATTCGGAAAAAAAGAATTAAATATTCGATCAAAACGATTTAAAATTTATTTACTTTAGTAAGTTGAATTTAGATCGCCATCCGCGACTATATTATACTCAAAATATTCGTAAAATATAAAATGTAGATAAAAAATTGTTGTTAACATAAATAGAAAATTCTGTACTTTACTAGCGATATTGATACAAGTTTAAGGTTAAATATCTAGTACGCTATGCTCAACTCAACTGGGTAGGTATTAAGGAAAATGGATCTTGTCTAGATCTATTTCTTTGTAAACGCAGCGCGTATCCGCCTCATCCGCGGGTTCTAGGATATAGAAAAAGCCGCGTAATACGAGTAGTAAAGATTCGTCGTAATTCTCTCTCTATCTCTAAATCGGTTTTTCGTAGAACCAAACATTTTAACTTTTATTTAAAATTCATAAGTACTCACTGATGGTTCTGTCAGTCAGAGTCAGTAGAGACTAGTCGCGCGAACGAAATAGAACCCGTGATAAGAAAGTGTTTGTCAAGGAAGACGGGGTTATGGGTCGCGTCACGTCATATGCCTCGGCACGCAGTACGCTTCCATTATTTTTCTTGCCATGAAAATGTTGATTTTTCATTTCAGGGACAAGCAACACGCGCCTATCTCACCAAGTACATATCCCGATGAACCGCGCGATACATCGTGGTAGTGTACACTTATCCTCCCACTGCAATCGATAAGGTAAACAGAAACGGAACGAAATACACATTGCTTCGTATCGGTTCGTAGAACGTATCCGAGAAATCGAGTAATATATAGCATATCGGTGAAATAAAGTTAAAAATAATATCCCTGTTAAGAAGTATCGTCAATCGTGCCCCGGAGTACTCGATGAACAGCCGATTATTGAATGGAAAACAAAAAGTCTTCGCTATTTGTTGTTAATCGCTCTCCGCGCAATATGTGCAAATGTAAAATCGATTCTATTCAAGTAATTCCATTATTCATATGCGACTACAACGGTCTTTCAAGCGTTGAGCAAACAGCCGAGGTCTCGCCGTGGCCAACTCGCTTCAACGTTGAAATACGACAGCTCACTGTTAAAGAAAAAGAATATATCATTGTACTATTTTCAAGCTAATTAATTTAATTGAGGTGATAACCATTATTTTTATCAATTTAATTAATTTATTCATTTTATCAATTTCCACGTATTAAGCCGATTTCGTTTGACTATCGAGTGCAATCCGGTGTAGCGAACCGAAAACCTTTTTTTCAGCGCTAAATGTGTGTAAGCATTGAGTTTTTCTTTTTTCAATCTCACATGGTTCGCAGAATGATACACTTGAAATTTTTGATCGACTTATCGAAGTTATCTATAATAAATTTCTATCATATTCAAATCAAGACAGGCAAATTGGTTGTAAAATTATAAGTTGCAGTTACGAGCTTGAGCTCAGTTACGTGCTGGACTGCAAACCTCACAAAATGGTGACGTTGATACATTTCAGTCGGATGAAATATTAATTCTGAAAAGTGATACAACATTACAAAATACATAAATAAATCTTTAAGAACTACGAGAAATATTCATAGTTTTATCCTATTATCTTTAAAGCATGTACCAATGCAAGTTTTGTATTGAAATTATCAGAAATATAAAAAGCTATAAGGTCGATAGTATTACGAAAAAAGCTTTTTGTTTTTAGCTAATCACGATTGAAAAATGCATCATTTTGGACTTGAAAAATATATTTTACGAATCAAGAGCGCTATAGGAAAAAAAATGCTATCAGATACATATTGTTTAAAGGATTGAAGAAAAATAAAATTCTAAACTGTCAATCGACTCGACTGGATCGCTCCAACGTTATTGATCAGTTACAAGAGTACCAAAAAAATGTATAAACTGAACCCTTCCGGTGGAGAAACTTGCTGTACGAGCTCTCGCGCACCATCCGCTTCGGTAAATAGCTAACAAATGGTTTTCCCTATCCACCTGGTTTCCCGTGTAGACCTTTCACCCCATCGTCTCGTATTACATTGTATCGTGTATACAGTAATAATATAAGAACAGCGTCGCACGCAAAGTTTAGCTTATGCATATGCGTGCTTCCTCGTGATAATCGATTTCGCATACAATATAGGCAGTAAAACAGCCAGTGGAATAGAAACTACGTTGATAGTGCGCCGGTTCTCCTGAGGTTTTTATTACCCGCGATGGCTAGTTCACCACTGCTATGTGTACCTCAATGTGGGCTCAACGGGTTTCAAGCCCGTGTGATTTATGTTCTCGAGTTGAGGTCGTTAGCAAGATGACTAATTAAAGCCTCGTTACCCATAACAGAGGAAAAGTGGAAAAGTGCCACTGCCGCCCTGCTGAGCCATGTGCTAAAAACCAAATATATTCATTTCCCTCTTTTATACCGAAGGCATTAAAGTGTTTTTATTTTTACTTATACCGAAAACTCGTTATTGACAATACAATCGTATCAGAGGTGTTGGGAAATTAAAGTGATAAATGCCGAGAGGATGGATCGCAGTATCGTTGCTATGGATAAGACGTATCAGCCTAGACTGGATTGATGACTCAATCGTATTTTTTTTTCCTTCCAATCAATAAACATGTACGGCTGTATAAAATATTTCTATATACTCAAACGAGATTTTATTTACACGCGTCGTGTGACTTTTAGTCTTCGATAAGCGATAAGTGCTTGCTACATCGTACAATCTGTATGATATCATTGTGTAGTAGCACGCATTTAATTCAAATATATATCTGCGGCAAGCCTGGGTAATATTTGAAAGAAAAAATTATTTTCAAAAGTCTTTTCCACCAGAATGGCAATTGTTGATTTAAAATACTTTTTTTGTTGTCGTAGAAATTACAGTGTTATTAAGACAAATTAATTAGTTACTGTTAGTAAAATAAATTTTTAAAAACATTAATTGAAAATATTATTGTCACTGAAGAAAAGGTATTTAAATGGTATTTCAATTAATCAACTTTTCAATTACGCCAAGCACCCTCTACATCTTAATATAAATACGTTTTAGCAGCGTCTACGCGTGTTGATAATCAATCACGCAACAATTACAGGTTACTTCGATACATTAATTGAGTCACGTGACGTTTCCCTAACTACGATAGTTGAGTGATATCGTTTGAAATATTACGTCACTTAAACTTGTAGCGAAATGGCGTGCGAGTGAGAGGTATCGAAGAGAGAAAATGAGACAAGGGAAGCATAGTTGAAGCGGTGTGCCAGCGCAGAACTGGCCATTATATATAAACATTATTTCTGGTGACTCCAAAGGAATTCATGACCATCCGAAGAGCCAGGAACTAGATGCCACTGTAGTAATGTCAATCGAATTATTAAGAACTGAGACCACGGTGCCTGAATAAAATTATCTAAACCACGGGTCTCCAAACTACGGCCCGAGGGCCACATTCGGCCCGCGGACAGATTTTGGACTATTTCACTTTTTACCACCGGCAACAATGATAATATGGTTTAGGCCCTCGGAACTTACTGGAGTAATCAGTATGGCCCTAAGGCTGGAAAGTTTGGAGACCCCTGATCTAAACGAATAAAGTATGTTTTATTTAATTTACTGCTACGAAATTGATCGAATTATTATAGAATTCTCTTGGTCTAGCTCCTATTAACGTCGTGTATCCATGACGCTACATATTTCCAATTCGGAAAGTCATCACATTGGAAATCAATGAATTTAAATGACGCGTAGTTGTCAACTTCTTTGCTTCTGTCGTTCTAAGTATGTTAACGTCAGACTGAGAGAGTCTTTGGAGCAGTGGTATGTACGCTCGATATTCTAACAACATTACCATCGCTACACTGACGTTTATCTCTTGTTAACAGTCTCTGATTGAACCACTCCTACGGTGATGGCCGATAAACTGATTGATTGATTTTCAATGACTTCCAAAGCAACTCTACGAGTCGTAAGAGTTTCATCGACTCTGTCGTCACTCTGGTATGATTCTGGTGTTATTCTATTAGATAGTACGATACTATTCTTGTAACAGCCTGTTGATGCGCAAGAACAGCGTGCGAAGAAGATAAGATGTTGACAGTCGTCTCGCGGTGAACATTCGTTTCGTTGACACACGTATTATCCATCGAGTCAACGGACGCGAATACACTCAGAACCCGATAAATATTATCAAACTCTACGTACCGGCTATATCTTTATATATGAATTGTCGTGGCGACAAGTACCAAAAGTTTCTAGAGAGGCCGATATTCCCTCGTGTCAAGAGGCAAACCGCGGTGTCATCCCAGAGCGCGTCATTAGAGTAATTACCTGGTACCCTTGACGTTCAACCCGTGTGCCGTACTATTCAGAGCCTCATCGTGTCACTCAACGCCCTTCAACGAGTTAGGAGAGTTTCGACGATAATTCATTCGCTCTGAACACTCGGTACCCAACGCTACTGCCATTCATCGCTGCTCGTCCTCCCTGAGTAGCTCAGGTGGCGCTTCCTGGTATCCGATATGTGCGTAAGTTGGATTAATTCATTGTACGCATGGGCCATTCACGCCTTGTCGGCAACAATATTTTTAAACGTTGATTTAAAAAGGTTAAAACGCGTTTTTAAATATTTGAAAACTTTTAGTTTAAATGAAACAATTTTACCAACGTTTTGCTATATTTGACTTTCCTTTAACTTAAATATTGTTGACACTTTGTCCATTTTATTTATTATTTTTTATGATATCTGGCTGCAAAATGAAAGGTGAAAAAGTTTCTGGTATTTTTTAACTCGAGTATCTACCGCCACAAACGTTTCCTCCCTTTAGAGAATTCGATAGGGTGTAGGCTATATACGCGTTAGCACATTTTTTACTTTCAAATGAATTTTAAGATGGTTGTCTCAAAATAGCGCGTCAGATGGTCCGATAATTGAATGTGCGTGTCGCGCTCTCGGTGTACTCACTGTAATTATCATCAATGTTCGCTAAGTTGTCGAAATCGCGAAGCTCTTCCACACGGATGCTTTTTGCATTCTTTATGATTGCTAACCGTGAGTGAGATCGAGCCTGCTCCAGTTCCAATTATGCGAACCTCTCTTCGGCTTTGGTATCTACTCTACTTCGTTCCACTGTACGAATTCATCCCTTCCTTTTACCTCTCTCTCGCTCTATTCCCCCGGGTCCACCGCCCTCGTCCCATTCACCGTGTGCTTCATCAGCGAAAATGCCGCACTGCGAATTCGTGAATGATCGAAGGACGCGGAAGGGTTCACCGCAGAGAATGGAAAATTCCCAACTGTCACTCGGGATATCGAGACCTCATCGGCACTCTGGATGACGAGATATAAAAAAAAGGAAAAGAGAAATTATTTTTTGTTCGTCAAACTTATCGTCGTCTCAACGTCGACACACCTGAATAAATATTTCAGGAAAAACGTGATATGCGCGAGTTCGAAATGAATTTCGTCTAGAGTGCTCAGTTTAAATTAAAAGAAAACTGGAATGAACGAATCGCATTGCTTTCATCGACAATACTCTCTAAAAGAGAAACAAAAGAACACGCCGGAACGCTGTGTTTCAGCACGGATTATCCGCTTCGATTATTTTGTCGCTACCCTCGCCGTATTAATGTATTAAATACATTCGGTTCCCCTGTATGTATCCACCCAGTAAAAAATAATTGTACAATTTTGTGAGAATACAATTATTTCTCAGGAAAGATTCTTGAATTATTAATTCTAAGGATCCTCCCCTGAGAAGCACTTTATCTTTAAATTATACTTGAAAGTGGTAAGCTATTTAGTAGAACTTGAGACATTTTTATTGAATGTTTGTCATTTTATGTAATTTTTTTTTTTTTTTTACTGTGTCTTTCAATATGAATTTTATTTTTATTCAATTTCGAGACGAACAGGTTGATTCAGTGACAGGACTCAGATTAATATTTTACATTATTAATGTTGAAAATGACAAGTTACTCACTGAGTATCGCAGCCTGCGGAATCCACTTCTTGACCATCAAATTTGCCGGTTTATCGGGCATATCCTCAGTCTCCCATTTCCAAATGATTTTTCTGGGTATGCTTCGAATGACCTTCATAAATATCGCTAATTTTTCCTTCGGCATTGACGATGCCCTGATCATAGATCCAAGACTGAAGATCAAAACTCCTTCGTGCGCCTCATCTAAAAATGTTTGTATATCGATGGGCATGGGTTTGACGTTTGGTAAAATATGAATTCCGCCGACTTCAATGATGCTTGGTAGATTAGGCTTCGAACCATGCAAGGAATAGTGTGTATTAACTAAAAGGGCTGAAGTATTTCTGGCGATGTCCCCCAGAGGTGGAACCCCAGGACCGAAAACCTTCTCGACAATCGCCTGCATTGGTCTGTTCGTTCCCAATTCATAAGCGAGCTTCAAGAAAGGCAGCGTAACAGTGTTGACGAGTCGTTGAAAAAATGTCATTTTCGGTCCAAGCCCTAGAAAACTGCAGGGCACGTAGCTGGGATTATCGTCATTGGCGAATCTTTGATTGACCCAGGGCATAATTTGATGGGACGATAGACTGATGAAAGGAGCTTTGAATCGATGAACAAAACCCAAAAAACAATCGCTGTTGAAGCCCTCGGTGATGATTAGATCAAACTTTTTATCCGATTTTATAAGATTCCGAACGCCTGAATTATGTAGTCCATATTCGCAGCATTCAAGAGACCAGGACCGCAACATTAAGATCTCATTTATAATGCTCTTTGCCGAATGATGTATCAATTGGAGATCAATGACATTAACAAAGACATCAGAGTCTTGCCTGGTAAGACTGATGTCCCGATAATTTGGCAAAGGCTGTGTCTTGTTGCTCCGTGGAAAATAGGAAACCACCGTGACATCGTGACCTCTTTGGGCCAGCTCTTCGAGCAATGGACGGAACACATCAAAATGGCTTTTTCCCGGATGTCCGAATACACCGAGAATATTGAATATTTCCCGAGGAACATTCGTTCCACCGTGACCGACGCCGGAGGCTACGCCAAGAGGCGATGCACACCTGGCACTACCGCAAAGAACGAGACATACCAACGGGTAAAGTATCGCCTGAAACCGAACTACGCTCATTTCTTACTTTCTGTTGTTAACGTTATTTTTAAAATGTATTATACACCACGTTTGTAGAGCGTTGGTTGGTCACGCGATCTCTCAAGCACCACGGCACATTCACTCGCCGGGAGCGTCGGAAGCCCACTCGTGTTTCATCAACCTTCGTCGACCACGAGCTACAAGCTAATCCGTTGGCCCAGACGACTCACGAATGACTGAATTTATCCGCGTCCGTCGAGCCGATATATCTAACGGGCAAAGTGACCACACAAGCTTTTCTATACGTCATTATACAATCGGAAATTCCACTCCCTACTCGTCTTCGAACAACGATGAGAAATAAATTAGATATTCGCGGCTCGCTACGAGCACGGGGTCAACATTCTCTTGAACAGCTGACGCTAAAAATAGTTGATCGCTACACTTCCGAACGAACATGGTACATCTAAGTCGTAAGCCTAATTTATTAGAGTTAAGACTTTGGTAAATACAAATACAACGATCTATATATACCTGTAATCTGCTTGATATATTGTTTATGTAGAAACGCAGAAGCGTTTGGGTTATTAAAGACTCGAAAAAGCAAATTCTTTAATTATCTGTCGCAGAGATCGTACGATAGGACATAATTTATCATTTCATTTACTATTTTAATATCAAATAGATATAAAACTATTATTATATAAATTAACATTTGATATTTATTTCCTAAATATTTATATTTAATAACTTAATTAATAATTCGAATTGGTCTTGTCCGTATAAAATGTATTTGTTATTCTTTTTAAGTATAAAGATACCTTAAATAATTATTGAGGAAGCTTTTCGATATTAAAGTTTATGCCAATGAGCGTATACGAGTCGAATGTACAGGAAAGAGTTTACACCGATATGTAAGTAGCAAAGTATACACAGCGGGAAATAAATATAAATACATTTATAAAATCATTGATAAACAAAACAGTTGACAATTATTTTCGTTATGAAAAATATAATGCAATATTCTCCTTGTTATTCGATCAATCGTTTGCGTCATTAATGGTGCTGCATACTGTGCCTGCCATTTTAGAGATCGGTAAGTCATGATGTTTTGTGTAATAGATGACAACAGGACAAAATTTGCAACTGAAGGAATAATTATAGAAAAAAAAACACGAACAGCATACACGACACGCGTTATACACGTGACAAGATGATCAGTCGTATACACAGCGGATGCACTACGCCTATTGCATTAACCAATCTATTTCCTTTTCCTACTCACAGCAACGTAGAAGTCATCGTGACTTTGCATTTATAAAGGCAACGTAATACATCAGGAAAACAAATATCATTGTAAGAATACAAGAAAAATCAAGAACTATTTTATTTTTTTATTTCCTCATTTTGAAGACGCAGTTTTCGTGGAAAAATATTTTCTCGAGATTTTTGTGTCAGTGTACTTAAAAAGTTCCAAAACGTCGAGAAATCATATTTAGAAAAAATGTCCGCGCGCGCGCGCGTGTGTGTGTGTGTGTGTGTGTGTGAACGTATATGTTTGTATGTGTATATGTAATTTGCTTCCAAATTGCAATGGATACATCTCGAGAACGCGTTGTTCGATCACAACCTGCGACTTTGGATCTGGTCGCAACTCCCATCGGTTAGCCGCAAGTCTCATTTTATAGCTGCTTGAATTTTTCGAAAAAAAGAAATACGCTTTGGTAAATTTTTAGCTATCGAGTTAAAACCTTTTGCAAGAATAAGCCAGGGGATAAGGTTATTCGGTATTTGATTTTGTTATAGTTATTCGGTAATTGAGTTTGGCATAAATCGATCAAGATAGAATAATGAATTTTTGTAATTATTCGAAAAAAAAATTTATTATTTCTCTAACTTTCGTAAATTTTCATAAACGAAACTGAAACTTGGCATGCAAATTGGAATTTGGTTAGAATCGATCGAGGGGTTTAGACTTTATGGAATTTGCAATTTAACTTAATTTTTAATTTAATTAAAAATGTTAATATCAATTACTCTGCGAGTAAACCGGAATTGAGATAAACATTATCCGTAAAGGAAATGGTAGACCCACCGGTCGGCAAACTAATGAATTGATATTCCTAAGGGAAGGTATCTCGACACGCGATGAGTTTGACTTCACTTGATTTCTATCGTTAGATAAGATAACTTGTATTCGATATCCAGCGAGAATTTACTTGTTTTCTCGAATGTATATTAGCGCGGTTAATAATTATACTAACACGAGGACATGACATACATACATACATACATACATCTAACGAATGTATTAAAGCATAGAGTTGCTTTACATACCGGATTAGCGAGTACGAGCCTTCGGCGATAGCCGCATGACCATGACTTTGTAGTAAGATTATCCTGTTTAGAGTCCACGCGACGATGACTGAGGCAACCATTATGACTCCGGAGCTACAAATAATTAAGGCTACTGATCGAATCACTATTATTATCGAATAAACTTTGCGAAAAGCTGTATGAAACATTTATCGAAGTGTTTTAAATATGGAATGAACGTTCATTCTCAAACAATAATGATAGATAAGATATATAAAATACTGAATGATATAAGATGATAACGATGTGTTTTAAATGGTTTTATAAAATTAGCTTAAAAGCCTTAAGAGTGACCGCAACCATATTGCAATCAATTTCCGTGTAACGTTGCCACTGGTTGTAACTTCAACATTTGGCTAATAGTAGACGATTAATCAGTGATGTCGGTGCCAGCAAAGTCAGCGGTAACAAGCGTTACGTCAGCCCGTAGTTCGAAGAGACGCGGGCGTAAGTTATTACCTCGGTGAAGCGCACCTCAAAGTTTGAGTCGATGGACCTAGTCGAAAATCTGCTGCGTTACATCTGGGAAAAAGCAGGACCTGTTCAGGAACTAGCTAAGGCCGCGACATCGCTAACAAGGCCCGAGCAGTTCCGGTTTTCAATTTTTTTCAGTTCCACGTATGTACAAATTCTGCGGACCAACATGTACGTATGCATGTAGTATTCCACATGATTTGTACCTTAATATTTGGTTTCATTTATATTCGAATTAATAAATTTATCAATAAAATGAATTGGAGAATAATTAATATGTATTACGCTGTCATCGTTGTCAAAATAATTTTTGTTATTTTCCTGAGCAAAAAATACTTGACAGCAATTTGTCGCAAATCTCGTAACATTTAAAAAAAATCCATCCCTCTATTCCATCTATAAATTACTAAAGCTTCTCAATGCGAATTAAGCCATAAAACAGCACGCGATGGTTCTACACTGATACAGCACTCAATAATTTTCTTCCGACTAACGTGGTTGCCCACTCGATCGTTATACACGCTCGTAACACATAGATCCGATACAATCCGATATCAAAGCGGTAGCAAGTAGTTAAGACATCAAAAGTAAGGCATAATTGCCGAGTCCCGGAATAGACTACTGGTAGAACCAGGGACATTGGTATAATTTTCCCTTGGTCATCTCTATCGCGTACCGAAAGAACCGTTTCTTCTTTTTCTTCCGGTTTCTTCCTCGAAGTCACAACTCCATGCTGCAACGAATTCCGTATATCCCTTCGGATGATGGGGATAGGATACGAGGCCATAGAGATGGCCAGACAGCACGCGAAAAGAAGTTAGTACATAGCGTGCTCCATACCGTAGAATAGGTAGGGATCGGTATATATAAAGCTGTGTGTACCCTTTCCATGCTCTCTGTAGTACAAACAAAACACGCGTTAGCTATCCACGCTCATGCTCCTCTTTAATTCATGAGTTAACCCTCAGGTACGCGGAGATCGACTACAAATTGCCGAGGCGGTTGGAGAACCCCGAGTTGGGGCATTGGCAAAATCGCCGAAGGGCGGCCCGCGGAGTTGGAGCACGCCTTGTTCTAAACATTCGACCTCTCTCAAGGCACTACTCGGAATACATCGAAGAAACTTTTTTTAAAATGAATTAAATGTCAAGTTCCCGGTTAGCCAATGTCCCTGATGTTGGTGCCCTCAAACAAATCACTTGCGTCTGATGTATTTTTAATGGTACATTGGATTTTTATTATTTTTAACGTTCCGCAAAACGAGCAGACAGAATTCTCATAACATCGACGTTGCTTTGCGTTAAGCACAAAGTGTTTCCGATTGTCGGGTAAGCTTCAATCTCTCCAGGAGGATATTTCTTGGTCCGAAGAGATAAGGAAGAAAAAAAAACAAGGGGTTGTCGCAAAACTACCCGGCTCAGACGGATTAAGAGGCTGCATAGGATTGCTTCTCAGCACTGCCTACCTACCCGCTCCCTTCCCTCCTAGCTCGGTCGCTTTTTCAACTCTGTTCATTTCTACATTACTATCGTTAAAGATAAACGAATCATTCTGGGTACACGAGTACAATCATTTATATGGAATCTCACTACATCCGTAACTCCACTGCAAATACGTTATTACGATCCTGCGAGGAGTACAGAGCTCATAAAACGTTGACGTATACTCGAGGGACGGGAATGTACTTTAGCCCTCAGAAAAGCTATACGCAGCTCAGATACTACTATGGCTTAGGTAATACGGACAGTTATAGATACTGGAGAACCCTTCGAGCTGATGAACGTTGGCTGATACGCGATAAAGCGGAATGGACTCTACCACTATTCCATCCGGATGAATTGCGTTACCAAGAACAAATCGTATCCAAGTCCGAGCACTCGCCACTTCGATCTCCGACTTTGCGTCAGCTCGATTCTTGAGTTTATGTTTCTGTACATAAAGAAAATCAGTCGATGCGTCGTCTTGTCAAATGAGAAAATTACTGGAAAGTGAAAACTTCGTATTTCGGATTTTTTTTTATTAAACAAAAAGTACTTTTATGTATTTTAAAAAACTGACGACATAACGAAGCAGAGATTCTTTCTACCGGTCACGAGTTTAAGGATATTTGTGCCTAAATTGTGGAAAGGAAATGGAAGAAACGCAGCGATGAACGCATCGCTCGGTGTTAGAGAGAAAAATATCCGTCGTGCGATTGAGCTAGAGTGGAAGAGAAGCCAAAAGTTATTCGTTTGTTCGGACGAATATCAGAACCATTTCGAAAATTCAACAAAAACTGAATTTATAATATTACTTCCAAATCGCTGGTTTTTTAATTTAGATCAAACGGAAAGTGGCAAAAAAAATTGTTACGTTCTATCGTCGCGTGTCGGCTTTACTGACATTCCACGTAAAATTGCATAACCTTGAGTACGCGTTCCTAGAAAATTAGATCGTAAATGATTTAAAAGAAAATAGGTAAAATAAGCAGCGTTTTATTTTTATTTTTTTCGAGAAACTAACTGATTTTCAACGCAAAAGAACATAAACTAGATTTACCACAAACATCCTTAAACCAAGTTTTTCTTGTTGTCTAAAACTAAAATTTCATTTTTTATTTTCAGCCGCATCCTCAGTTTTATCTTAACAAATAAATGAAATTACTAATCATCCTCGAATCCTCGGTTAACAGACTCCTCGTATAATACTTTTTCGTACAATTATCCAAAATATTTCAAATCTTTTACAAAGAAAAGAAATAGCTTCGATATTTTTACAAACTGTAGAAATAATAATGTTTAACTAATGCGAAACATATATATAACAAGTCACGTGTATTAAAAAATAATTTATCAGTCTGTATGGGTGTTTTTTTTTAAATTTTTTTATTTTTAGTGCAGAAAGAAATTAGATGGATCCGAGTTGAGAGTAAAATATTTAGAAAATAACAAGTTGGAGTAGGAGAAAGAAGTGATAGTACTAAATTTCACGAGAAATTATACAGCAAGCACGTACATAGACGAATAATTATACCGTAGGCACTCGACGAGGGAGGTACGGGCGCGCATCCCGACATTCCTTCTACACGTTGCTGCAGCCCCGACCGCGAGTCTTGAGACATAACCGCACAGTTGAATTATATATTTTTTTGCAAGCCACTCCGCGGCGGCTCGCCCGCTATAGCATCGCCATCTCGCAACTTTTTCCTCGACAGTTCCCTCATAAAAGTTAATAAGCCGGGGTTTGTTGATCCTCGGGAAATTGCGACCGCCTGCCTCCCTCCCGACTTTCCGCCCACCACTCGCGACGTTTTATGCCGCAGTTCTATTCTGCGTTACGAGCACCGACCTATACTATATATAGCATAGCTCTTGTCTCTCTCTCTCTCTCTCTCTCTCTCTCTCTCTCTCTCTCTCTCTCTCTTTCGTCTACGCTCTTCCCTCAAACCACCCTTCATCTCCTTCATCCTTCTTACTCCGATCCTCCATTTATCCCCTTAGTCCTTTGTCTCTCTCTCTCTCTTCTTCATTCTCTTTTTTTCTGCCGTCCAAGGCACCGTCGTGTACGCTTCACTGCAAATTGGTTACAGGAGAAGCAAAAATTTAGAAAAGGCTCCCTTTCTTCTTTTTAGTGTTTATCGCGGCAAGCTGGCCTTAAAAAAAAAAGGCGCATGAAACCAACGTGAAGAAAATATTACTTATACTGAAATATCGAGATATGCGAAGAAAATTAAACCACGGATTTCCGTAAAGTAAAAGAGCAAATTGCACAGCTATAACTTGATAAGCTTCAGGGGGATTTGATAGGTCTTCCTCGTTCATAGAACGCCCGAGTATTATTATGTTTGTACAAGTTGAAAAATATGTGCTTCGTCTTTTATCAAAAGGCATTGTAGGCTACCTTATACTGCTCATCCGTGATACTTAGGACTGAAGTTCCGGGCCCGGAGTTTCCTTTTTAGCACTCACTAATTACTGCGCTCGTTATGCTTTCACGGGTTGGAATATACTTGTGAGTAAACCCGTAAACATCGTCGTACATGAGCCGGGTTCGAGGCGAAACGCGAATGGGACCCTTTGGACTTGATACTACACGGAGAAGCGACGGCGGCAACGGGTTTTACGGCTGTTACATTATACCGCGTTGAACAGCGTGTCGAAATTGATCTTTACAACATTTAATCTCTTCGTCCCGCTTGATTAGACTACAAAATTCTTTTTTATTTCATTTTATTTTGTCATTCGAGAAACGAGCGATTATTTTTAATTGTTGGAAAACGTCGTTTCGGTATCAAGACGTGCGTCGGCCGATTGTCGGAAATGTTCACTGTTAAAACCTCGATTAAAAAATTGATTGTGAGTAGTAGCGAGACTCGTTGTAAAATAACATCTGGAATGTAGAGCAAATTATTATTTATTGTAATTTGCATCTGGTACTAAAGGTGAACGTAGATTTGATTACTTTGTGTTATAATTTGTTGAGCATTCTTGTCGATATTGTTAAAGAGTATTTAGTACATTCGTAAGCGGAGCAAATAGTTATTTTCAAATAATTCGCAATTTTTATTGTGCGATGATAGCTACACTACGAGTTTATCAGCAAATAAAAAGTTCGTATTAACTGTGTTACGAACTTTTAGCTGAGAAAATAATTGAAGAGAAGTGTTCAGGAGACTACAGAAAGGATTCAAGTTTATACGAATAAAAAAATTGATCATCGCCTTAAAGAGATACGATGCGAAGGGCATTTAAAAAGATGTTAATAATCGCTTTTAAAAATCTATCATTCAAGTAGCTGTCTAATGCCTGATTACCATTTTTTTTCTTTCGTTTTTTCATCAACGATGGAGAATTTTTTCATTTTTTTCGAGCTTTCGTTTAAGCGTTACTTAATAATCTCTAATGACTTCTTAATCCCTGACTGCGGGGTCGCGCATCAGCTTTTTATAATACGCATATTAATGCTCCCTTAGGGATTTCGAGTACTTGGTAAAGGGTGAATTTTTTTAGGAAAATATACAAATGCTATCCTAGGTAGCCAAACACATTTTCCCATTCTCCCTAACAACCTGGAAACGCAGTCACTCGTGAAACGAGTATCCCACTAAATCAAACGAATATAGAGTTCCGGATGGGTGGTCTCTTGGGCAGAAAAAGAGAGAGGAGTAGGGGGAAGGGGGAGGCTAAAAAACCCATAGCAGGAAAAGTATCGTTATACAAAACGATGTCGGTAGATCTACTCCACTGTATGGTATATCGTTAAGTGATGGGTGCGAAAAGAGTCGGGCGTGAGTCCAAAGCTAACGGGAGGGAGGATGCAGGTAGAAGAAGTCGGTGAGAAGGCGAGAGGGAGAGAGAAGTGTGGCAGACGGTGATGGGGTAGCAGGGTGATGCTGCCGGAGGGATGTAGATACCCAGAGAGACGTATGACTCCCTTGGGAAATTTAGGTGCGATCTCCATGTATCACCAAACCTCCGGTAAGTACGTAAGCAACGTATGTGCTACGGACGTACTACATAGTAGTAGTATAACATATAGGTTTGGTAAGCCACGTCTATCCAAAGTATACGATTCCACTCCCGAAAATCGACTATCGTACGAAATATTCGACTATATATATGGAGTACAGCTGGATATCTCTAAAGCTATCAAGCGATGGTATCGAAACAACGAATCGAGCGCACATTTCTTTCCAAGTGACGAAGCAATCTGTTTCTCAAACGAGCCTGCACAATTTTGACTGTTTCCCTCTGCGGAATCCATCGATCACATCGTAACAGCCATGAAATTCATTATACATTCCAACGAAACGGCTTGACCCCTGCAAACTTTCGCGATTCGACTATTCTCCCATTCTTCGCTCCGCGAGATTTTCTTCTATCAGAATCAGCGAGCGCTCCTTACTCTGTCGTCACAATTCTTACCGCGCAAATGTCCAAATTCCTATCAAACGTAGCACCTAATGTGACCCACCGCTAATATTTTGCGACATCGCTAATGCCAGCAAAATATCCTTTGAGAAAAGCAGAAGGTCACTTGTTCCAAATCTTATGTTGAATTAATAATTAAGTTCTCCATTCGAAGAGCTCGATCAACTTATTCAACTATTAAACGTAACATTTCTTTTGTAATCGGTCGACTTATTTCCTTTTTTTTCTATCCTTCCTCATCTTACCTGGTCATCAACAAACGTTCTAATTCAAATAAAAAAAAATTAACTTTCTTCATCGACAATAAAATTAACGAATGTCTTTCAGGATGTTTCCACTTTAAAACCGTTATCTGCCGATCCGGTACACGATCCATATCGCTTTTCGATAGTGAAAGTGTTATATAATTAAAATGTTGAGTATCCCAATTCGTGATTTCTATCAATTTAATTTAACAGAAATTACAAAACGTTAGAGTACTACCATCGAGTGTCAGACTTGCGCTTCGTATTCAACTACTACGCTCGAGCAATCCGTGTGGAACGACCTAATAACGCCAACAGTAATTGTAAAATTCTTTACCGCTGGAAAAATAAATCCTCTTTACGACGAATAGTCGGGCAATGCCGAGTGTATGCAGAATTGTTAGTAACGAGTTTTTCCCCGAAAGTTGGATTAGTAATATCGCGCGTATGAGAAAATAAATCCCGTCGAATGCGGAGACAAAGATATGACGTTATAAATATAGAAGCGGAGAAAATTTGAATCGTGATCCGTTGAGCTATGCGTTTACACATTTTCTTGAAAAAAAAAAAAAAACAAATAATCTTAAGGGTGAATATTACAAATGCCTACATGCGAGGATCGCATTTTTCTCACGAGAGTTGGAAGGGGAGGAGGAAGGTACTCGGCGTCCGAGAAGCGCAAAGAGTAATAAAATCGATGCCCCGGATTTTCCTTTACCCCCCTCACATTCCACTCGGTTTGTAATTGAATCAAATTAATCAGCATCGTCCTCCAAATCGTCGTTGCACAGGAATTCTCCCTTCGAGCCTTAATGACCCTCACCTTTGCAGTCTCCAATTAACGAGAATCTCTCTATTCGTTTCGTTGATATTTTATTAAACGAATTCAATTACGAACGTCAAACGTTTGTAAAAGGACCCGAGCACTGAAGTGCATATTATACCGTCAGATACATTGGGCTGTTGCGTTGATACTTCTTTATTTAATTATTTTTTCTTGTTTGCATTCTCATTACGTACCAGGAGTCTGTATTGGCACTGACGAACTGAGTTTAAACCGCTGTTACGCTCGAGTACCAAACGAGTTCATGATTGGAAAGACGCTAGGAAAGTATCGAATTGAAGAAAATTTCATATCGTTATTACAAATTTCCAGATAATATTATTTTACTTCATTACCTATCTCATGAAAGTTCTTATGGGAAACGACTTTTCCGCAAAATTGCGTTTTTCAGATGTAAAATAAAATTTTTATTTAAACTATTTCCTCGTTTTTTTTTAAATATTAAAGTTCTTGTAGAGAGTGAAGTCAAAACTATTACCAAAAGCATAATCGTTAAATTAGATAAGTAAATGAAAATAATATAAATCATTCAACTTCGGTGGATAGGATGCCACCTTAAATTACTGAATTATGTTGTACTGATATGTGCGCGGTCAATGTGCGGGTCTGGTAATTTCCCAAGTGATTCTAATCCCTTGACTGGTGACTACTCAGCCATTCACTAGCTGTCGCATCGTATCGCTAGGAAGGAGGTGTTTCCTTAAGCACCCTGCTGTTCGTGCTTGAGTTAACTCGTATCAACATTGTGACTTGCAAAAACATCGAGTACATCGGTACATATTTTCCGTAGTTTCTCCGTGCATTCGACAAAACCGATGCAGTGGGATTAAGTTGGATGAGTCCGCATACGGCGAGATGATAAAAAGGGACAAATGTAAACACCCGGAAGGATATATTTGGAATAAAATAAACAAATATAAATTATTTAACTTATAATTTGATTAGACAGATATCAAGTTGATGTGACATAACGTGTTAAAAATTTAAGAATTTTCGACTACGATCTTAAAACATGAATATTTGAAAAACAAAAGTTGTTTCAAATTTTTTAACAGTTTAGCACTCGCAGTGACTGACTGAGTAAATATGTCGCATTACCTCCAGTATTTTAGAATGAAAGGGACCGTTGAATAAAATGACAATAGTTTGAGCTCAATACACCCTCTATGTCGATCGTCTCTCGCTGTACATGTACATGATTACACATGAAGTTTGAAATTATTCTACATCAATTATCCTATATGTATTTCGTTTGTTCGAGAACGACACTTTGTACGAAGGTACGATGTATCCAACTCGGATAAGAAGAATAGTTTAACGTCGAAACAGGGTTGGCGATCACACCAACTATAATAATTTAGGTTTGTCGACGTACTGTTTGCCATGATGAATAATAGTAGCGAAAGTCCCGGCGACCATGGCTCCCCAGAAAAGTATGTAGAGCAGCCCTTCCGTCGTGTACCTCTGCGGAAGTATGACGTGCAACACGAGCATCGACGAGGCGACCAGTAAAACTATAGGAAAAGTGGCGTAGCGCCAATTTCGTTCACTCTCCAAGGGACACTTGATTGCTAAGCATTCACCGTCTTGAACTATGTAACGTCCCAAGAAAAGCTCCAGGGAATCCTATTAAAGAACAAACGACAATGGTAAATATGTATTCGATGAATGCTATATCCGATTAACCGTGAATCCTTCCTTTCGCTTACTTGTCTGTAACCGTCTGCGAAATTGTTCTTGTAATATCTTGTCAAAGAGTTGATACCATCTCTCAAGGCACCCCACTTCGTACGTTTTCCGGTTCTCGTAAAGTCTGTCTTTAGCGCTCCGGTGCCCGAGTACTGGATACTTATAATGTCTGCGTTGTCGGCCCAAACCTGGTTAGGAAAATAAATGTATTTCAGTTAACACACAGTCGGTAAATATATCAAACAATTAATAATAAAATTCTTAAATTGAAAATAATTCGAAGGACAAGTTTGAATGGTAGTTGAAAAACTTATTTTGTGCAAACAAAATAACAAGTATTGAGTGAAAGTAAATATTTTTCTTGTCAACGAGCTATTTAGTAAAAATATTCTAGAAGAAGATTTTGAAATTATTTTTGAATATTTCAATAGCAGCACCTGTTTGAATAAATTTTCGAGGGACGGATGGTCATCGAGGTTTCTCAGAACGCCAAGCTTCCCTAACGCCTCGGTCAACACGCGTTTCGCTAGCATACTCTGAACAACGTTCGTTCGGTCCAAACAATCGATGCAATTGGTACGAAAGACGCCATCCTGAACCGAGAGCAAGGCACCATCCTTCGTCAGCAAGAAATAACACATTTGCTCCTGATCATGAGCTAATCGATCCATCAAAACGTTCAGTCGATCCCATCGCATGTGACGACATTCCGCGTGAAAATCAAATGCCTCGTATCGCACATTCTGACTACCTATTCGTTGAACCATATTGCGATAAGCCTTCTCGAGAACGTCTTCCGCTCCACGGTGATCGATCTGCAGGATATATTAAAATATTTTATCATTTTTCAAAAGGATTTCGATATAAAAAAACTTTTTTTAGCAAAGTACGTACCAAATTTACTAAGATTTGTTTGCCATAGTGAAAAATTTGAGCGTCGAAGTGTCTGGAACAGGCGATCTGGTGATCCTCGTGGGGACTTAATTGCGGTCTAGGCTTGTACTTGAGATTCGGCGCTTGTTGCCAAAACAGTGGAATGGATCCTCTCGTTTGAACGAACGAAGTGCGGTCTCCGTTCGCTTCTACCAATTGCTCCGTCTCCACGTAGTTGGAGACATTTCCATTGGAATCTATACCTCGGGAAAATAATCGCGTTCCAGCACGGTGAACACTGCGACGTGAAACGATGCCCCAGGTAAACGCGACACCGTTTACAACGACGGAATTTAACGATACGACTTAAATTAAGAGTCAAGAAAATAATATCGAATTCATTTTAAATGCAACCGTTCGATATATCCAATGACCTGTAAAAGGTTTTCGTTTCTCAAATGCGGTGCCAAAAATAAACATTCAATTTGGCCTATGGAATCTCGACAACCGACAACAACGCTTAAAAGTGGTAAGTCAGAGTAATATTCTTGAATGCAATGAAATGCTCCAAAGATGAATTCTCGATTTGTATGTTTTATCAGAAAGGATACAACCATGAATTATCGGTAAACAAAACTTGTGGTGTTCCGGCCGTGCTGTGAGATCTTGCAAGAGATAAGCGTTCCACACGAATCGTGGATCGGCTCGATCGTGTAGCGGCATCTGGAAAGGTAACAGCTTGTCGTACAGAGAAACCATGATTCGCATCTGGATCTAATGAAATCTCAATAAACTACCTGAAGGAATTCAGGTGTGGTATTGTGCAAACGCTGCATCGTGTGACTTAGGTCATAGGTGTAACTGAAGTAGAAGTGAGGCTCGCTCAGCACCGACTTGATCATCTCCAAATAAGTTGTATTGTTCTGAACCTGGTTCTCGCTCAGGTGCAGCAACGATCTCGAGTAGGGTAGTATTTCCGTGGAAACGATTTTGAAGATCTCTTGACCCGCTATCGTTCCCAGCCTTTGAGCATCTGTAATTACTATCAAGTAGCGACACGCCAATAATCGGATCGTGCCGACGATGCCCCATATCTTCCGCCGACTCGCGGTTTGCGGAATCTGACTTGCAGTTCCGACTGAAAGAACAATAGAAATAACAATTAAACACATCTATCGTACTACGTAACGCGCTAAACTGCAAAACATTCCATTACCCTGCGCATAGATTTGCTGACTCACTCTGTCGACAACTAGCAAAACTTTAGTGCCCACAGGTTCGACATAAAATTTTTCTGGCGTGGCATATCTGAAAAAAATAATTAACGATTCCACGACTTATCGTGACGATTTAAGGAAATTTAAAGAAATATTTTTTATTATTTACTCCAAATTAAATAACTCCACAAATGTTATGCCAAATTGTACATAAAGTAATTGGTGACAGCTGTCAGCTTGACGACTTTTAGGAGCTAGAAATAATATTATGTAAAATACTTACAGATACAAATCATTATAAACGTCAGTGTTCAAGGTCATATTGCGTGATGTTTAATTAATATTCCGTGGTAATATATCTCTACAGAATAACGCGGACGATGGTCAATCGGTAGAGATAACGAAGATGATGTATTTCCTATTTCGTATTTACAGATGAATATTCAAATTGCATTATCGTATCACATGGGGACTAGAATTGTGAGGAAAAAAGAAAAATTCAGAGACACGAGGACTGACCGACACGGGAATATTCTAATTTATAATAAAACCGTCGTGTTCGGCTACGGAAAGACCGAAAAGCACATTCGTGCCTTGAACATTGACACGATATAAAAATGGATATAAAGCAGATGCTGGAAGAGTTGACTCTGCGCGCCTCTGGCGGTTAACTGAAATTGAATATGCTGCTCGTCACTCGTCAGTAGTCGTCGGTATATTCGAATTCGACCAGTGTTGAGTCAGACGCACCGGACGCACGAGCAGAATTGCGTCATAAACGTAACCTCTGAAATAATAATAATAAAAGCTCGATTTCGCACGAAATGTGTGTCGATATTATTTTTTCGTGAACCAAAGAGGATTATATCGTGAACGAACATTCGCAACAAGAGTAATGGCACATCGTCTGCTCGGCCGAGGCTCATTACACACGCCGACGAAAGTTAAGGAATTTTGTCAACGGTTCAACTACCTCTTGGTACTCGATTTTGAGGCAACGTGCGAGAACATCACACCTTTGAAGACCCCGGAGATTATCGAGTTTCCGTGTTTTGCTCTGAGCACCGGAGACTGGCAAATCAAAGATGTGTTTCATGAGTATGTCAAGCCCCGAATAAATCCTATTCTCACGCCGTTCTGCACAGAGCTCACGGGAATAATGCAAGAGACTGTCGACGAGCAGCCACATTTTCCTATAATATTTAAAGAGTTCAACGAGTGGTTGACTCAGGGAGGTTTCCTCAAGGATGAAAATACCAGTGCGTTTGTCACTTGCGGGGATTGGGATCTGCGGGTGATGCTGCCGAACCAGTGCACTCTCGACGGCTTGACTCTACCCAAGTGTTATGAGAAATGGATAGATCTTAAGAGAATGTATTGCGAGGCTACAAATTACTATCCGAGAAGCTTAAGGGATATGCTCGTCAGAGCAGATATTCCCATGGAAGGAAAACTTCATTCTGGCTTCTGCGATGTGCAGAATATGTGTAAAATTATTAAAAAGCTTGGCCAACTGCACAATGCCATCTTCAAAATAACTTCTACAGAAGTAACAATAAACAATTCTTGAACATAGATCATACGAGTTCATTATTTAAATGCACTAGTACTTTGTATCGACGATTAAAGGAATATTTGTCAAAGAGACAAAATACCGTTCAATAAACTTTACGGTTGCACTCGTTAGATCTCGTATTCCTATAGAAAAAAACTTTTGTTCCTGCATTTAATTCACAAAACTTCGCAAAACCATTTCCATGAGAAAATCAAGAGCAAGAATAACAATAAAAAATTGGTCGATATGAAAATTGAGAATGAATTATTTAAACACACCAGTTCTCTGGTTGTCTTGTAAAAAAAGTACAAAAGTATTTAACATTAATGTTTAAAGCAGTCGTTTTTCGCATCGACAACGTGAGAGTAATTAAAAATCTAGTTTAAATACAAAACTGGCTTATAGTACAAATGTATCTCGCTTTCCTAGGTTCATCGAAGTAGCACTCTTATCTGTACATCGCGTTTGTCGTTCGAGATGTAAACTTGGAGAGTAGCCTCGATATTTCGATCCAGACGCTTCTTGCACTGAATTCTAAGCGGAAAACCACGTCTCGTGGGTATCATACCCTCCGCGGGTACCACGCTCAAATACTCGGCGTGCGACAATACTGTCTCGAATGCTTGCGCCACGTTCGACGAACTCATTATCATCACCGTTGCCTCGCTTATCGAGGGTGGTGTTAGCGTTACTATCGATGGAGTTACTGCAAAGTCGTCCTCGTATATTTGTTGATTTACAACCGTACAATCCATCAGCGTTCTGAAAAATAAAAACGTAAAGCAAATCACAAAATCGTTATAATTTATAATTTAATAGAGTTGTTTGCTATAGTAAATGATTGAAATACTTACTCGGATGGCATAAAACTCTCTTCGGTAGCCAGAAAAACATTGCTATCGTCGCTGCAGAGAGAATAAAACATCTGAGAGTCGTCGGCGTTGTCGTGTAAAATCGACATCGACTCTTCCGCGTTTACTTCCATCGTCAACATTACCTCGTGCTGACGAACACCTCTACACAGATCTCCGAGATTTTCCTAAAAATTATATTCCTTTATTTTTACTTGCTTACTAATTTCGAGTCTATTTCGTCAGTTTTGTTACACTTGCCACCGAATCACAGATGATGCTTAAATTACTTATTGGCTCTTCTCCAGGAAATACTTTGCAGATTGGGTAGACAACGTTTCTGAATGCTTCGTTCTGTTTCCCGCCCATCTGACCGTTCTGGCTCAGTTTTTTATACAATCTTGAAACGATATAACAGATTTAGTCATAGAGAGATTGCTAAGCGAGAATTATACAATTATTATACGAATTACCGGCGAATTCTGAGCCGCGTTGGTTCGTCTCCATGAGTGATGGTCAGAGTTCCAACGTGGGATACATTCGCACGTTTCAGTAGAGCCAAATCCTCTTTTCTAGGTCGGAATTCCAGGGTCACCCATCTAACTTCGTTCGGACCGAGCAATAACTCCGTAGGATCGACGTGCCAACTAGACACCATAGCGGGATAAACAGCTAAAAAAAGTTTTACGTATAATATCCATTTAAATTTCAGCTGAATAGAATACGAATTAAAACATACCTTTCGGAGTCAATTTAACTTTCGCGTACGAGCAAAGATCTCCGGTGTTTTGTAGCTTTATCTTAGCATCTAGTGTTCCACCTGCATTGAGGCTGCCTAGTGAAAGCCACAGCTGACCACCAGTGTCTTTGAAGGCTTCGGTTATTTCGACTTTGCCGATACCGCCGTAGCCGTACAAAAATATCTACGACGGTAGTTACCGACTTAATTTATGTCAAAAGTCAAATAATATATGATCATTCCAACCCAACTTACCAGCTTTGACGGACGAGCCTCCGAACTATCTCTCTTCGGTTCGTAATGCTTGAAAACTATTTTCCCGGCCGCAGCTCCGGCGTTATTGGGACCAAAAATGACGGAGAATGATCTGCTTTCCATTCGCTGTAGACCCAAGACAATGTGCGTGGCAACCTGTTGTCTTTCTCGTAGAAACTGCAATGCAATGTTATACGTAATTAAAATAACTCACTATTTACAAAATTTTTTTATTTCCTTTTTAATTGTTTATTAAATTTAGATCCACGGTACCTTGAAGCTTTTATCACTGGCGACTATCGTGGCTTGAAGTTTTATCTTATTGTTGCTAGTATTGCGAATCGTGAATTCTTTAGTATCCTGTTTTCCTACTTTAATACTATTCCAGACTAATGCTGCGTGTGTTGCTCGTATCGGAATTACGTCGCCGGCTACGGTGCCACCGGATACGGAACTAATCGGAGAATTTCTACCAGACATCCCGGACCTACAATAAAAAAGGCAGTCGTTTAAAATCAAAGGTATAAATTAAGAATTTTCTCACAAACATACCGATTCGACATAGAACTGTGAGGTGACGTTGGCGAACTAATCGAGCCCCGGTATTGCGGAGTATCACATCGTATATTATCATTCAATCGTTCAGTTGGAAGAGCTATCGATTTAGCAACAGTAACGAAACCGATGAGAGGCACTTCTTTAATTACCATTTCCGTCCCCCTGTCTTGTATACTCAGTAACAACTTGGCCGTAACGTTGTCCGATTCTTTATCTTTATGTAAAGCAGTGACGAATTAAATTGATAAACGTAGCGATTTAAAAGATGCAAGAATAAATAAGCGACTCTTTTACTTGTTCTGTCTCCTTCGGAAGTTACGTTGTACCGAATGTCGACTTTAAATTGTGTAGAAGGTCGAAGTACAAGAAACACGAAATCGGCGTCGCTGTTTCGACTATTCGGTTGTTCGGTGGGATGCACTAGTCGGAAGCTGTGATGGTCGTCCTGAAAATACAACAAATTATTCTATAAAAAAAACTTTACCTCAACGAATACTAAGCAATGGGATTGGAGAAAAAGCATTACTTCTACGATGGAAAGCTTGAGTTCAATGTCAGCATTATTTTTATTCTCCAGAGTGATCGAAAGTGTTTTGCTTGAAGAATTTGCTGTAATTTGGAAATTGAGTTCTTCATTGCCGGTTTGTGTGGATACTATGATGTTCGGTTCTTCAGCCAAGAAATACATAAGATGTTGCAACTGCCAGGTCGATCTAGTCGTCATTTCTGACATTACTGCGTTCAATGCTGCGATTAATAACTTTCCAGATTTTAACACTTTAACACCAATCTGCAAAAAGTTTCTAGTTTATTAGAATTAAAGGAACTAAAATGGATATTATTGAGTGTTAAAAAATGGCTGATCGTACCTTCACGGTTTTACTTGCGTCGGGCAACAACATCATCTTAGGTGACACTTCCAACTCAATACTATCTTTGTCGCCTTGAATTTGAGTCAAGCTCAGTGAACATATTATCCATCGTTGGCTCAGGTTTATCAACTCGACATCCACCTCTCGTCGTACGCCAATAATACAATTGTGCAACTCTTGTGTACTTTCGCCGATTACAACGTGTTCTAGAAATACAAATTATATTAGAAAAAAAACAGGAAAGGCAGAAAATAATTATTTTTAATGTTAGAGCGTTCGTTACCATTCGGGTTTGTTTGATTGCTCGGAGAATTGGAAACACTCGCTTCCAGTGCGGATCTGTAAGCTGATATCTCTTCTTTCTTTATTATTGACTGTTTAAACTTTCGCGGGGATTTCGGTTCTCTAGAAAAATTGAATTCGCCTTGCGACTCTGTAGATTTCGGCGAGTTGTTTACTTTTATATTATTCATCTGAGTTTGGCCAATTGTTCGTGTCGCCGTCAAATGATTCTTCATATCTGAGAATATTTTTAAAAAATTTAGTTTTAATTGACGGCAAATATTATTTTAAAAATTCCGAGAACGTACCGTTACTTTTGAAAGACGAGGTTGTTACGTTTATCGTTGGAATCTCTTGCGACTTCGACTTCTCGTCAAGTATTTCTGTCAAACTGTTACCAAAATACCTTGAATCTTTCTGACACTTCAACATCGATTGTTCGCTCATGGTTTTACTATCCAGAGACAATTTCCTACTTCGACCAAGCAAAGACGCATTTTTCTCGAAATGTTTACTGAGCTCAGACGGACAAACTGGCAAGGAATTTCTACAAGAAGGCATAAGCAAGGTATACGTGTCGCTTGTTAGATTCTGAGGTTGGGGCTCGGAACATTTTTTCTTCTGTTTCTTTGCCATGAGAAGCTGATCGACTAAACGTCGCGGAGTGCCATTGTCGATATCCTGAAGAGTCTGCGCTATCGTACTCAGACTCATAAGTGTATGCTCTTTCGTATTGTCGGCAAAACTCGCGAGCAGCTTATCGTCCTTCTCATTGGTATCAGTTGAATCTATTTTCACATTTACAATTTTATTTATTTGTTTCAAACCTTCTATTTTATTATTGAAAATACCTTCGGTCGTCGTCGTAATATCCACAAGAGGTATATTCTTCGTTGTTCTCTTGGGACTTTTGATTTCAAATCCGAAACTCGGTCTCTCACAGAGCTGCTCAACTTCGGATAAATACCCAATATTCGCGCATTTTCTCTTAAAGAACTCGCCGACGGAAACCTTGCGTCCCGCGCAAGACCTGTAAAACAATCTCTGTGCATTACTATTGTGCTCTACCGTGTAATCATAATTTATACATACTCGACTGTTAAATCCACATCTCCGATAATTCCGGAGAAGCACGACAATTCAAGATGTTCCTTTTCACTGCTGGTAGCCACAGGCAAAGCATACGATGCGTTTTGCTGCCAGGATATTTCATCCGCAAGCAGTTGACTACCCATTTGCGAGCCCGATTTAAATTCCTCATTCTCAAATTGCGCCATTAGTTCCGCCGTGGTCGAGCCAAATTTTATGCCGTCCATACTTTCTGTCGATGACGATAAGGTGTCTTTGTTCTCCATACTTTTACTCATCGCGGATGAACGCGCCGTTATTTCATTCGGCTCGAAAGTTAACTGTGAAATTATTACAAACTACGGCAATTCTTTCAACATGTACTAATTTACATACAAAATGAGCAGAAGAACACCGAGTTCCCATTTACTTTGAAATTCGGTAATCCTTACGCTAGCTATGCTGACCTTAGTACCAGGAGTCTTCGATGTACTTTGATCTTTCGAGACTGTAGGCGTTAAATTAAATGATTGCCCTGAATCTATTAGAGTGGAAGGTGTCGCATCGCTGGTCAAGTTTGGTGAATTTGCATTGTTTTCTTTGTTGGTATCTGTAATAAAAAATAATATCGAACCACTGAATCTTTCACCAAAATAATTAAAAAACTTCTATGATGAAAATTCTCTGTGAACCTTGTATCGAATGTGAAAGATGAATATCGCTGCATCGTTGAAGTAGTTTTCTCGCCAATTCTCTTTTGTCAACGATGTTACAAATATTTGGCGTCTTCTCACCCGATCCACTATCGTCGCTCAAGACTGAAATTGATCAATTTGCCGCATAAGTTCTGCGCCGTTTATATTCATATTAACACGTTGACGGACAGTTGCGTCTATAGCCGTCTAGTATAACCTGTATATAGTATAACCTGTTTCTACTGTCCGTCAACGTGTTAAGAAATTTGTAGGAAACTTACAGGATGAAAGATTTTCGAGGATACCTAACGATGATTCATTTGTTTTGTTAGAACTATTCGAATTCCTCAAAGAAGTTTCGTATGTGTACTCGAAAGGGACATCTTTCTCTCTGAACCTCGTGCCAAACCTTGAAAAATAAAGCTTTGGAGTTTAAAGAGCTACAGGTAGATTAACAGAGGAATCGCTTTGGGATATTTGATTATATTATGATAAGAAACTCACGTTCTCCTCTCAACCGTCGACGAAGCTTGAGGTCGAGGTGTATTCAGTATTGTCATATCCGTTAAATCAGCTTTTAATCTCTCGTTATTTCTCGTCGATTTCGGAGATTTGTGCGCCTGATCGTCTAAATTCATGTTTCATGTGTTCCACACTCTACGATGATTTCTCGAAGAATTACCGACGTCTGTCAAGCTCAAGAATTAGAAAAAAGGCGCGATGTTGTGTTCTTTCATTGAAGAGCTGCGGAGCTGCCTCTCTGACAGTTGATTGATTTTCTCTTTTAAATTTGAAAAAGCTCGAAAGTCGCAAACTGATGAAGCTCTAGCTCATAGGAATAATCGTGGGAGAACAACAAAGCGCTCTTGTTTCGCCATCTGCAGAGCGTCGTACTCGTTTTTAAGATGATGTGCTATACCGACTGAGTCGCTGTAAATGCGAATGAGAGATAACGCGATGGTACGAGAGAGAACGATAGAAACTTCAGTCTCGTTTGTGGTTCTCTCTTACTCCACCATGAGTGACAACGGAATTATCTCACTCGTGCTCATGGTGGCTCAGTCGATATAACCTTGGGTTAATACGCTGGGCGTCGTCTGTCTTGTTCAGATCGTCGTACACGTGCGGGAGAGTCAGCAGAAACTTCCCAACGTGGATTTTTCCGCCATGATAAACCTTTCGGATTAGAAACGAGAATGGTGAACTGTAGAACTCTGCGAGATGCAAACCCAATTGTGGGAGAGAAATTTGCATTACAGTTTGTGTTATCGACCGAGTTTGAGTGACACATCGCCTCTCTTCACGCTTGACCAATTGAGGGGAGAGATAACCAATGGGCTTGAAAATGTTGGTTCACAAAATTCAAATCGTTGCGAGCGCTATCCGCGATAAGGTACTTGGTACTTATGCCCAGATAAACTGGCAAACGATAAAGCAGAAGAAGGTGTTACGGAATTTACGGGATATAAGAGGTTAATATCCACATGTGCCTTGTGCAAGTGCACAGATTCAAATAAATCAATCTCCAGATATCCGATAGTTACAAGTGAATGATTTCATTGCATTTACAATCAACGATATATCAATTTTATTTACAAAATGGAAGAACCGATTGTCAAAGAAAATTTTTCATTAGAAGATGTTGACGGAGCGGCAAAAGATCCATACGCGTATCTCGATCGCGATGATTTCACGTCGGAAAAGTACAAGATAGAAGTTCGCGGTTTACCGAAATATTACGGTATCGGAGAGTTTAAGAAGTTATTGAACGAAAAACTCGAGCTGGGATCGAGCAAAGTTAAACCTCCAAGGAAAGGGAGCGGTTGGGTCTACGTCTGTTTTCGCAGCCAGGAGTCTCGAGAACACGCTATCGCTACTATCAATGGCTTGTCCTGGAAAAATTCTAAGCTTACCGCTCAGGTACTTTTCCTCTCACTGATAAAGCTCTATTCAGAGTCGGTGAAAGACCAATTAGATACTTCTAGTTTTTTTGAAATATAAATTGTACTTCAATTTCTCTATTCCGCAGGCAGCAAAACCAGCTCCCGATCCATTTATAAAAAGGAAAATGGAAGCGGGCGAAAACACATGCAAGCGTTCCAAGCACGAGGAAAGCGAGGAATCGCTTACGCCGGCCGAGCGAGTAAAAAACAGTACGACGCCTCTGTGGAAAATACCATACAAAAAGCAGGTTGGTACCAGGATGCATCAAACTGTTTGATTATTGCCTAATAAATAAACTAGGCTTGGTTTTTAGTTGGAGATTAAGGAAAAGGACATCAGAACGATTCTGATAGGCATGGGACAGCGAATACTCAGAGAAAACAAAGGACTTGCAATGTGGATGGAAAAACAAAAGTCACTACACAAGGATTTGCCCTGCGAATTATTGCCAATTCTCAGTGCAGATGTTACAGAGGGATACAGGAACAAATGTGAATTTACAATTGGTAAGCATCCAAGAAGATCCACCTTTTATGACTTTGAGGTGTTCAATTCTCTTCTTAAAAAGGAAAGACCACCGATGGAAGCGAAATCATGATTGGATTCAGACTGTCGAGCTACGCTTCTGGTTCTACAGCGGTAGGACCGATAGATGATCTGTGTCACATTCCTGAGAACATGAAGTCATCTATGAAAGTAATGTTATTAAACTACTAAAACTACTATATTACGATAATTCGATTGATTTTTATTTAATTAGCACATATTCCTGACCTAAGTAATTTATTATTAATTAAATGTTGCATCGAAAGATTCTTGAAGAATTCATAAGAAATTCAGAGCTCGCCGTCTTCAATCCAGTGAATCACAGTGGATATTGGAGGCAAGTTACAGCGCGTACAACGCGTTTAGGTCACTTGATGTTGATTATCGGCATAAACCCGCAGGATCTGAAATCCGAGGACCTCGAGAAGCTGAAGGAAGATATTCGCGACTTCTTCGAGAACGGAAATGGCAAAGCCATCAGCGTGACCTCGCTGCATTTTCAGACGATCGGCAAAAAGTTGGTTGAATCCATATTACGAAACGATATTAACTGTATCGAACGCATCGTACTTTACAGACGTTTCCCTCGCTCATTTCAGAGAAGCAGGCGGAGAAGGCGGAGGTTCCATCGAACATTTGAGTGGGTCGGAGTATATTGAGGAAACTCTTATGGGCATGACGTTTCGTGTATCACCGCAAGCTTTCTTCCAAGTTAATACTGCAGGAGCGGAAGTTTTGTACAAAGCCGCTATCGATTTGGCACAACCGACGAATGAAACTTCGTTGCTCGATGTCTGTTGCGGCACTGGAACTATCGGCCTTTGTTTCTCGAAGGTCCGCTTCTCTATTTCTTAATAATTCGTGAAATATAATGCACCGAAGAAAATCAATTAACGAAAAACAATTGCAGCTTAGCGGCGAAGTACTGGGATTGGAGATAATAGCCGACGCGATTAAAGACGCCAAGGAGAATGTCGTAAAGAACGCTGTGACCAATTGCGAATTTTTCGTCGGCAAGGCTGAAGATATTTTAATGCCGGTCATTCAACGTACGACAAAGCCAAATATCACCGCGATCGTCGATCCTCCGAGGGCTGGATTGCGTAAGTCGTGCCATTTGAAAAATATTTATTCGCTTAAAACGTATGAGACGTGACTCGGCTGTTTCAGATCAAAGAGCTTTGGTCGCGCTACGCAAAGCGAGCAAACTGAGCAAACTGGTTTATATATCGTGCGATCCCAAAGCAGCTGTGAAGAATCTCGTGGACTTGGCGAGACCGAGTTCGAATCACTATCTCGGCGAGCCTTTGGTGCCCGTGAAAGCGGTGCCTGTCGATATGTTTCCTCACACCAGGCACTGCGAGCTCATCATATACCTCGAGCGATTATCCGACGCGATGAAATCCGCCGATGCTTAAAAGGCAAATGATTATTTTTTGTATAATATATATATTCAAATACAAAAACTACTGTACTCGTTAATATTTTATTATTATTCGATTACAAAAGATTAATGTAACGCAAAACATCCCATGCTATGGCAATAACAATATTATCATTATGCGATTCTTATATTTGATAATCGAAAGACAGTCGGCATTATTAATACCGAGGAGTATTTTTAAAGTTAAAGATTATAAATTTTAGTGCTCGCTTTACAAGTCTAAAAGACGGAACCAATTTGAATTTTGGTCGACGAAATGCCAGTTGTCAATTGGCGAAGTCGGATAGTCCAATGAGGCGCAGGTTGCAACGATACTGGCGGAAAAAGGAGAGAGGGAAATCACGTTGTACAGTCGAAGGAGGTGGTAGTCAAAGCGTTAGTAGTGGTCGTCGCCGCCGCCACCGTGGAGGATCGTGTGGTGCGCTGTGTTCGCCGCGTTCGTTTTCAGCGCATAGAGGCTGCGAAGTGCGTGATGACGTCAGGCTGGTTCGAGGTAGAAGCCGAGAGAGCCGTGAGCGCGTTTAAAGCCGAGTAGGGCGTGAAAGTGTGTGTCGTGCCGATCGTATATTTTCCGTGGTTCGTGTCCCTTCGTAGCGCGAGAGAGACGCCTTTTAGAATCCTTTTAGAGGATTAAAACAACAAGTAATGTGGAAATAGTAGCGTCGATGTGTCGTACGCGTACGTAGAGTGATAAAGATAGACGCGCGATTATGCCTGGTGCTGAGTACAGTGTGTGATAAAACTCGTGTTTAAGAGAGTACCATGTTCCGCTGCATTCCGATTTTTAAAGGGTGTAACAGGCAGGTGGAATCCGTTGACAAGCGTCACTGCTCGCTACCGAGCGTGCCCGACGACATACTACGTTACTCGCGTAGCCTCGAGGAACTTCTATTGGACGCCAATCACATAAGGGATCTACCCAAGGTACGGAAAACCCTATCAAATGGATTTTAATGTGATGTTTTCGAGTTAACAACCAAACGCTGATCATCTCACTGACGTGCGTTTTTGATTGATAACGCGAGAACACAAAGATCGGAAAACGATCCATGCGTGAGCGCGCGGCAATGCCAAATGCACGCCGCCCGCGAAGTATAGGACAGAGAGAGAAAGAGAGAGAGAGAGAGAGACACGAGGCGTCCAGCGCGTTTATACTCGTTACAACCGTGGCACCCATAGCCGTCCGTCGCTCGGACTCGGAGCCACAAATGCTACTGTTTCGTCACTCAAACGTCGATCCCCGTATTATTCCTGTTATCCGTTCTCGTTCCAGAATTTCTTCAGACTCCAGAGGCTCAGAAAACTCGGGCTCAGTGACAATGAGATACACCGGCTGCCGCCCGACATTCAAAATTTCGAGAACCTCGTGGAGCTCGATGTTTCGCGGAACGGTGAGTCGTTGTATTATTACTATATATATCGTAAAAGGTAGACTATCCAACTTTACCGCTTCTCGTATACCCCGCGAATATTCCCTCGCCCGATTCTCTCGTACGTAAAATACTTTTATCTACCGTCAGCGCAAGACAATCTCGTTGCAAAGAGCTCCAAGTTGTGCACTAACCGCATATACACGTAAAATAAAAATATCGTATTGTATGTATGCCGGTGAGGTGTGTACAGCAAGCACGTCGACGCTATATTGTTTCATTGCGCGGCGGACGTCGTTTTTACTGCTCCCGAGACGTCGTTTGTTACATTTTATTTCTCGGCGATTGTCGCGGAATAGGAGCAACCTGTGAAGTCGCATCGGTGCGGACGTTGCGTACGCGAACCGCAGATTACACAATTCAGACATATTTGCAATGCATTTGCGTCGATACTCGGATAAACAGGAATGAAAACTATTAATTGAGTGGCGAAGTTGATGACAATTTGTGATTGGCTTGTGCGTTAAAATTTCCTTTTTTTTTGTAGGTATCGTTAATTGCTGAGAGTAGCGGTAATACCCCATCCTCCACCCCGAATTTTTTTTTCGGCAGACCCGAACTACGAATGATCACGATACTGACAAGTTAAAATAAAACGATGCACTCACGTTGGCAGCGATGCGGTGATTACCTGCACCGTTATGCGATCATCTCTTCCTATGATACGAGCTTAACATCGATTCGTTTTCACGCCAAGATCTATTTTACTGGAATTCATGATACTGTAAAATATGGAGAGTAATGCGCTTGGGAAAAGGACGATAAAACGAGGACTTGAGACTGAGCGAAGCTCTCCGTTTAATCGCATCGCACTGTAGAACATTTTTTTACTTGATCTGTATATCTACACACACACACACACACTTATACGTAGAATGGTGAATCAGTACGGGATTCCACGCGCAACAGTTACTGGCTCGGAAGTCCGAGGTTACTTTCTAACTGTAATGCATCGGCTTGAGCGCTCTCGGCTGTTGTGGTCGTAGTAAAAGTAATTTTGAAACATTGCAAAGCTATTACGAAATCTCACGATGGACGCATCTAGAATTTGAACAAGTCTCGCTGGCAAACAAGCTACTTGAAATACATCCGGAGGATCCACTCTTTCTTCAGAGATCTCCGATTTACGTAACAGTACGCGTCCCGATTTTCTTTTTTTATATTTGTTTTATTCTCCGGTGAACGCAATTATATTTCCATCTCGTTTCGACCTAATATCCGTACAGTGTTCTCTTGCTCTTCGTCGTAGAAACGGTGAACGCCGAGCCAATGTAATTGGTTTAGTGTTTTTCGTTTAAAGCGATGTGACACACCGTTAGAAACAGTAATTCAATTTACTCGGAACCGGTGAATATTTTAGACAAAATAGAAATTTTATTTTTTCTATCACACATCAACCGTCCCTGAATACATTGTTAAGTAATTGATTGTATTTTAAGGCGGTCGGACACACCAACCGAGTTACAATAATTACAGACTTTCTATATACTCACAAACGTTTAATATTTCGGACAATAGCCAATTAGATTTCAATCCATCGAGTCATCCTGGTGCGCGTAAACTTAATTAGTTTTGTTTCAAATATTAATCGGCTTTGAAAAAAATAGGGAAGGAATACATCTAAATACTGTTAAAAATCTATAATGTCAAAAGCGATTAGCGTAAACTTTTGAGAACAGTGTTGACGCATTTGGTGTTAACGATAACACTTATCTTAGTATTTAATGCGTATACGAGCGATTGTGTTGAAATTGTACGGCTCTGCCTGAAGGCTTTTAACACGTTTAGGTCTTGAATGAGTAGATAAAGATCAATAAATTGTCAGCAACCAATACGGAATTGCACGAATTAAATCGAAAAATATCGTTGAATTTCATTGACGTATTTTCAAGTACAATGTGTTAAAAGTTTTTAAGTTATAATGCAAATTGACACCGTAGCCGTTGAAGACCGGTCGTCGGTGTGGTGGACTCAAATGGATATCTCACAGGATTCGTTTTAACACAGGACATGTTTTTTTAAAATGTGCCGACGGAGTCTTGAATATCGTATTAGCTCCGTCAGTATATCACATTGCCTTAAGACGAGACGAAACCTGTATTGATGTGAAAAAGAACTGAAAATATATAGTTCACACCGTTTCAAGACAATTCGCTTATCGCTTCAAGACCATATGTCTCGGTCGGTAATAAAAATGGATCTTTCGGATAAAAGAGGAAAACAGTGAACCGCGACTCACGTTCCGGAGTTTATCGTTCTTGTCTCTTATCCGAAAGATCAATCGTGGGGGAAAAATTCGCAATGGGAAAATTCTGTTATCCGTCGCACGTATAGCAAACTGATGGAGAGACAAGGGGCGTGTAGAGCATATCACCTTAACAGGAAGTTCCTTGTGTTGGTTTTAAATAGTATTTCTTATTTTTCGAGCGCTTTGCTTCTGCTGATTGCAGTGTTTGTGCTGCAAGGATGTTTTGCTGCCCCCCAGTCAACAAATGTTTTAGCCCTTTAGAGACGGGGAACTTTAATGTTGAAAACATAGCGCGTGGTCAGTTTTTGTTTGTAAAAATAAAGCACGTGCATGTAACACGTTTCCTTTTATACAATGACAGAAGATACTCTTTCATGCGGTGGTAGAGTTGTTTTTTTTTCTCGTTAAAACATTTATGGTAGCTCTCCAAAACCGATAAAAAAACGAATTTACTAATATCTCTCAGTTAAAAGAAACTTTAAACCAAAATGACTGATTAATGGTTATAAAAGAAAAACGTAAAAAATTGCCTTTTATCGTACAACTTTGCGAAAGGCAGTGCCGACGTTGTCAACATTGCAAATAAATCGCATATAATTATGGTTTCCGTCCCGTACAGCGAACGGAGGACTAAGTACATAGCTCGTATAATCGGTAATCCGTAACAACACGGTGTAGTCTGAAGTGTACAGCGGCGCGAGCTCGGATCGCATTCTCCTCTTAGGTAATTAAATGGTCTCTGGAATGAAACGTGCGAGCGCAATTGAGGCCTGTGCGCGTTACACGCTTGGACTCCGGTGGCTGCGATGCGAGTTACGCTTGTGACTTACGGGCGCTATTGAGCGAAGCAATAATCTTCAATTTGGTATTAAATAGAGTCCCGATGGAACGCTCTTGTGCTTATAATTCTCCTGGCCGAATATTCGCACCCGGACTATGTCGGGCGACTCTCTTAACTATCCGAATGAATGAATATACGTTCGTAGCGTGGTTAGTACGATAAGTATCTGCTATGTAAAATGCGGGTTAGCGGGTGAAGGTATCGTTCTTTCGTGTGTGAACCTAATACATAACCTTTCGCTACATATTTACGTACTTAGCTCTCGCACTTTTACGGGTTTTTCTTCAGGAAACGCATTTTCCTCGAGACAAGAACGTAACGATCTCGTCAGAGATAGAAAAAAACGTTCACTACATTCGCGGCAGACGATCATCGGCACGCGCAGTTGTGTTTTACGAGCTCTGCATATTCGATTGAATGCTCACGCTAGCTCGCAATTCTCTGTCCTATATTACAAGACTGATATTGCAGCACCTACACGGAGCTATGACGATGTCTCCTATCGTCACGCGAGTTGAAGGCCGCCACTTGACATTCGTTGTGTGGTTCTTCAAATATAGATTAAATTTTCTACCGAGTAAACGGACTGCACTTAGCAGGGAAAACAATTTTGTAAGTTCGATGCGATAATATCAGGAGTTATTCGTAATTTTTTCGATTATTATCGTCAGTTGCACTTCTGTATTGTTTTGATATGCATGGCAAGTATTTTTATCCCTTTAATCATCGAGGCTCAGTGCTAATATAACGAATGGCATATCGAACGATCGATAAGATATCGCGGAAGTGCCGTCTGCCGTGTCGACGCGCTTTGATTTGCGTATCATTAATTCTGACTCTACAAGCGAACGAATACCATATTGTTCCTTTCAGCTGTCAAGAAATACCAAGCGTAACTATTGTTTCTATCTACACTCATCAATAATTAAGTGAGAGGCTGTACGAACCATCCTATTCATTCCACGTGTATACTTCGACACGATTTCAACGCCTCACGAGAGCACCGGAATTGTAGTGGTGAATCCTAGTTTTATTTCGGGACGTCGAACCGGTGGCCACTGCTACCACCGCTGCTGCTACCCGCACGAGGAAAACAAATCTGGCCTTCGTATACACCTGTCAAAGTGACCCAATTAAACTTGCACGTTCCATTACAATCTGTGCGTGTAGCTACGGGTATGAATGGTATATAACGCGTACAGTGCCTTTGTCGATAGATTATTTAAAATTGCAGTTACGCTTTCGACTCCATTCGCAATATTTGCAACAGGAAGTAAATTATTTTTATTTAAAAATTCGAAAATTGATTGCATTGAAACTTTAATTCATTTTTTCCGTAACTTTCTGTAAAAAAGTTATCATCGTTATTGAAATATACTTTTTTAATTTCAAATTTCCACAGCGTTGCTCTTGTTTAACCAATTTTGTTATTCGAAGAAAGAGAAATTACAAAATCCGTGAAAAAATAATTATATTGATAACTCAAATAATGAAGCACCATCTTACATTTAAGATGGTTGAAGGTTAAGCTTGAACGATTGCAAAGAAAATAAGTCAAGAACAGAGTCGTTATTCCATCAAAAAGAAAAGTTGCCAGTTACCAGTTGCTCAGTAAACTATCTTTTTTCCTCAAAATATGAAAAAAGTAGGCGTGTAAATTTGAAATTTGCATATTGCTTCATCGTGATTCTCGCCAATCCACAGATTCTTCTCTACGGGGAATGATTATATCAATTCTGGCTTCCTCATGGAGGTGGTATTAAAATTTTTCAATAAAATTGAAATTTTTGTAAAGTTGCAATTTTTATAAAGTTTCCAATCCCTTAATCGATTCTCACCAAATTCAAGATCAAGTATTCTTGTACCCTAGCCAATTTGTGTGCCAAGTTTCAGTTGGATATATAAAAATTTACAAAAGTTAGAGCAAAGTTAGATTTTTTTCGAAAAATTACAAAACTTCATGGTTTAATAAAATCTGAACGCCTCGAGGGGATTCATGCCAAACTCAATAACGAACAACCTTGTGCCCTGGCCTATTTATAAAAACTAGAGAGCGTACATCCTTTTTTCGAATAATTCAAACAAACATACAATGAGACACCCGTTAGCGATTTGGGTAGAATCTGCCGCAAACTGACGGGGTTGCGACTCGACACGTTTGCAAAGTTTCAGGATGATCGAGTAACTCGTTCTCGAGATGTATCCATTGCAATTTTGCAAGCTCATCACACGCGGGCATGAGCATTTTTTTCTAAATACGATTTCTCGACATTTTGGGACTTTTTAAATCATCAAAATTTCGAGTGAATATTTTTTTGACGGCAACAGATTCCTCTGTGAAGAAGCAAAATGTTTTTGAATAAATATTTCGGATGCTATGTCGTATTTTTCTCCTTTCTTTCCAAATTTGAAATTGAAAAATTCTATTGACAAGCCCAAAAAACGTATAGTTTTGAAAAAATTTCGTTCTTTTCACAATGATTTATTGGTTTATTGGTTTTACCATAATAATTTCGTCAGATTCGTAATCAATAATTCGTTTCTTTAGAACTAACAACTTTCCACAAGCAATTTCCATTGTTTATCTCAAATAAAAATGTACCTAGAAAAACCGTGAGAGCTGCAATCGAGGGAGTTTTATTTCTCCTTTCTCTTTTGTTTCCGCGCTCGAAACGATCGTGTGAATTATATTTTTTTTATCCTCTACTAATGCGCTTGAGTACTTACAGCGCCGTCGATGTGGAGCGCATTGAGGCGAGGCTCTCAGCTCGCGCGAACTCATCTGGGAATCCCCTGTCTACTCGTAGCTCACCGCAAAGTTTCAGAGATCCTTATCGAACGCCATTACTGTCTTTCAAGAGCAATCTCTCATTGTCAGCGTTGGAGTTCCACTTTGCGCGAGATCATAGCTGCTCGCGCGTCGTCTCCCGCAGCCCTCTCGACACAATGCTTCTATCACGAGCACAATACCGTGTGCTGTGTGTCTCCGTGGCTGCTCCTGCGGCAGTTCGGTGATTTTACGCGTAGTACCAATCTACCCTCAGCTACAAACTACCGAGAGAGAAAGAGAGAGAGAGAGAGAGAGAGAGAGAGAGAGAGAGAGAGAGAGAGCGCTCATAGCAGTACCTTTACATATATCTCCACAGGACGAGCATCTTTTATATATAGTAATACACTATATGCAGCAGGATTGAGGATATTATAACCGTATATTATATACATTGTATATAGCGTATAACATACTATTCATGCACCCGCCATTAACGTTTTCTTTAACGGTATGAGAAAGCCCGGATGAGCCCTACATTATACTAAGTAAACGCAATTTCTGGCCTAAAATTAAATCAGATTATCCTAATTGACAGTCTTTTCAGTAAGCAAATTTGAAATTAGCAATTTGCTTCCTCGTGACTCTTGCCTACCCACAGATTCTCTTTTACGGGTAATGGTTATCAAATTTTCAATAAAATTGAAAATTACGTAAAATTGCAAATTTCATAAAGTTTAAATCCCTCGATCGATTCCCGCCAAATTCAAGACCAAGTATCCTTGTATCTTAGCCAATTTGTATGCCAAGTTTCAGTTTGGTAGATGAAAATTCACTAAAGTTAAAGGAAAAATAGATTTTTATTCGAAATCTTTGCGGACGGAGCCGCAAAGTCTCTCATTTTATTGAGAGGCAACACTATACGAAAGATAAGACTTCATCACTACAAAGTCTCTAATTTCATTGAGAGGCAATTTGACTTCTTAGACTGGTATACCCATGCGTATCTTATCGTTTAGAACGACAGACTTGGGCGGCTATATGCCGGCACGCGTCCGCAACGGTAAAGAGACTTGGGCGGCTATTTGCCGACACTCGTCCGCAAAGGGTTAAAAAAATTCATGATACCATAAAATCTGAACGCCTCGATCGATTCTTACCAAACTCAATACCGAATAACCTCTGGCCGATTTTTGTTGAAAGTTTAAACTCGATAGTTACAAATTTATGAAAGCTAGAGAGCGTACCTCCTTTTTTTCGATAAATTCAAACAACCATAAAATGAGACACTCGTTAGCAATTTGGCCGAAAATTCCAGCAATTTGACGAGGGTTGCGACCTTATCCGTGTGCAAACTTTCAGGATGATCGAGTAAACACGTTCTCGAGATATACCCATTGCAATTTTGCAAGCTTATCACACCAATAGACACACTGCCATTAAAAGAAATTGATTTCTCGACGTTTCGGGACTTTTTAAGTACTTTGACATAAAAATCTCAAGAAGTTTGTTTATCACGTAAACATAGCTTCCTCTGTGAGAAAGCAAAACACTCTAAGCACAAAAATTGTATTTTGTTTTGAATTTATCGTTTATAATGTTTTTTTTTTTGGCGTTAAGGACACATTTATTATTCCCGCTAATGCTTTATTAATACTTATAGATTTCCAAAAGTATGTACGAAAAATCGTTTAATTCTATTGCTAATTTTGTCAAAGTTTGCAAAGCTAAGCTCGTTAACTTGTTTTTAATGCTCTTTTTATCGATGTCAGTTTTACCGAGAAACGATGATACCTTGGTGTGAATCGTTGTTACACCATGACATCGACGACATAAGATATAATTGATATGCCTCGATGACGTAAATCGTCAAACGCGGTCAATTACATAGCACATGGGACGGTTACCGGTAGCTGTTCTGGTTAGCCGTGCAGCTATTAGTGGACAGCACTGACTGTGCGCTCTCTATTTATGAAGTTATCGGACCGTAGAGGAAGAATACTATAATACTCGGAAGATTGTTCCTGCATCAGCGATTACGAGCAAGTTCATTGCAATGTATCGGCCATCGCTCAAACATTTGCAGCTTAATTAATAATAATTACTCGGTCAACGTCTGCACGGGTGAATTAAACGTTTCTTTCGTATCTATCGACTAAGACTCGCATATGCGTGCCGTCGGCTGTTTGACGTAAGTATCAACAAATAAAGATTGTAAAGTATTTTATCAAAGAGACGCAACGAATGAATAATGCGATAATAATACTGACCTCCGGGTCTCTTGACTTTTCATTTGACTCTTTTTAAACTCGCATGACCTCTTATTAACCCGACGAATAATTGGGCAATGGGCGCAGCTTACGATTCCGACACGCTTCACGAATCTTAAAACCAGTAGATTGAGAAACAGATAGAGAAAAAGAGGGGCAGGGAAAGGAAAAGAGAAAGAGAGATACGTAGAGTACACTAATAATTCGTGATACGTTGCATATAGTTTGCACGAGCAGAACGACGAATTACGACAACTCGATGAACGGCAAGTTCAGATTTTTATTCCACGTACGATACGATTGTACCTGACTATTGTTCGAGTTGTGCTCAATGCCAGTCGCTCCAGACTCGAGAAAGGCTCCTCGCGACCCTTCCGGATGACGAAAATCATACGCATCGCTGATTTCAATGTGAGGATGTTCTTCCACGTCGAACCACGAGTAGCGTACCTTGCTTCTCTTCCTTCTTAGGAGCTATCTCGGAATAATTTTCTTTTCAAATGTTTCGAAAGCCCCATACGCATCAGTGTCCATTTTTATACGCGTAAAAATAACTCTTGAGAGTTATACTTACGAGACACGTGTCCTCGACGGTACGGAAATCACCGTGCTATATAATTTAATAGCTATTTCAACGGGACCTTTCAAAGGGAGACTATAGTAATTTTTATAACTTTTTAAAGCTTTTGTGTAATATGCAACTAAATTGTGAAATATTATGGGTTCGATGAAACTTTGAACTTCCTTAGTTCCAAAGGTTTGCCAATTTTATTAACTGAGATAGAAAAACATGCGGCACACCACGGCGGATCGCAATATTGATCGATAGTAATAATAAATGTATCATTGAAAGTTCCGTTTTAATGATAAAAAATTATGCGAGGAAGGTATTATCTCAAGATTCTTCCCTCCATTTTCGCGTTTTTTTTTTGTTTTTCTTTTTGTTAGAGTCGTGGAACGAAAGAAACGTAGTTTGATGCGACGAAACTCAACACGAGGTTGAGCCAGTCATACTTAGGTTGAGGCAATCGAAATTTAGTACAGTTGGTTCAACAACGCGATACGGTTGACTCAATTTTACCGTTTAGTTTAGCAGTAACCAACTCCACGCGCAGTTGAGCCAATCGCGCGAATATTGAATCTAAATCAAAAACTAAATTCTTAATCTGGTTGGTTCAGCTTCAATTTTTTTGTTTTTCAGTGTAGATATTAATCGTGTCTTTCACATCCCCCCATCATCCATCCATCCATCATAGATTTTTCATTAATCCGAAGATCACGCTCGATCAGACAATTAATAAAGGAACGAGCCAGTCGAGGGGATATATATTTCATAACAAAATAAAATCCATTATCGGCGAGTCGCAGTGACGCGAGAGTCGCATGCATACAGATACCATAGAGCTGCGAGCTGCCATTCCATATACACGAGTTTTGGAGTATCGGAGCTGCAAAACTGGGCTACGGAGTTATTGAAAATATAAGCGAGGAGTAGATTAGTCCCGACGGGCTTTCCGGGAAGCAAATGCCATTTTTACTCGTGAGAGCTACGATCGAGCGGTGACTACGCGTAGTCGTGGAATTTAATGACCCATAGCTCCACGCGTTCTGTCATCCAGTCTCGCGAATGCCATTAAAACCTCGCGTTGCATTACCGGCTATTATTGCTCTTGACGATTGGAACGTTCTCCGTTCGTCTCACGGATTCGATAAAAGACGTGATTAGTCTCGAATTATGTTTGCGTTCGTTCAGATATCATTATCTCGACTGTAATTATATCAGCTTACCGCGCATCGTATCGATCTATGATATTTGGGGTGAAAGCTGATATGAATCGAATCGGAATGCGATGACTATTTCATTTTCTTCGTAAGGCGGTAACTTCCGAGAAGACCGGAACGGAATGAGGCCCGGCACTCTCGTCGGATATTCATTTCCCCCGCTTCTCCGTCTCGACACAATTTAACAGTAAACATTTACGCACGCCCTGCATACCAAATAGACGAGCATGTAAGGACTGGACATGGCGAAGCTATTCGTTTGAGCTTTTGGGTGATCGCGTGTAATAGCATCGCGAGAGAGCGCATGCCGAAAGATTATCTCGTAGGCCCCGCGGACAGCGTTTTCCGATGGGTTCGATGTTTACTATTGTTTATCGGATTTCGTTGAAACCAACGATACATAGATTACGAAATTCTATTTTTGATAAAACTCTTGCGTCACGCAATATGCCTGTCATTATTATGGAGAGCTATTAGATATATCTATAGTTAATAATCAATGGGGCGTAATCCATACAAGTTATCAAATACGCCCTTTTGATTATTGAACGACACCATATAGACGTAATACGCACCATGGATAAACAATGTTTGAAAAAAAATGTGCTTAAACAACTGTTTATAACGAGTAACTGTCAGTAATTCTTAAAAACCAGTAATAATACGATTTTTTAAAGTTTATTTATCGCAAATCGCCTCTTTTTTATGGAAAAAAAAACAATGTTATATAATTCGAACAATTACGAGTAATTGTTTAAATTGAAAAGTATTTTCGATATGCTTTTATTCCGATATTAATATTGGAATAAATTGGCGATTGGCCGTCCCTGATGCACACATATGGGCGACGACTCAATTTATCGCGTAGAACCGACCACGTGGAATGCCGATCGACACACGTAGACGCGCGCGCGCTTAAAATGCGATTACGCTCGTCACAACGATTATTACGGTGCGACATACATATATATGCATATATTCTTGCACGTGAGCCCGGCACGGCTTATTAGACTGCACAAAAGGTAGTAGAAATCCGCCGGAAACTCCCCTTCCCCTGGATAAAATATTTCCTCTTCGTCGCCGTTATCATCTCGACAAAAGAGTTATTCCTGAAATTCGTATTTATCAATAAAAATTCCAGGCTGGAGCGGGGCGGGCGTAACAGCGCGTAGACGCGATGGAATGCCGATTAAATTCGTTTCCTAGCGTTCCTACCGTCGCGTGAATTACTCTCGAACAACTCTATTGGAAGATCTCAGCGTAGTTGTAATATCTATCTGGATTTAAACGTAATACACACGTACGTAGATACACATCGATGACTCATTTCCCCAAGCACCAAGGAATATCGACGAAACGCAAACATTTTATCGGAAATATAATACGTAATATACATGGGGAATCGGTATTTTTTAATTACGGAGGTTTGGATGTTGTTGTATCATGATATGAGTATAATAAGAATTCAAATAATATATTTTTTTTACACGAATGGAAATGGTATTGATAATTATATTAAATTGTAATTAATATAATTATAAAATATATATTAATATAATTAAGTACAAATATAATTGCACGCACTTACAATTGATAGTTGTCGCTTAACAGATGCCAGAATTATCAGAATTCATCCAAGTGCAGTTTTCTAATGTTATTTTTGACGAAATTCGTTTAATAAATCGATCCACATCGTTTTGCGTATGAAAATAAGATTTTGTCTTGAAATGACAAATATAATAGTCGATTCTGATCGGCAAACTCGTAGACATTCATTAAACAAAGAAAAATAAGCTGTTGAATATAACGATTGGATGAAAAATGTAATTTATTCCTCTAAAAATGTATTTCAAAATGTACTTTTCAGAAAATTGACGTGAAAGTATTAAGCTTTTGATGCTTATCATTTATCGTTAATAATTTTTATTCCGTCAAGTACACCTTAGCTACTGCTATCAGTAATAGTTAATGTTAATAACAAATGGGTATAGTTGTTATTATTGACACATGTTGATGATTACTTAAATTTAAAAAAAAATATTTAGTTTTTACGTCCACTCGGCTAGAATTCATTAACCATACCTCCTTAACAGCGGACAATGTTCCGTATGCTTGGCTCGATCGGTGAGAGAGTCGCAGCTACAGGTGCGCCTTTAATACTTTGAATTGCGAGATGCATGCGATAAAGTGCGCATGCAAAAGCGAGCCATTCACAAAACCGCACCCACATTGCACAGAAGTGAAAAAAGAAAAGAGAAGGCGGATGATGAAAAAAAAACTTCAGGACCTTTCAGCTACTTGGAAAATGTTACTACAAATACGTACGGCTCATCAATTCTCTCCAACGATGCATGGAAATAATAAAACGCAACAGGAATCCACGCCCGTTCACCGTCGGAGTGCTATGAATCGGATTGCGCAATGTCCTAGAGCTTCGCTGTTCTGCGTGAAGGACGAGAGTACCGGGTACGATTATTGGCACAGCAACCCGCCAATACAGTTTTCAGTACTGCATACGAGTATTGCTTGTACAGTCAGTGCTATTCGCTACGCTGTATCGCTGCAAAATTCTGCCAAGCAGTTGCTAGCAATTGTCAGCAGTGCTGCAGTCAAATAAAATTATTGTACGAATACGATTGTAACTTTTATTGGGGCCAACTTTTACACGGTGGAAATCGTGAGTCTGGGTTATCGCTTTCTTCGACCCGTGCAACGTTCCGGACGTGGACGTGAGATTGTAAGTTACGAGCACTCGGATGCCGGTGCGGAGCCGCACGTGTACGTACAGTAGACTCGGTCGATGCCGAGGAAGGAGCTTAGGAGATGGGATTATGGCAGACATTGACCAATAACAGATTCTTTTTTTTTTTGCGAGCAATCTAGAAGTTTTATAAGGTCATAACTTTTATAGTTATATAGCCCTGCGGTTTATTTTCTCATTAATACCAATGCGAAGTGTAATTAGTACATTTAGCAGTACGTATTTTGAGTACAGAATGAGCAATTCTTATTAACTTGCATTTTCGTTACTTACAATGCATTTGTTTACTTTTCTCGTAGTAATATTTTATAAATTTCACGTAACATCTACAATATTTATTGTTTCAAAACCTGTTTTACAATGGAAGTTAACAAAATGATGTAAATGTTTCAGTTACTGATCTCTTCAATAAGTTTAAAACAACTGAAAAACATCAGCAATGAGCACGTAACGAATGTAAACACCTGTTATCGATATGTCCCAATATTAATGCAATATTTTCACCTTCCTGACTTGTTAAATTACCATATAAATAAATTATTTATTTTTAAAAACATCTTTTTTATTTATTATTTCTGCAAGAGAATACTGCGTTAAGTGATTCATATGCCCCCTTTTCCTCCTGCATCGATTCGCGGCACCAAACTCCTTCACGAGGCATTATCGTGTCGTCTTGCGATTATTAACACGACGCAATCACAAGCGCGGCAAACTAGTCGCGCGACTTTTCTTCTTCTCATTTTGCTCCGCTTCAACGACTCGCCCGTACACTCTTTCTTTTGTTTCGCATCTTGTATACTTGCTTGCTCTTTTACATTGAAAAGATAAGCGCGTGGTTACAGGCGGTGCGAAAAGTTGCAACAGGTTTTCGTCCCCCGTGAAAACTCGTCCCTCGCGATTAACCCGTACTGTGGTTGTGAATGTGTCGCTCCCTTTTTTTTTTTTGCGACCCTCCTGTGCAATATAAAGGTATAATAACATGCTATAGCGTACTGTAAACGAGAGACTCTACTAACCACGGTAAAAATACGCTCTGTACCGACCCACGCGCGAGCGCGCTTCTCGACACTGAGAACAGGTGCCACGCTCGTATTCCATGCTCTCATTAAAGTATCTAAGATAAAGATACTCACCGGATGCACCCTGCGTCGTCTTTATGGATGTAGTACACGAGTTACTATACCAACGTCGATGAAAGCTCCTCGATGTTGGCTTAGCATGGATTTAATTCCAAACTTTTCTCTCTGTTTCATTGGCCAGTTTACAAAACACCTTAAATTTTTACTATATTTTTTACCGACAGGGAGAAGTTCTCGGTGGACAGGCGGCTCCGGCGGTCCCCCTCGGATCGGTGACCCTGATGGTTTAGCCTTGCGCTGGTTCGCGCACGAAGAGGGAGGTCATTTTTCCAATGATTGATGAATCCGTGTAGGACTCGGGTCCGTTTAAAGTGCCAACATAAATAGTTGGACGAATCGATTGCTTGTTTGTGTCAACGACTATAGTTTGTTGACTCAACGCATGAGTAGATTAAACCAACTATCGTTAGTTTTCAAGCGGCAAAGTTGGTTCTGGCAACTCATAATTTTTTTCCCTGTATGGTACAGGTTCGTCAAAGTTGGTTCTGGCAACTCATAATTTTTTTCCCTGTATGGTACAGGTTCGTCAAAGTTGGTTCTGGCAACTCATAATTTTTTTCCCTGTATGGTACAGGTTCGTCGTAGTTTCCCTGTGCCTACGTGCAGATGCGATACAGTAGGGGATAAGTCCACTGCAAACATAATAAGGGACGAGGCGGGACTCACAAAAGAGGAAGGACCCGGTACAGTTGAACAAATTTAAATAAAAGTATTAAACTTCTTGCTGAAGGATTCATTTTAGGAAGTAGTTCTCATACATGTCGCGTCATTACTTTTCTTTATTTTGTCATGCGCACGCTAATTACTGACGAAACGCCGCTGTAGAGACCCATAAAGTGCGAGTGAAAGTACCTTATTTTTTTTTCAAATCGGGATTTTCTCTCATACATCAGAATTGTAAAGGAAATTTTGTGACGTATTCCCGCAGTGAGTCGCACTCTTCTGACGTCTCTAATAAAATTTGTGTTGAAAATTGAAACGACGACATGCGTCGAAACGTCTTGAGGTGTATCGTCGGTATGGATCCTTCCTTTAAGGATCGTTAACTCGGGTAGGCAGAATGAGGGAGTAAGAGACCAGTGCGTCCATTGATCCTGTAAACCGCAATGCCCTGTATGTGTCACCGACTGGATACAAGGTGTATAGCAGAGGAAGAGAGTCGTCGAGTCGCGAAAGGCACAAGTGCTGGATGAGAGCAGCACAATATTATCTATTTATAGCTACACAATCCTGGTTGATGCGGGCCTCTTTTCTCTCGTTCGTTCACTCACTCTTCGTCTCTCTCTCTCTCTCTCTCACGCTCGCTCTCACTCTCTTGCTGTACTTTGGTACATATAGGTTTCATCAATCGCTCGGTTTTAATTAAGGGTTGTCGTCGTTACCGGTAGCCACGGAATAGGCAAGTTGATGATACTCCGCACCGTGGTCGAACCCCGCCTCGAACACTCGCTTATTGGATGGGATATCGAGCGTGTTTCCGGCCTCGGAGCCACAGTGCAAATTACTTGGAAATTCAGGTGACCAAATTCTCGTTACGTCCACTCGAGGCTACACTTGCGAGTAGTTCACTCCCAGACTCATCGAGCGAAGTATATCGCTTGTCATGAAATTGGAATTTAACATAAAATATATTTTCATTGCCTCTCCAAATGCAATTTTTAGTCGTAAATCGTAGTTGTTCATTTCTTTTTAATATTCATTGAATTTGGAAGCTGCAAATGAAACAAGTGAATCTTAGCACTTAACGCAATGGAAATGACGCCTCAAAAGGCTTTATTCAAGCGCAGCTCCTCAATGAAAGAACAATTGCTCGTTTTTGTTTGTTGAAATTTCTCTGGTAGCCATTGGGACATGTTATGACGGAATCACGGTTCGTAGTGACCACCTAGCTCTCGTCACCAAGGTCGTCGTCCTCGTTACACCTTCTTCTTCTGTGCACACACAATATTACGAGTATACGTGCACGACGAAAACTGGGGTCGGTAGGACGTATCGTACGTCATCGCTGCTTCCGTCACGCGAGCACCACGTGTGGTTAGGTACTCGAGGATTCGTATCGGTAGCAGCACCTGTCTCCTCATGCGGAATTCGTAAATTCCGCGATACTCTACATTCTCCACTGGCGGTCTGTACAGCCACATAATTTATCTCCTCTCGTGTGACACACCAAACGCTTTATTTCCACCGGAACAAAATGGTAATGAACCTTTGAAATTCTGCCCTCAGAGAAGAAAAACGAGACTGTTGGCTGTTGCATCCGTTTCTGTGGAACCGATCGATGCTCCAAGAGTATGTTGTGTCCTCGAGTCATCGCTGTAAAAACTTTCTCTCGCACGATGAAACGTGATTCTTTTGCCTGTTGTATTTTTGGAAGTCGCACTCCGGTTTAACGAAAACGAGTCTGCAACGAGAAATACATTTTCGTATACGCTAAACGGATGTATAGACGCGCAGAGCGTACACGAAGCACGCGAGGAAACGACTATCTTGCCTGGGTTATGACTCAAACTCACGCTCGCCCGCACACTCCGTCGTGCAGTCACGCTTGCGCTGTATGCATTCTCTCAAACGAGCTCTTTTTTTAAAAAAAAATTTATTTTAATGCTCAAGGGACGTCCGATGAAAACTGTGGCCTTACAGAAACGAGGCACGTTCGCGTTTTTCCTCCGGGTAATTACTGCTTTATTTTTGGATGAGAAGGTCCACGCTCTGTGTCGTCGCTGTCCCTGGCTTTCTCGGGAACGTCACGAACTTGGGAAAAAAGAATTCAAGGCAAAGGTCGATAATTTTAGAAGTAGGTCAAGGATCTGTGGATCTTGGAGCATAATTATCAATTACCTTGGTAACCGTTTGGACACTGTTGGATTATATGAAATAATTATACAAACAGACTGAAATCGAAGAAAAGTTCCTGAAAGAGGTCAAGGACCTGTAGATTTTTTTTACGAAAACGTAACGTTTTTTTAGGGTAATTCTTGGCTACAGTTCCATTTTTAAAAATATATATATATATAACAGAGAGAAATTCAAGGGAAAGGTCGATGGTCGCTAAAACAAGTCAGGGACCTGCGGGTTTTAAAGCAAAACTTCCAATTGCCTTGCCAACTTCTGAACAGGAGATGCATTGAATGAAAAAAAAAATAATCAACGGACGGAGATGAAGAACTGCAAGTTGAGAACCATCGGAAGGCCAACATCTTTCGTGGTTTTTCTCAAGCATCGAACGACTCGTAAAGTCCGCTTCGATCGTCGTCTAACTGTTCCTCCTCCGTCGATCCTTCCATATATCTATACTAAACGCAACTCAGGAGAGCCTCGACGTCGAATCGGCAAATGTTACGAGCCCACAACGATTAATATCACTATTTCTGGATGTAGCAGAGACCCGTAGTCGGCTACGAGTGCTGATATTTGTGGCTGATGTGTTCACCGTGCGTTGAAAAGGTCCTGATGGAAATCGCACGGGTTGCGATCATTCTCAGTCTGATGCACCGGCGTTGAGGTGCATCGAAGTCATGATAGAGGCTTGGAGCTTCAAGCCAAAGAGCAACGACTCTTCAACGAAAGTTTTACGTTGCTCTTATAAGACAAGAGCAACAAGAAACTCCGCAAGACTGTTTTGTAACGTAACGTTCGATTTCAACATAGTCAGTCAAAAGCAATAAATGTTCACATTGCTATCGAGATTATTAAAAAATTCCGGCAACAATAATCACAATAATGCGTCAACACGTCGAACACTTGTTCCCAAACGCTTCCTTCGTACATTCCGTAACACTTGGAGCCGTTTGAATACGCCATCGGGCGTTAAGTTATGTTTGACTCCTAAAATATTTCAGCGTCGCTTGTACAAGATGCCAACACTTGCCAGATCGGTAACAAAGCTGTTTACGCGTCGTAGTTGCGGTGGTTGCGCAATTTTGCCCAGGCGACTCAGGTGTTCCGAAGCTTTGTGTTTCGTTGACTCGTTGAAACGTAAATTACATAATTAATCATTGTTATACGACCTTCGCTTACGCTTCTTGTTACAGACATTCCGGACATTCCCGAGAACATCAGGAACTTGAGCTCCCTACAGGTGGCGGACTTCAGCAGCAACCCGATACCAAGGTCACTGAATAACAAACACTCGCGAGTTTTTCGAAATTACATGGTTCATTCAATAAATCAGGCCTTATCGATATTGCTTCAATTTGTTTGACGATTCTTTATCGTACTTTTTAGACTTCCGGCGGGTTTCGTACAGCTCAGAAACCTAACTGTGCTCGGCCTTAATGATATGTCCCTCACGAATCTGCCAGCTGACTTTGGCCGGTAAGATCCACCTTCGATAAACTTGTTTTTCGATAGCCTTGGCGACGGATCTTTTTTCGGAGTAAAATATATAAAAGCATTCTTTTTCAGTTTGGAAGCACTGCAATCGTTGGAACTGAGGGAAAATTTGCTCAAATCCTTGCCCGAATCTCTCTCGCAACTCTCGAAGCTCGAGAGACTAGACCTCGGAGACAACGAGATCGAGGAATTGGTAAGTTCCAGTAAAGTCTAACGACACAGAAGGAGTGGCACCTATTAACGTTGGCTCTACAAGTTCGTAAATATTGAATCTCTCTCCTATTCTTCGCCCTAGCCGTCTCACATAGGAAAGTTACCCGCTCTCCAAGAATTGTGGCTCGATCACAATCAGCTGCAGCACTTGCCACCGGAAATTGGCGAGTTGAAGACTCTGGCGTGCCTAGATGTTTCGGAGAATCGACTCGAGGATCTGCCGGACGAGATCGGCGGTCTTGAGTCCCTCACGGATCTGCATCTTTCCCAAAATGTGATCGAAAAATTACCCGACGGTCTGGGAGAGCTTAGAAAATTAACTATATTAAAGGTCGATCAGAATAGATTGTCCGTGCTAAACGGGAACATTGGCAAGTGTGAGAATCTCCAGGAACTTATACTCACGGAAAACTTTCTGTTCGAGCTGCCGGTGTCGGTGGGAAATCTTCTTAACTTAAATAACTTGAACGTCGATCGAAATAGCTTGCAGTCTCTTCCCACTGAAATTGGTAAGAAGCTTTTCGGCATCTATCGTCTTTTTGATTACTTCCAGGAGCTGGTTAGTTTTAATCATAATTATTGTTCTGATCAACAGGCAACTTGAAGGGCTTGGGTGTGTTGTCGCTTAGGGATAATAAATTGCAATTTCTACCGGCGGATGTAGGCCAATGCACTGCTCTTCACGTGTTGGATGTATCTGGCAACAGGTGGGAGACCGAGAGTCCGATATCTCGAGTGTTGTCTTTTTTATTTTCTAAGTATAGTTAAATTGATGCATTTTTTTTGTCAAAGATTGCAGTACTTGCCGTATTCGTTGATAAACTTAAATCTGAAAGCGGTATGGCTGAGCGAGAATCAAGCACAGCCGATGCTCACCTTTCAGACGGACGTCGACGAGGAAACTGGTCAGGAGGTTCTCACGTGTTTCCTACTGCCGCAGTTGGAATACCATGTTGCCAATCAAAACGGTGAGCTCACGATGAAATAACATTCAAGCGTGAACAATCGAACGCTCGACAAGCTTTTATCTCGTTGACAATTTTTTCTTTTGCAGGTCGCGGTCTGTCGGGATGTCGTGTAGAAATAAGAAGCGCGGCTCAGGCGAATGAGATGCGAGAGTTGGCGAGCAGCGACGACGAAGGATGGCAGGAAAAAGAGGCATCCCGAACGCATTCCGTGAAATTTACCGACGACGCCCCGGAAGCCGACAAGGAGGTGAGCACGCTGCTCCTACCGACGTCTTCTTTTACCCATTATACATCCATTTTCGTTCAATTCTTCAGTTGCATCTTCTGCATGAGTCGCACCTACTCCTACGAATCTGTGTATTAGTATACTTATACGTATTATGTAGTTAATGTGTGGTTGTATATAATTGTAATAATAGTTCTGTAGATAGCACTGGGAATGGAAGGTTTAGACATTTCTAAAAATTAATTTACTGTGCGATTGTTGTATTAAATGCTTTATTTACGCCGATCCGTATGCTCTGATCTTGCATGATAACCGTTTTGAACTTTTTTTTTTTTTTCAATCACTAGAGCTTATTCGTATGCACTTTACACGAAGATAACATTTGACAAACGATCCGCTACAAGTCCGGCATACTTTCTACGTAACATTAAAATACACAACCTAGAAAAATCCGCCTTTTATTGGTAAAACCCCCACTGTTACTAATGTCATTCCTTGATCGGGTGAAATGCATGCCGTCGATGAAGTAAGTACACGTGTGATATAACTACATTGACCTTCGGTGATTCGTTCTTTTTCGTCTAAGACGATTAAGGTAAAATCTTTTTTTTTTATCACATTACCCCGTTGTTCTTCTTCAGACTCCCTTCGTCAGGCAGAATACGCCGCATCCAAAAGAACTCAAAGCAAAGGCTCACAAATTATTCAGCAAAGGAAAGAACGACAGTCGATCGGGATCCACCGACGAACAGGTATCGAGCGTACACGGTTTCTCCAAGAAAAATCACAGAAAAATCATCGCGTCAGACTATTCCTCGTTGTTCTTATTTTTAGGACGTTTCGCAAACATTCGGTCTCGACAAAACCGAATCCGAACCAAGAACGACCGGTGTTTCACAGCAAGACGTCTTGGAGCATGAAGAAGTTCCTATGTATAACGAGGAGACTGCGAGGGACGCTCTCAAAGTTACGCAGTCCGAGGGAATTATCGATACTACGGGTGTTCCAACGGCAAGTGAAATCGACGAACTTCCTTCGCAGCAGCAACACTCCGAAGCGAACTCGACTACCACGGTGAGTTGATAACTTGTTTTTGAATAAATTTTCAAACTAACCACTCGGAACTTCATTCAATTCATTCGTCTGATTTGTGTCAATTGAAAATTGAACGCGCTCTCGAAACTAAGTGGAATTCATTTGACGGGCAGCTGTCTCTGATCGAATTCTAAATTATTAATGAAAAGTACCCGTGGAGGGTAAGGGGAGGATGTGGGATGTACAATAGCGTGTTTAACAAACAATCATTTTTACGTCTCTAAAAGTATAAATTTTAAAGTACTAGAAAATCCTTAGAGCTTCGCATATGGCTTTCGTCAGTGCCTCCCCCTCGCTGGATTTACTTTAAGGGCCAAAATACGCATTTGAAGTGAGAGAGACAAAAAATGTTTTAAACATTTTTTTTTATTCTTTCGAAACACTTTAATATACGATGGAGAAAAATAGTTTCGAGTGAGCAGCAGAGGTACAAGGGTGGGGTTTTGGGGGGATTTTTCTCGTGTGACCGGTGTGAGGAAGAATCCTGTTGCAGGATGTCGAGGTCGAGGGTTCGGTGTCAGAATCGAGGGGTAGGGATGAGGATGAGTCTGAGTCTGAGGATATGCCGAGGCATGTCGAATTTACGATATTGGAAGACACGGATTACGAGGGTGGGGGTGACTCCGGCAAGCCAAACAGGCTGCACCGCCGGGACACCCCGCACCATCTGAAAAACAAGCGAATACATACCTCGATTGACAAGGATAAAGTTGCTTCGATCATCGCACAGGTCAGCAATTTGATAAAAAGAAGAAAAAAAAAACAACAACAACAAAAAATACAACATAAATGAAAACAAAACAAAACCATGTTGAGTCAATAAGAGCGTGACAAATCCTTTTGCACCACAGCTGCCTGCGCCTTCGTGATGCTCACGAGCCTCTTAACGGCACTATATCTTTCTCTTCTTGTACTAACTTTGACTAAAACGCTTATTAGGTATTTGTTAGTGCAGTGCCGACTTTTTTATTGTGAATGTTTCGTAGTACGTGTTTGAATCACCTCGGTCGATCGTTTTTTCACCGTTGTAGTTATCTCTCTCTCTCTCTCTCTTTCCATGGTGTCTGTTTTTTCTGCTGCTTTGCATTTCATTCGTTTATTTGTTAAAGGTTGTCGACCAGTTGCACCCAGTATTAGACCAAGTCTTGAATTATTTCAAATGTGATATAAATTGAGTGCCAAACTTTGCTGTTGTTAATCCCTGAAACCTGTTTACCGCCTTTCTTTTACATTTCATTTTACATTTCTGATTACAACGCGATCATGAAAAAAGGGGCTCATCGAATATTTCATATAAAGATCTTGAGTTAAACTGCAGATTAAATTGGCTATAGTTTCGAACGACCGGAGTAAAACTCGCGTACTCTTGACAGCATCGCATATTCTTGTGTGACAAGCACGCTTCCATCGACATGTGGCGACAGCAGATAAAAATCCCATCAAATCAGAAACACCTCCGGTAACTTATCTTAAATAAATCATTTTAATCAGATTTATAGATCCGCTCCTCCGACTCAATTGATAAAATTATTTTTCCAAATTCTACAACTTTTTGTTTTAATTTATGTTTACGCATTAGCGAAAGAACCGTCACATTTTATGCAGCTGGTCGATCTCCTTAACTATCTCGTAAGCAAAGTCTTTTTCCTCATTTCGATCATCCCCGTGATCGGCAGATGACCTAGACAACTGATAAGCTCTAACCGTTTGTTCCGTTTTTTAAATTCTTTACAGACTCTTTTCTATCGTTGACGTGAATACTCTTCTGTCGTTACAGCTTTCGTTCTTCATGTTGATACTTCTTTTTTTTTTTCTTTATCGTCGAGCGAAACGTACATGAGAGTGCGAAATTTCCCTCGTGGAAAATCGACTATACATTCGACGACCCTATCCGATTTTACAATATACTTAATATTTTTATTAAAGCTTATCTCTACTCGATATAATTCTTTTATTTTTTTGGCAGCTGTGACAGTCGTTTGGTAGTAAATTCGAAAGGCTTGCGAAACACACGTATATTCGTATAATATCCAATGATATGATTGACGTATTTTTGCTACTTTGTTATTGATAGATAAAATTATCGAACGTGTTGGTGCTGTTATACTCGCAAATAATAGCGACAGTGACGGTAAATTATTGAATCGTAACTTTGTTCTGTAGGCGCTGTTGAAAAAAACTGATGAACCACCCGCATCTTTTACTCCACCGTCAGAATCCGTGGAACACTGTGATCTGAACAGCCAAGGTACGATTTAAAATGATTTAAACCTCATTAAAATATCTCCACACCGCTACATATCTTTATAGTATCTCCAGATTCAAGACATGGATCCACGAAAAATGTTGTTATCGTTTTCTATACTATAAAATCAGATTAAACTACGCGCGTATCCTGCCCTCCGTAGGTTGGGTCGTGCGATAAGATATGATTGCATTGCTCACACTTTATCTCTCGTGTATTATCTGTCACTGTAATGGCGCGTGTGCTATAGTTTCCCTTGCGATCGATCCGAATCAACAAGTGTAGACTTTTTCTGCAAAATATTTAAAAAAAATCATCTTATATCAAAGCCCTTCGTTCCGTTTGACTTATTCTACAAAAATGCCAAAACGTTATCGCCTTTTTGTTAGGAATAAAAAGCGAAAAGGTAGAATAAAAGTGTACTATTTGCGGAATATTCGACTGATTGTTTTTGTGTTAATATTTATCTGGATTTTATGGTATATTATACAGGTGCTACGTCCGACGCGGAACCTTCGTTAGAGGTGCGAGAGGAACAATACGAAATACACATAGAAAGAACGACCGGTGGTCTCGGTCTGTCGATAGCCGGTGGCATCGGTTCAACGCCTTTCAAGGGCGATGACGAAGGCATCTTCATTTCCAGGGTTACCGAAGGTATTTAGCAAATTTATAAGACAGAAAAACATATAATTATTGTGTTTAATCGAGAAAAACGTAAAACGGTGTCGATTTTATAGGTGGCCCAGCTGATTTGGCAGGTTTGAGGGTCGGCGATAAAGTTATCTCGGTAAACGGGGTCTCGGTCGTCGACGTAGATCACTATGATGCGGTCGAAGTTCTCAAAGCATGTGGACGAGTACTTATACTTGTAATCGTTAGGGAAGTGACCAGAATAGTACCGGCAAGCGAACAGGTGAGCAGCTCCGACATGTCTTCAAAGCTCCAATGTAACGTGCTGCGTAAACCGTAGCGACATCGATTGATTCGATATTTTGTGCTTGTTTTCAGTTGTCTACGAGAAAAGATTCGGTATGCTCGAGTACGAGTACGAGTCGCGCTCCCAGCGCCACGTCTTACGTTTCCTCAACGACAATGTCGCACAATCTCGAGAACGGCGACAGCAGTTTACCCCAAGAAATCTTCAGAGTATGTTTGTCTTTAAAAAGAAATATCTATGAAATGATTTTTTAATGAAATTCAACGTAATTTTATTTGTTCCTCAGACAAAGAAGATTCCCGAACCGATATCCGTGACGAGAACGAGCGAGGAACCTCTGGTGCCGGTTCTCGTCCATACTACGCTGATCCGCGACCAAAATGGACTGGGCTTCAGTATCGCAGGTGGAAAAGGCTCGTCGCCGTTTAAAGACAACACAAATGTAAACCTTTCGTTATGATATTCGATCGTTAAATCAAAGACGGTGTTAAATCATTTTATCATTCGTACAGGCGATATTCATCTCGAGAATAACGGACGGTGGTGTTGCTCAGAAGGACGGGAAGTTGTTGATCGGAGACAAAGTCATTTCGGTGAGAAATATTTCTAATAGCAATTCATTTTTGCCAAACGCCTGTTTTACTATTTTTTCTTTAAAAAAAAATGTATTATTTCCGTAGATAAACGGCGTCGAGATGTCCGGTGCTAAGCACGAACAAGCAGTCGGGATGTTGACCGGTCTGGAAAGGTTCGTTCGACTGGTAGTCGAACGCGATATACCACTTTCACAGGCAAATCCCGCAACCACCGTAACCCCGTCGGAAAAATCTCCTCGTCTGATCGGCGGTGCACCGCGTCCTTACACGGGTCTCTACAGCGCCAACAGTTACATGGCAAACAGGCCTGGTTTGGCGAGTTACCGGCGTTCGATGGACGCCGACAAGACTCTATCGCCGAGTCCGACGTCCAACGCACCACTGCCACCGACTCCGCCTCCGCAGCCGAGCGTGAAAGCCGAGACGGTCAACGGAATCGCAAAAATGAACGGAGTTACGGAAAACGCGGTTCTAACGAAAGCCACAAACCCGCTGTCTCCGACGACGGTGACCCAACCGCATCCTCCGCCGCAACCACAACCGGCACCGAGACTATCGGTAGTGCAATCGGCAACGGGAACTACCGGTAGTACGGCTGGCACGCTAGCCACCGACTCCACGACTAGCGGAGCTGACGATGCGGAGCACAGGCCAGGCTCGCCGCAGGAAGATATACAGGTACCGAAGCCAATCACCAACGAGGAATTTCAGGCCATGATTCCCGCTCGCTTCCTACGACCTCCGACCTCCTCGCCCTCGCCAGACTCCCAGCAGGGCCCCGTCGTCACCGTGACTATCAAGCAGCCCGACATTCTACCCGGGGACGTTAGCTTCCCCCCGGCTCCTACGGCCCTCGGTAAAGTTACCGAAACCATCACTAAGAGCACGCTCACGGAGACTGTTGTGACTCGTGTCACCGACAATCACCTGGTGGAACCAGTCATCATCGAGGTACGTGCCCTCCCCCCGCGTAGTTTGCAAAAAAAAAAAAAACAAAAAGCAAGAAAAGCAATACGACAATCATGACACGACCTCTCAGTGCTTTGGTCTCGCATTTATTCAATATTTTTTTCCTTCCCTTCGTCATCTATCAAGCAATAGTAGTGTTCTGTCATAGATATCGCGGCTTTTATTTTCTTCACCGTGGAAACTACACTAATTCATTCACTCACTCGAAATTTCTATTTCAAGCTCGTATCGCCGCTGTTCACACGTGTGTTTCACAGTTATTGTACATATTTATTTGCCGGTTCGCTTATTTCCATGTGATGAAGATAAACACTAGACAACCAGTCGTTGAAACATAAAAAATTGTAAATCATCGTTTCTGGAATCATTTTCGATAGGTATATGAATTTTCGTTAAAACCGCTTAAACTAATTCATTTCTTTCGCTTTAATGTTACGCATCCATTTTGATGCGTAACATTTTTTATAATTAAAAAAAAAGGTTTTTCAATTTAACGATTTCAACAGTAACGATTCAACAAATACGACAAAACGAATCATCTTTTACTCGACTGTTTGATTATTCAAAGATTTTTACCGGGTTTGTCGGATATTTTTGTCCCACCAGCATTGAAAGGTTTAATTTATCTGTTATACGTTTCAACGGATTTTATGTGAAATTTCGTCATTTATGTCTCATGATTTTTCATCATTGTTCATGATGTCTATGTTAATTCATTTATTCAATGTTAACGGTCAATAATTCAATATCGAGTGCTTATCCTCTGGCATGGAAATAGGTAAGTGGATAATGTAAATCGTATAATTTATCAAGTAAATATAATTTTACAAAGGATCGCAAGGATTATGCCTCAAGAGCTATACAGCACTTATGATTAGCCAAACGCTGCTTATCTCATCACTCGAGCAATTTGGCAGCAGAGTTCAATCGTACAGTCGAAGCTGCTTTCATCTTCTCTGTTATACACAACGTCTCTGTTATACGCGATTGAACTCTGCCCGATTGTCGAATCAATTAAATCGTGCACCTCTCTCAATCGCCCGTACACGCTATTTCATGTTCTTCACTTCAGCTCAGTACCAACCCCGCCTATTCGCTCCTGTCTATCCCAAACTGGCCACGATAATTAGAGAAAACTATAGAAGCGACATGCCGACATACTCCTACGACTAAGTACGAATCACATTCATATAATTATATTGGAAATCTGTAGGATGTCGTGCTGATGAAGGAAGGCTCTTTAGGCTTCAGTATTATCGGTGGAACCGATCATTTCTGCACACCGTTCGGCGCGAAAGAGCCCGGAATTTTTATATCCCACGTTCGTATACTTTTAATTGAGGAGAAATTACTGTCGGCACGATGTACAGGGCAAAAGGAATTGTATTTTTCATTAATTTCTTCAGGTTGTACCTGGTGGGATAGCGGCAAAGTCCGGAAAGCTACGAATGGGCGACAGAATATTGAAAGTAAATGGAACAGACGTGACGAAAGCGACGCACCAAGAAGCAGTGATGGAATTACTTCGACAAGGAGATTCCATAATTCTCACTGTTCAGCACGATCCACTGCCAGAGAGCTATCAGGTACACGATAAATTCTTCCGCTTCTTGTTCTCACTGTCACGAAGCATTGTTCGTAATCTATAACTTAGCTTCCTTGTGATACGATTAGTTGCTTTGCCGTATGTCACGTAACGCACGAGCAAATCACAACCATTTTTTCAGCATAATTTCGTATCTTTTTTTTTTTTTTGTATATCCGGTACAATCGTCGGTATCGTAAAATTTCATTTTTTTTTAGCATTCGATTGCCGTCATTCGATGACAAAGTATTTGGCATGTGTCTTTTCATTTATTTTTTCAATACTTTTGTCATAATCTCCAGTTTCTTTTTGATTTTTCTGTCTGAATTTATTTTTTAACAACTTTTTGTGGTACTTACAACCTAACACGATCCGTTATAAAATTGCCCAACAAGCTGGTCGAAATAGAGTACATCCCGGTGACAGTAAGTACCAAAACCCGACGATTTCTTAAAGTTTTATTAACTGATTTTTGTTGTTTTTTTTATTCTTCTTCATATATACCTCACGTGAACGCTCATGCAAAGTTTTCTTGCAATAATTCACTAATGTACGAATAGCTTTGATATAATATGCTTTTGTTAAGGCTTAGTTAATCATTTAGTACTTCTATAAACTGGACAATTTTTTTTTTTACTTCCAAGTGCTTTGTGTGCTTGACGCTGATAGATGGAGCTCAATGCCCTGGTAGTGATTCACCTAGTCAAGAGCAACTCATTCTTCACAGTATGATGACAATTTTGTCAATCGATCACTGCAAATCTTCCATTGTCTCTAGTACTTTTGAAACCGCATTACTTTGATGATTCAAGAGGAATTGAGATTCTCGTAGCGCCACGATTCAACGACATTTCACCGAGAATTCACGCAACCGATTTTGCTTTTCTATTTTAGGAACTAGTAATCGTGAAGGAACCTGGCGAAAAGTTAGGAATGCACATCAAGGGTGGTCTGAGAGGACAGCGAGGCAATCCTCTCGATCACACGGACGAGGGTGTATTTATTTCGAAAATTAATTCCGGCGGTGCTGCGAGACGAGACGGAAGATTGAAGGTACGTTTGTTATTTTCTTCCATTTTCTGACACCCGTTTCGCTCTTTTGGTTGCGAATAATTTGCCTTCTGCAGGTGGGAATGAGGTTGCTCGAAGTAAATGGCACTTCACTGCTCGGCGCGACGCATCAGGAGGCAGTCAACATTCTCAGATGTTCGGGCAATACGATAACGCTTGTGGTTTGCAAAGGTTATGACAAGAACGAGGTAGAGCACATATTGACGCTGTCCGGTGGAAGAGATTCCAAGGATTCAAGAACATCGCAAGAGCGCAAAGATTCGCTCACCGACGGGCTTAAATCTTTGTCGCAAAGTATATCGAGCTTAGACCGCGACGACGAGGACACAGTGACTCTGCGACAGGAGCAGGATATGAAAGCCGAGCTTGTAGCTTTCGAGGAAGAGGCACGCGAACGAGCACTTGTCGAACAGCGTGAAAAATCGACGCCCGAGAAGGTAGGAATAAGATAACAATTGTAATAAATGCTTGATCGAAGAAACGTAGAATAGAAATAACCCCATGCTCGTTAATGACACATTACTGGCGCTAGAAAAATGCTTAAATATAGTATCGTTGCCTGCATAGGTGTTGGACGTAGTGCGGGCCGCAGAGTCACTAGTGAATAAACCCAATAGCCCAGTTGATATGCTCGTGCCACCAAAATCACCCGGCGGCACGAAACCCAAAACTACGACGATCGTTATGAGTAAACACACTCTAGCACCGCAAAACCCCACTGTAAGTATTTATTTTTCCTTTCACGTATACGAGAATGCTTCAGTAGTTAGCTTAGTATTCAGCAGGTATCTTTTGAAAGTATTTTTTATAAAATAATAATAAAACGCATACGCAAGGATGACACGCATGATCGATCGTTCCCCGTTACGATTGCGCTCGATCGATTCTATATTAATCAAATTAATAATTAAGAGCATGTAAAATAATAAGCCCGTTAAATATCATCGGAGATGTTTGATATTCTCAGGACAAGCAAATTAGATGTTGAGTCGATTTATACATCAGTTTGTGCGAGAAATGTATCAAACGTCTCTGTGAATATGAGAAACGTAGTTAGCTACCGACGGGATAGCAAATACAGCTGATTCGTCGGTACGTTACGTAACCACTTCTCTTTAAAGAATGATTTTCCTCGCACTTGAATTTTCCTGGCATGTTATACTTGAGTTATCCATCATGCACTGGTAAATCGACTCTCAAGGCCGTACACTATTACGAACTCCTTCACTCTGTCCTCGGCAAACCAAAATGTATGATACACGTGCCCAAACTTCCTGAAAAAAAAAAAACAGACAAACTGAAGAATTTAAGGATTCATGTCGTGTTTGTCAAGGGAAATGTTGAAAGTTATTCGACGTTGAACGTAGGTGGTCCTAAGTGGATCGCGCTCGCTAATAGCATCGATGCACAAACGTTGTGGTACTTGAGCGAATAAAAAAAAAATCATATCGAAACGTAAAATCGCAATCGTTGTCTCTGTCACTTTGAGCTGTCATTTATTAAGTGATTGAAACTAGGATATTATTTCGACATGTCCGCAATGACCTCCCCCCCGATTCGTTTATTCGATTTTTTCTAAATGGCGCATGAAACATGTACTTGTCGGTGTTTGTAGTGACGCATGCTCTCTCGTTAAGAGCCGCAAAAGAGACATGCTTCACGTGTTTGCAGACAATGGACGATGATAGCTCGAGTTTGGCCGCCCTCTGACAAGAGTGAGTCGTTCGTACCTTCTCTCATTTATCCCCGTGTCTGCGTACGTGTCTGGCCAGGACCGCGCGAACTCACGGCTAGTTGAACTAAGGAACCGTCATAATATCTGTCGACGTTTCACATTATTTATTGTGCTCCTCCCTCCCCCAAACAAAACGTATAATTGTTACGCAGTTAATCATATTGTTGCTCTATTTATTACCGTTACTGCCATTAATAAGCGTTAAGTAAAGAATGTCGTCAACTCCGTCGGCCACTCGTCAACTCGATGATTTGCGACAATAATCGTCAAGTTGAATTCCATTCTCGAGATAAAGAAATTAAGAAAAAAAGAAGAAGAAAAAATGTCGATGTGACGTTCCTATCGATCGAAGACTATCTGTAAATAATCTGTTCGTTGCACCTTCGTTCGCAAAATGTTAACCGATGAATGGACATATTTCTGTGATAGGTAGTTGGGGGTTGAAGTCAACTTCAGAAAAACAAGTACACGTAAACACAATTGAAAAAAATTTTTTCGCTGGCTTTTTATCAGTTGATTTTTACGTTGATGCAATAACTATTACGAGAGGACACACAAGTCGAAAAAATGTATCTTTCCTGGATAGGCTGAGCTTAAAAAAGCTTCTCCGTGCTAATTGTTTGAGCAAAAGAATTCGAGTCCCTTGCGGCTGAATATCGTCGTACAATTTACGATTTGAATTTCGATGCAGGCAGTTGATACGCCTTTTGAGGAAATGTTCCTGAAGATATTGTGTCGCGAGATGTTAAATCTCGACGGCAGGATTACGAGAATTATTGGCGAACCTCTGTCGGTTTTAGTGCGGAGCACTGGTAACGAGTGAACGTGACATTGTAGAAAAAAAAAAAGAAAAAAAAACCTGATGTACGCCAGTACTGTATAAAATGCATTAATTATTCATTATTAATTATTATATTTCGTTCTTTGCGAGAATAAAATTGCGAAACTTACTCTTGCGGTCGATCGGTCGGTGTATGGCGTAAGGTCAATTCGTTGCCATGTGAATCATCGATCATCGATGTATGTCCGTCGATTTTTTGGCAATTTTCGAAATTTCACTACAGACAAAAAAAAACGTGTCACATTAATTTTCGATACGCGAGAATAAGTTTGAGACGTACTTTCGATTGAAAAAAAAATTATAAAATATGGACTGGGGAATCTATGATGTTCACTGTTACACTAAAACCCATATCATTGACGAGGTATAAGATCAATGTACTGTAACTATAAATTTTCTATACATGTTATATGTTGATATAACTCTACTGGACCAGATGTTTATATATTATTACAAAATATAAAATAAGATAATATTTATCTAACTACGAAATAAAAAAGGATGTTGACGTTGAGATATTTGGTAATTATTAGTGCGATATCCGTAATCGTGACACAGTCGGCTTTCTCTTGACAAAACGACCGTATCTTTAAACAATGTTACACGCGAAAATTGATGTTCGAACTGTTCTCTCTTCAGCGACGATTTAAAAAGCTTTTTTTACGAGCACTGTATGCAATTAGGAAACGCAGAAAAAAGAAGATTATACGAGCGGTATTGCAAATAATTAGGATAAGAGAGATTTCAGATACCAAATTGAATCCTCCGTTTCATTGTATCACGCATAATTTGTCAAAGCCATTAACTAACATTTAGTTTTTCAATTTGGTTTACCCAGTCGATAAGCAGAGAGGATACCGGGACATCCGTGGATTTTCCCTCTTCACCGATCTCTGCTCTCTCGCATTCTAACGCTACGACTACAAATCTCGACATGCCTTCACTCTCCAAAACCCTCCCGTCCCCAAAGAAAAAGCCTTCGAACGCACCGAAGCGCAGCATTACATTTGCAACATTACCCACTCCTTACAGATCTACCTCTACCGAAGCGATTGCCTCTCCGACCTTAAAATACCGTCCAACCGAATTTCGCTCCATCATGAAGGAACGTCCTGTTTCAATGCACGATAAAACAAATTATTATTCATCCTCGAATCTTCCCGATATCAATTCCGTCCTCGAACCTGTCCAAAGTACAACACCGCGTTTCCGACTTCCTCCGACACCTCTGACAAGTCCCGAGTGCACGGGAGAACAACTTGGTACTTCGGCTTCCTTTAACAAACGACAGATTGCACGCTCTGTCGACGGAAAGTTTCTGGTTGAGGTGGGTCTCATCGGCATGTTCGACTAATACTAAAATACCGATATTATAATTGACTATTCTCGAGTATCGTGCAACATCTGGCAGTGCGTAAGCTCTAGAAATTTAATACAAACCATACATATTCAGCCTTCACCGACACCCTCTCCTACACCGACGCCAGCTAAGATGTCGGTCAGTGACAGAAAAAGACTATTTGAAAACGCAGTTGAAGAACATTTGAAACCATCGCCTAAACCAGGTGAGAAGACCATTTTTTCCAACTAAAAGCTTCAGCTTCGTGATATCCGAACAATCGTGGCTGTTAATAATTCGATATTGTTGAAATTTTAGACAAAGTATTCAGCTTTCTGAGCCAAGACGAAGTCGAGAAAATGAAGCAAGAAGAAGGTAAAAGATTAGCTTATGGCTATTCGCTAAACTAATTCGCGTTTCTTTCATTTAAAACCATTAATATTCTATTACAGAGAAGAAAATAGCGACACTAACGAGAGACGAGCTTAAATCGTGGGCCCAAATCGACGAGATGGAGGGCCTCGAAGAGTCCGAGGACGCGTTTGAAGATCAGGATAATAGAAGACCTAAGTAAGCCAGATAGATGAATTTCTCTGTTCACCCCAGGCAAGCGAAATTCTCCCGGCGATTTGTCCAGGCCTTTTTTTTTTTTTTTTAATTTATATTTCTCTGCACTATTTTTACACTATTTTCACCGACACGAGACTGACATAAACGGAACACACCTTTCATTGGGCGACGCAGCTTGCAACGTTAACAAAGAATTAGAATCAGTATATACGTGATTTACACGTGATCGTCTACCTCTTTGCTGTTCCTTCTCTGTACATATGTAACTATGTATCTAGTGTATAGAGATTTTTCGACTTTTTAATGGAGTTAAAAGTTTAAGTTAGGAAGAAACGAATATATTATACTTTCGTACGCACTTGACTATTCACACAGGCAGCTATATGTGTTACGAATACAACATTTGAAACAAATAATAATTTATCGTCAGCCGACGATTCGACGTATGAGTTTATTATTCATTCGCGTCAAGATATTACATGCTTGTAATAAATATTAAAATCTTACACACTCACAACAAGAGACACGTTCGAACTGCATGTTTCATTCTTAAATTCCTGTTTTTTTTTTCACTTCAATGTAGCAAGAACAAGATAAAACTCATTATTGACGCGGTATAAAACGGTTGAGTTCTTAATAACTTTTATTTGTACTATGTAAATACTTATATATATTTTTTAAATAATTTTTCGAATGCGAATGCTTCTCTTGCTTGGAAGTGGTTATTGTTTTTTTCTTTTCGTTTATTACTTGGAAGCACATGTGCCTTCATTGAAGCAATAGTTATTACGCTTTTAAGCAGGACACTCACACGCTTACAAAGACACCTATGCTTACGCTTAATGCAGAATATAGTCGCACAATGTATTATTAAATGAATTACGGTGGGATACAAGAGATCTATTTTTTGACAGTGGGATGCTCCATTACGGCGGATATAAGTTATAAGAAATGCGTTTCGATGCCTTTTTTCATTCGTGAAACGCAGATACTCGTACTCGTCGCTCGGTTGTAGGTGGTAAAATGGCGATGGCACTGTGTAGTACGTTGCAATTTTCATTAACACGTAGGCTACTCTACTTTCTTATTCTATAACGCAGTATTTTACCGGAAGATAATTCTGTGTGCGCGTATCGTCTTTGCCTCTGTACAATTCGTCGCTTTTGTACTTTTTTAACTGAAAATAAACACGAATTATGTATCAATTATACAATTGAATCCGACTGGTTAGTATGCATGACTCATTACCTTACAGTAGCCGGTTGAGCTCGCGAAGTTCGCTACCCTCTCTGCAGGGCGTCCCGAGCATCGTTAGGACGGCTAAAGCAGAACGGCGGCTCAAAGAGAAAATGATCCAGGAGGTAATGACAAGCAATCATACGTTTTTATCTAAATTAAAAATCAATACTTTCATACACATTCCATATATTCCTATAAAGTATCGAGCATATATTGATAATCTGCGTTTTTGTCTCGATAGGGTCTGATCTCTGATGACGACGACGAGGAAAGTCATCTGAGCCCAGCCGAGCAAAGAGCTTTGAGGGCCGAGAAACGAGCTGCGTGGAGACAAGCGCGATTGAAATCTCTCGAACAGGTAATATTCGTAATACGAACCTTTTTGATTAACAGCATTTGCATTCAATTGACATTGAATGTTCCTCGTTAAAGGATGCACTTCAGGCACAGATAGTTATAAAAAAGATGAGCGAGATGATGGACTCGTCGAACAAGTCGGAAGTGGTCCAAGAAGCGATAGAATTCGAGCGTTCCTCGGACCATGAGAAAACAAACGAGGTAACTATTCTCTGATTCTAACCTCAGTCTCGGGCACTTGACTGCGTAACAGAATTGAATAACGTTCTTTCAATAATCGATTAACCCAAAATTGTGATGTCAAAATCTTACGTTAACCCGATTGTTACTAATTGCTCGTTTTTGTTTGCAAAGAGGCTCTCTGACTTATATATTCCGGCTGCGAAATCGTCTCACCTGAGCTCAAAAGTTACAAAAAACAAAAAAAAAAGAAATCTATCGAACGGTTTTACAAAATTAGTGTAAAAACAAAACGCTTATCGTTTGTCTGTCCTACTTCCAATATAGTTCACTGCGTTACGGCCGTCTAGCGCGGATTTCCCTAAACTTGCGGTCCGCAGCAAGCTGGGTCCCCCGAAAGCGGTGCGCGAATCTGAAAAAGTAGTGGACGAGAAGGTAACTCGCCGCACTGAGGAGTATGTCGACGAGGTGACCGGAGAACGTCGTGTCCGAACAGTCGAATACGTCGAGAAGCTCATTGAGCGCGAGGTAGTAAACCATTCACATTGAACAACAAAAAATTAATGCACCATTCTCGATTAAATCCATATCGTACACCAAAGAGTACTGGCGAAGCAGACTTTCGATTGCACTACACACGCGCATTCTCCTCGAGCAAACGTGGCGGCAAATATATCTTGTACATTTACGAATGTTAATTATTAAATCGCGATCGATTTAAACAAATTCTTTTTGACGCATCTGCGAGTCAACGAATTCGGCCGGTCCCTCCGCGTTTAACATCAAAGCATGTCTCTGTTCAGTGCACTTTGGCTTCCAGCATGTAGCATGTACGAAAATAACATTTAATCTTATGTTAATTATGTTGTGTTTTTTATATTGTATTGTCTTGTTGAAAGATCCCGACACACGTGCCTGGAATGCAACCCACACTGCCTTGAGTCCACTGTACCATATCCACTGTTTACTGTCAAATCGTCTCTCCTACATGGGTACGACGTTGTGAATTTTCATTTATAAAGTTTCTTGGGTCTGCTTTTTTTCTTTTTTTTTCTTTGGTTCCTTGTTTCTCTCCGACGTGCAATTTTAATTGCTCGTTATACCACCTACTAACCGTCGATTGGGTCGCACTAATTCGGGATTGGGAGGTAAACAAGGTGGCCATGATCTCTAGAAGATAAATAATAATAATTACTGTCGGATTATTTAAGTTGTTGGAAGAAATCGGTAGTCCGATTATACATTTGCTGTGTATATCGCTTCAATTCGATATATGCCACTTCGTGTTGAAACAAAAACAAAATACGTATCTGTGGATGTTAGGTTGAAACACTGCGAGAGAAAATCATTTCTCTCGAACTGAGTAACGCGGAGGAGGAAGTGGATAGCGTTAAAGTCGAGACCGGTGCGAGCGATGCCGAAAGCGAGAGCGAGGAAATCATGGGACAGGATTCGTCGATTAACGTTACCGTTGAGAATTCGGATTCTCTAATATGCACGAGCCCCGATCAGAGTGCTCCTATTCCTGCCAAGACAGCCACGAATTCCACGGCGACGAAGAAGAAGAAACGAAAACGCTCGAAGAAAGGACGCAATTGAAAGAAATAAAACCGTCAACTACCTTGGTAACGAGGCAATTGGTGCGCTGTTTTGTATAGAGAAATAGATGTAAGTAACAATAAGAATAGTTTGATTTAGGTATCAATGGATGCTATGAAAATCCTGTGCATCGGAAGACAATTACTCTATTATTGTATCACGTACGTTTTTCGAGACCGTGCGAGAGATCCGATATGCCTCGTTGAACTACCGCGGCACATGCAATTATCGTATTAAATATTTCATACGTTCATCAATTAAATAATTGCAAAGTGTGCGAAATATCGTTACCAAATTTAATTGGCGAGAATTTAACGTTACCATAGAGAGTCGTGTAAAGATAAAAAGCTTTTATCAATAAAATTATTCTGCCATTTGGTTTAAACAGGTTTGGCAATATATATATATCAATATTGAAAATAGATTTTTTGATCGAGCACAGAAATTTCATGCACCCCAGTCGCAAAGTTTCATGGTTTTCCCGTTGATTTGCGTCTGTTTTGATCACTGCACATTCCTTGGGAAAATAAATCACCGTTACACTGTGTCAATCGAACCCTGAATAGGAGAAATTAAGCTCAGATTTAACGAATTAATGTCATTCAATAATTCATTAATATTCTGATCACCAATTCACGACTTGAAAATCTTCCAGGCTCTTGCATACTTCCGAATGAAAAGAATAAAAGGAATAAAATTCACAAGAATTCATACAAGATTTCTACGATATACTTTAAACGTAATTGGCTGTAAGTTCGTAGCCCGTATTAATCGTTACGAATGTACAATCGTGCGATATGTAAAAAAAAAACGAGAAAAAAAATACTTAATTTATTCCTATTTAATGTTAGATAGATAATTGTGTCGAAGATCCGACAGGAGGCTTAAATCTACCTTTGGGGAGTACGTTCGCGTTCTACGGAATATTTAGGGGTGCAAAATAAATTCATGAGGGCAAACGACTGTAAAAAAATCTCCGTGATAACGATGGGTGCAAAGTATAATTTCTCTGAAGTACTTTATCGAGTTTAAAAGTTTTTATTTGAAGAGGAATTCGCGTACATTGAAGTTACGCTCGTGCCTCGAAATAAATTGAGCTTGTAGACTTTACTCGAGTATCCGAAATTCGTGTCAACGGAATGTCTTTGCCTTAAAATCAATCAGAGTATTATTTTATAACAAACGTATACAATATTTTCATATGTAACGACGCATATTGTTGATACATTTATATTGTAGTGGTGACATAGTTTTATAATGTTCATATTTATATGCGTATGTGCTTATCAATTGATAAAGAAACAAACAAACAAAAATAAGAAATTTATCCGCTATTCGGTGAAACAAAAAATGAATAAGCGCGAGGGACCAAGATCTTGATTCATCGGTCATAATCTCTCATCCCCCTCTCTCCCATAAGTATTGCGAGAAATCGCACGGTTAACAAGTATGCCCGTAGCTTGCGATACTCTCAGTTTTTATAAGCGTAAAACATTTTTTTTATTTCAATAGAGAAATATGCAGGGATACGTTTTATGCTTTTTAAATAAAATTAAGAGATTCAATGCAACAGCATTCAAAGTGCCAACTGGACACGCATGATGCTCGAATAAGTGAGGGGAAAAAAGCCAATTGGCAATCCGATAGGAGCCCACGAGGCACGTATCTAATGTGAGTTCGTAAACGAGGAAATTTTTTAAAGTAAATAGTAATTCCGTTGATTTTAAAGATTTTTTTCTTCATCGATACTTAATCGTACGAGTAGTCAACTTAACTATCGATCGTGTGCAGAGAGAATCATCCACATAGTTGAATCAGGATTAACTGTGAAAATGAGACTCGCTTATACAGTGAAGAGCAGCGAATATAAAAAAAAGTAAGAGAAAGAAATATTAAACGGTGAGGTAAAATGTTTTAGTTTTTTTGTTTTTTTGTTTTTTTTTTTTTTTTCTAGAGTCGAAAGTGTATTTATTTATTACGATTCGCTGCATTCTATAATAAGCAATATTTATACATTTTATAAAGGTATATACGTGTATTTGTAAGCATGATGTCACACATACATTGATTGAAAAAAGAAAAAGAATTTTGTTAATTCTAGATTGATCCTGAAATCATTAATATTAAGGGGTCTTAATAATATTTATTTCTTTGGCGCAATTATTCCCTCCAATTGAGTCTGAAAAATAATAAATATTAAGCGATAAGTATTATTATAGTCAGTTTGTAATTGATAAATGTTAATTTTGTTAAAAGATTCACCTTCAATTGCTGGTTTGTCTTTTTTAAAAATTGTATTTCCTCCGTATGTTTCTTCTCCTCGGCTTCGCGTAATTCGGTAGCTCTCCTCTCAGCTTGCTCGGACTTTTGTCTCAATTCTGCTACCGTACGTTCCAATTCAATTTTTTGCTCTTTCAATTCTTCGGCGTTTGCTACGAGATCTTCTTTACCTTGTTCGGCCTGTTGCAAATTGTTTTTCATTCTCAAACCAAGAACTCGTAAGAGATTCTAGAACGCCAGAAATATTTGTTCAAAATATACCTGCAGCGCTTTACGAATACCAAACGCGATACTGCTTTGATAAAGCGTTCGATACGCGGCCATCGTCATCGTAATCTCATCCCTGATTCTCAAAAGAACAAGGCCACGTTCGCCACAATTAACAGTGACCTGCCTTATTATTTCGTCTGAAAATGTAAAATGTTCGGTAACGCGAGAAACGAGACATTGCCAGCTGTGCAAATCACGATTACCAAAGCACTGAGTATAGAGTTGTCGTCGAACCGGACATATTCCAGTCTCTCTCGCTTGTCTCTGTTGCAATCTCATGTCAAGCTGTTCCTGTAAATTTATAACATCCAGTCTGGTAGCCGGTGTACTGGAAACCTGTTGAGTCCACGTTTGACCGTCCTCTTCCCATTCCTTAGGTGGTAAAATTCCATTTAGAATTTCTACGGTCTCCCGTCTTATGTCTGCGGTCGGTGGAGTGGTTTGAATTTTACAGGCTGCACCGCCAACTTTGGCTGAAGATGAATCCTTGACTGGCTGATAAATGCAATTACGAGAACTTTGACATTTTCGATATTGACGAATAATATTCTCATAAATTACCTTTTTACGATGCTTCGCAACTAATACTGGATTGTCGTATTTAACGAGAGTATTCATAGAAGGAATCGTTCTCTCTTGAACCGCCGTAGCCATTATTATCGCGTTTAACAATTTACGACGGAGATTTGAGAAAATTCAGTCAAACGACGACAGCCACTCTTGAAAATCAATGAACGTCTCCACTGAAGGTTCACACTTGTTTGTGAGATCAGCATAGCTTGAAATATGTTCTTTCATTGCTATGGAAACATCGATATAACAGGTATCGGTATCTACGGAGACTCTCATATCTGTACAGAAGGGATGATCGAAGGTTCGATAAGACGTCTATGAGTTATCACAATTTATTTAGCTCTTGATAATAAAATGTTAGAAAAATAACGCTTACAAGGTAATAGCAACATTAATTACATTAGACGTTACACTTTATAGAGATATTTATATAAACAATGGAATCTCATTGCCTTTGGCGCAAAAAAAAAAAAAATAAGATAGGAGTTTGTCATGGGACTTTTATCATTTGAGATTCCTTCGGCTTTACAGTTCCGTGTGTTTCTGCAAAATTCTCGCTTCGATATCCATGTGCAGTTTCTCAACTGTTCGAGCGTGCTTCTTGATATGATGTTGATCGGTGGTGTTCTCCAGATCGTAGGGTTTTCCTTTTCTCGCTGCCTCGAGCGCAGCTTCGGTGTGAAGATGACGTAGCTTCAGCAATCGTATTTCGTAATGGTGAAGCTCCTCCTAAAAAATTATCGATTAAACAACAAAAAACATTTTTATCAATTTCTTGATTTTATTACCTTGAGAGAAGCGAGTTCTTCAGGCGAAAATGTAGCTTTTTGTGCGATTCTCCACAGGCCTTGAACTTTTGGCTCGATGAATTCCTTGTGATCCGGTCCTTGAGCGGTTTGTCCTTCCAACCTATCGTATCCACTTTTAATCTCCAAATGTTTTTCTCTGCAAAAGGTCGTTCAAGAATTTTGTTATTGACGAAACGCAAAGGGAATTTGTAGAGATTCACGCAAATTTACCTCAATAAATTAGCTTTTCCTATGAAATCAACCTTCTTCTTTATTCCAGGCACATCATTCTCCTCGTCTTCAGCAGTTTCTATCTCGTTCCAGCTATCGTGTTCTTCGTCCAAGCTATCTGTGATGTAATCATTTAAATGAAGAAATATCGTCATTTTTATGATAAACAGTAGACGATTTACAAACTTTTATGTTTATCCGGATCTCCAGCTTCCACATCTTTCAATAAGCTCTTGTACTCATCAACTTTATCCTGATGATGAGTGAATTCTTGTTTAAGAGCCTCCAGTTCTTCATCTGACGAAAAATGAATTGAAAATGTTAAAAAAAGAATTATTTTCAAACGATTGAAAGCTTTGGGAAACAATAGCGAAGACCAACGTGTAAATCCAGCTCTCTCAGCCTTTGCCCAAAGCTTGTTGAGTCTCTGGTCATCAAAGACATTGTTGGAAACATAGTTTGTGCCATCGTTGAGTGCTTTGTGCCTTTTTAACAGTTCTTGATCGTCGGTCTCAGCAAAATGCTCCAAAAGGCCATAAGTACTCATAATCCCTGGGAAATTAAATTATTAATAAAAGTTTTTATTTTATTTTGGCTTTCTCGCGAAGCATACCCATCAGCTTCTTTCTGAGTCTAGCTTCCTGTAAGCCTTCGGGATCGTTGCCGTCTGCTTTCACGTGCTTATGAGTAAGTTCTTCCTTATCATGAATTTTCAAATCGCTGAACAACGACTGAAGTTTCGGTTCCGTCAATCGCTAAAGTTCGAAAGTCTTATGAATATAAATTCACAAATCGTTGTTGTTTTCAAATGAATCTCCTTTGTAACTCACGTGTTTCGCCTTCGTCCATAAAAGATTCAATTTAGCCATTCGATAGGGCTTGTCCAATTCTCGGAGGGAGGTTGGGATCGTTCCCATCGGTTCGTTCTTTACTTTTTTAATCGTTGGTTTATTGGCTGCCTCCGAATATTTGTTTAGCCCTTCGCATCCGTGTAAAATCAATAGCGAAACAATAATTACGAACGACACTAGAGGCGTTATCGAATACATTTTTCCTCCAAATCTTGCTTTGCGCGACGACATTCTAGTTGACACTGTAGCAAGCTTCTACGTGGACTCCAACAGCGTTGCTCCAAAATTATCCAGCTAGAGAATGCAGGCAGGCGGACTACGTTGACGACGTATATAGCTGTAATGTTGTTTTAAATTCTTTACCATATCGCGGTTGCGACATTTTTTCTTTTATCGAAACGTGGTCCGTAGAAAATGTTTAGTTTCCACTGTCGGTCTTAATGCCGACTGTAGTCGCGTGTGGACTTAAATTTTCTCGACGGTGTTCGTAGATGGAGACAGTTGGTAATACTCTTTAACAGCTTCCGTACTTATCGAGTAAGGCACTTGCGTTTTACTTTTCATATATCTGAAGTCTCATTACCGATGGTGATAAATAAGTAAATTATTGCCATTGGTTAATATTTATTTCAACGTAATCGTAAAAAGGGGATTTCCTCTGTCTCTGGCTCTGGCAATAATTGTAGTGGAAATTAGAATTGAATCATTGAAATAATTATACAATCAATCGTTGATTAACTCTTTAGTGACTGGCATACTTGGTACGTTTACTTTGAACACGGTATCTTACTTTATTCTTATCTCAAATGACTTTAGGTTGAGTCGAAAGATCCAATAAACGAAATATTACTAAATGACATTGATAGTATCGCAAAGATCGATCAATAACCAATTAGATAATAGTTATAGCTAAAAAAGTAATGTTTTGTCAATTCAATTGGAGTTTTTGTGTTAAAATCGGATATAAAAGTGATTCAACGTGACGATCGGTATATTATGCAGAAAAATCGTGGCCGGATTTGAAGGATTAAATAATTAGGACAGTTTATACGGTTTTGAAGTATTTATGTTGAATCACCACCTCAGCAGCATTCTAAATAAACAGTTGGACAGTTTTTTCAGGTATACATCCATCGGTAACTTGAATTAATGCGAGGGTGTGGACACCCAAGGGGCGTTCTAGGATCGTTATACCACTGAAGGATATGCCTCTCGAAAATCTCTAAAATCTGCTCAATACACCGAACGAGAAGTACCTATGGGTGGAGCTTGTTTTTCGGGTAAAGAACGAGGAGACCTTTTGGGACAATCCCAACTTTCGGATGGTTGTCATTAAATTTTTAAGAAAGAACAAACCGTTTTACACTCGTCGATGTACGAAATAACCTGCGTGCAAAGTGTGTAGTGCGGATAAAATAGGGTTCGGAGCATCGTGGCCAGATCGTAATACGAAAAAACAATATTACAGTGAAAAATGAAAGAGTAACGTTTAAGAAGTCGAAGAAGAAGATGATGATGAAGAAGAAGAAGAAGAAGGAGGCAAAGAGGTCGTAAGATCGGTGCCCGCCGGTTCTTCGGTGATTCGAGCGCCAGTGGAAGGAAGAGGCGTAGAAGGGCCGAGATTTTGGCACCCTGCTGAGCCGCCTAATTGCCTCGGCTCTCTCGTTGCCCCTCTCGAGGTTCGACCGCGCGAGCGAAAGCGCTTTTGCCCTTGAACCCTCGAGGGTAGCGTCTACCACCGCTTACGGGTCCACGTTCGTCTAGCGCGGGTCCCGAAACCCGGTTGCCGCTTGGCGCACTCACATCCGCGCCTCTCCTCCGGGAGATCATCTCCGCCCGCTCGACCCACTGAACGAGCAACGTCATTCATCACACTGCGCGAAACGATATATTTGTTTTTCCTCGACCTCTAATTATTTACAGGTTGATGATCAACCGGGTCTAGTAAAATCTATATCGAGGATACAGGGAGCCACCGAAGACGCTCTTGTACTTTCGAGCTACGATCCGTTCACCGACCGATGATTCATTCCGAGGGTTTCGGATTTTACAGCGGTGGAATCCCTGGCGGAACGTATCACGATAATATTTGACTCGATTTAGAAATTGGAAGAACCGGTTAACGAGAAGGAAATTCTCGGAGGCGCGAGAGGTACAATGCGGTACGAGGATGTTCTCCGGATGGGCCCCACGGACTCCCTTCGATCTGCACGAAACTCTTACGCTGTGCGCTATACGTTTGTTCCTTCATTTCGGGACCTGTGGGTCTTGAACGTGTCCGTACCGACGCGAGGATCCCGACGGAGCAACGATCCGGCCCGCTACGTTGTCTCTCTCCGCGCCTCGTAGAGGCTCTACCACCCCGCGTACGCGTTGCCTCTAACCGCGGGCTCTAGCTGGGTGATAAATTACACTTGAGATATCGGCACCTCCTCCTGTCCGTTCACTGGTATAAGTTTATTCCTACGTCCGAATCATATCCCTCGTACAAATGCAGGATTATTCGTTTTCTTCTTGTTCGTCGTCGTCGTGCCCCCCCCCCCTTTTCTCTGAAATCCCTTCCGTTTTTTTTTCTTGTACGTTTAATGAGAAATTTTTTTTTTACGTTTAGCTGTTACCGTTGCATATGTTGTTTTTTTTTTAAGATTTCGATTTTAATTTGGTTTAGCAGCTCAACCATGTGTACGCTCACTGGTATAAGTTTATTCTTACGTCCGAGTCATATCTCTTCTACAACTGCGGAATTCTTCATCTTCCTCTTCGTGTTCGTCTTGTACTTCTCTCTGTCTGATATCCTCTCCGTTCTTTCTCGTACGTTTAGTGTGAAAATGAAGTTGTTATATTTTTTTTACGACTGCTAATTAATATTTTTTATATTTCAACTAAAATTGGATTCAGCAGCTTTGCTAAGCGAAACATCACACTTTTGGAAAGACCAGTGCATCTCCCTAAGAAAATTGCAGGTCGGTATACGAGACAGAATTGACGAGCATTGACAACGGGGAAAGGGAAAACCTCCGAGGCACGGTTCAAAAACACGTGTCGTCGGACCGACATTATCACGCTTTTCTAAGCACGGACTGGCGCCGGCAGCTTCTTAAATTCGTTACACGTGTTTCCGAGTGTATCAGTAGACTAAAATCAGCCGGTTGTCTTTCTTTTGTTTCCTTTCTTTCTCCTTTTTTCTTCCGTATCCGCAAATATTTCGGTCGAAAGATAGGAAGAAGGACCAGCAATGTGGCCGACCACTATCGGGGGTTAGATGGGTTGGCTCGAACGTTGTTACCAGAGTGGAATGTCCCTCGAAGCATTGCCCAAGTTTGACGTCGAAGGGATCTCTAGGGAGAAAACGGACAATGCGCTAGGTTGACGCGAGAGACGCGCCTTCGAAGAACAATGTCGAAGTTACTTTCGTGAGCGAATGGAGGGGTAAAAAAAACAATAGACCCCATTAGCATCTACCTGGGCCTGATGCCCTTTTTCCAACGTAACAGTCCAGCTACGGAGATGAAACAAAAGAAGAGAGAATAGTGCTGAGTGAGCGAGAACAGAGTCAGCTTCTACCACTTTTCTCTCTCTCTCTCTCTCTCTTATTCATTCCGAAATAGCTGTATACACGTTGAGTATAACTTGGGTTTGTCTTAGGTAATTTTCTCTTCGTCTTCTATCTTCTGGTTTTTTTTTTTTTTTGTTTTTCACTCTTGGGTCAATCCCAAAGTTCTTTTCAGAGAGAGAAACCCCCCAGCGAAGAGGTGTCAGGACTACGGGTGAAATATCGTTTTCGAGAGGGTCAGAGGGAGAGATGAGATATTTCAAAAGGTGTTTACGCGGTGTGGCTAGGTGCACGATTGTTTTCTTAAATTTTAGTCACAGATCTTACAAGCGCCTCTCGCACTTGTGAGTTCTCGGCACCGTACAACAACACCATCAAGTTATTTGAATAATCACGCGTAACGCCCTTCTGGCATGCTAATTCCAAAACATTCTAAACTGATAATTTTCCACCTCGAAGCCGCTAAATTGCAAGCTTGTTTTTCGTGAATAATAAGCGAAAATTTTACGGATCTTTTAAACGGAAATCACCATAACAATGAAGCATAGATAATTACTCACCCACAATATTATTTCACGCTAAGGATGTCAAAGGCGTATTCATTCGGATTATTTGAATTCTTTCCATTGTTCGAATACTTTGAATTATTTTGATTTTTTTTAATTTTTCCAATAATTAAAAAATCTTTTTTCGATTTCTTTTTTTTTTTTTTTTTTTTTTTACAAATTCATCGAATTCTAATTGTCAATATTATTGCTATTTTCGATATTATTGTAATTTCCTGAAACACATTGCACCGACGTTTAAAATTTTTACAAAGTTGGATGGTGAGACAATTTCCCGCTTCACCGAGGCATAAAAATAATAAATCGGTTGTACAAGTAGACGAGATCGGTTCGAATCAAGGAAAACGTGATTCGCATTCTCTTTGAAAATACTCAGTGTCCCGTGGAATTTGCGAGAGAGGAGAGCACGATTTTCCCCCCTTTCGACTTTAATTCGGTGCCGTTCGCGATCTTCGTGAATCTTCTCACGGCCTGCTGGCTTCTGCTGCACCGATCAACCCAAGCGAATCTTACGCAAACTTTATTGCCCCGGGATCGGCTTACTACCCGAGCAACGTGTCGTTTTTTAGTTTTAAACCTATCTTCGCCTGTCGATTATTTATCGTGCTTATGATCCATAGATCGCAACATGTATTACAAACTCGTATGGAAATCGTTTGGGCGTGAACTGTGCGTTATGTAAAAATCTTTCGAGAGTGTCGAGCCGTACGATAGAAAATTTTTCAACGTTTATCGTCGCGACGCGATGATCGTTTTTCTCTCGGTAGGGTGCTAAACGCTTTAGAGCCTGGATCGTTACCGAAAGTGTTAAGTGATGCGCCATGACAAGGCTCTAATCCTATGGAAGCAAGTTCATTGGCTTAAGGTCGACTTTTCAAACATATCTTCTCGTTCCACAATTTTTCTGGCTCAAGCATTTTATTCTTACGATCAACGATCGATGGTATGTCTTCGAACTTAATTACTTTTTAAATAATCGGTAATTAATTTACCTTGAAACACGTATGAATATTAAATTGTTTTTTATTCTAACGAACGATGCCGATCGATAATTGTTCTTCTTTAATTTCTACACCGAGAGAAACTTTCTTGAATGGAACCAACTTAATTTACTTTGTACCAACTGTTTAAATTGAGCTAATCCAATTTAGTCGGCTGAAATTTACGGTTAACCGGATGAAACTCTATAGCTTCGTTCAATTACTTTATACTCGTACGATTGACTCAAGTTTATCATGAGTCGCGCCATATCTGATCGTGAGTCTGAGCCAACTGCATCAAACTATAACTAGAATTAGAACTAAACTTAACTTGGCTTCGTCCAAGACGTTTTTTTGCGGTATAGAATATTATCGAAACTTTTGCCCGAAGTAGTTGGAACAAAAAAAAAAAGAATAACGGTTCACGGACAAGAGAGGCGCATAGTTTACCGTGTATCGTTGAATCTAAAGTACGCCAGTAGCACGATTTTTGTGGGTGGCGATGATTCTGTGAACAGCAATAAGTAAGTATCCCCGATGACTGTACGATAAGAGTTGTGGCATGCAGATCGTGTAGCGTGATCGTGACCGTGACCGGATAGACGGTGCAGTGTTGTGCTCGGTTGAAATACGGAGGTCGAACGCACTACTCTCGCGCCTTTTCTTCTCCGGGCAATGAGTACGAGGATCAGATAATTCTTTCGCTGACCGGGAACGTCCCTGGATGTGGATCTGAGTTCCCGTTTGCTATGGCTGGTTCCGTTGTATCGCGGACAGCACCGTTGTACTTGCCAGCCAGGACTTCTCTCGTCAACCTGGGTGCGTTACGATCTGACGAGCTCGTCTGTTTTCTCTCCAGCATTGCTTATCTACCATTGTCAGGATCGCAGGTAATCGGGATTCGACTCAACCCCTGGAGACTCTCAGCTCATTTTTTGAGAAATGAACTTTCGCTAAATTTATCCAGCGTTTCGGATGCTGCAGAGTTATTTCTAACTCTCACAGACGAATATATGGATCAGATATACTTGAAAATTATACTTTGGACCCGTTGAAAAGTGAGCATCGTGTCGCAACTGATGGATCAATTGTATCATAAAAATAGATCTTTTGATAAATATGTTAACCGATTAATCCAAACTGGGCCGTAGATTTTTTTTTTTTAAATGACAACCACGTATCTTTTCAAATTTAAAAATGGCATAGATCAAATACAATAAATCTTCTCATAGGGTGCATCAAATAAACTTTATTAAACTCTCATTCTGAATCATAAGCACATTTTTCTCTACGTGTATATCATATAAATATATATTACGTAAAACTTATGACGAGTATTGACATTGCATATATCGTAAATATATAAATAAACATGCTTTTTTTTTGTATAAACATTATAAACAAGGATGGTACCTTTGACGCAATCCATGTTTTGGAAATAAGTAGAATGTACATGAGAAATATATATTTTGAAATATATATTTTTTTCAAGCGGAAAGAGTCGACATGACGGTGTACCCGATCGATACATCGATCGATCGTCTTGACGCACAGAGAGATTTGTATTTTAGATATACGTGTGTTCCTATTTCGAATACGTGCGTAACAGTGGCATCGAGCAACAGAGCTCTCGCGATGACTATCTCCAGGTCGTGAGCGCAATGCTCTCAACGCTGATGCTGCTTCTCCTGTTGCTGTGGTTACTGCTGCTGCTTCTCCTGTTGCTGTGGTTACTGCTGCTGCTGTCGTGGTTGCGTATATAGCTACATCACCCAAAGGGGTCGAACGAACGTACGCGTACCTTGGGCTAGAACAAATAGCAACGCAACTCGGATTTTCCGAAACGATCGAGTCGCAGAGCTCCGTGGTCTCGATCTTTCCGATACATAAATCCATCTTTAAGAACCTTTTCTGCCCCCCCCCCCTCCCTCCTGTTTATCCAGTCAGTAACGTATATACCTAAACTTAGAATGTCACATATGGTTCGTCTTCCATTCTTATTTATTTCGTACTACAGGGAAGAACCGGATAATGCGACACGATTTTTATAAACAAATTCCATAAGCCCTGAAAATGTTGTTTCACTCGAAATCATCGTATCTTTAGCATTTATCGATATAAATGGATTTTTAAATATGAGGAAATTGTGGCGAAATAGTTACTCTCTTAAACGGTAGACGGTATATAGTCATCTTATCGATATCCAAAACGCCAGACGCCCTAATATGGACTTATTGACAAACAAAAAATTGATAAAAATAAATGAAATGCTGTCGTATATCGATATCAATTTTCTGAGATCTTTTGCACTCTGAGGTATCTATTGGTACGAGTTTGAAGAATATATCTCAATTTTTTTGATAATTTTTAATCCCTAAAATGAAGACGAAAATAGAATGTTTTTTTATAAATAGCTCTTGCGCCATTTCACCCCGTCCTCCCTTATATTTAATCTTCTCCTCGTCTTCGGATTTTCAAAAAATCTGTACCAACCTACGATAGTTTAGCACGTTCGTGCAATCCTTTGCTTCGTCTTCCATTCGCCGAGCTTCGGAAGAATCGTTGGGTTATGAGTCGGCGTAAATCTCTACTGACCCCATTCGCGCGACAATCCTTGTCAATCGTCGGAACTCCGGTTTGCCCCGAGCTTCTCTTTTATTTTCTATTTTTTCCGATAGGCCACCGAAATACATCCATTATTCAAGCGAGAAGCGGGCATTATTCGCGGAACTCGGGCCCTCTCGACGTACGTACGACACGTCGTTATCGACGAACCGTATCGCGTCTCGCACTTTTACGTAAGTCACCAAGCTTCGTTGTTATACGCGTCACACGATTAGACGACAAGTCGGAGTAAACGTCGCGTATATTTATTTCTATCGCTCGTTTTTTTATCCTTTTTTTAAAAAACCAGTAGGGGTTTCCATGCAGAATCGACTCTTTTTTAAAGCTGGTTGACACCGAGCATAAATGTGGCCTTCGATAAGAGGCAGGTCGTCAATAAAGTTGGATAAGCTCTGACTTTGAGGAAACGCTAACACCATTTCGCTCGTAGTACATCGCTCGTGTCGAAGGCTGCATGAGTCAGATTTAGCCTAAAGATAAGACCTCGACTGGAATTGTTCCTGGTAATATTCGAGCAGGAAAAAAAGAAAGAAAATTAGGATTTTCCTGAGGACCTAACGAAAACTCATCAACAACATGATTTCCGTGGTATTTGGGACAGAATCTTGAGCGTGATCTGTGGCACATATTGGAGCTTTTGTTTTGTTTTGTTTTTTTTTTTTTTTTCTCGAATCCGTGACACAGATATATCGAAGGGAGGATCTAAAGTGCATGCGAGGGGTACACCGTCTTATAACCCTGCTCAGCTATGAGGACCTTAACGAGAGGGATACGTTGCGGGGCTGTAGGGCCGCTAACAGTGAAACACCCTTATTCTCTTGTTCAATCTGTGTAGAGCCACCAACAACGCATCCGCGTAACGCTTTTACGTCGTCCTAAAAATGTTACGCACCCTCCTCCTGTACGTGGAAAACGTCACAGAATGAAATGGTGGATCCACCTGGAATATTATCACTTGTCGTTGGTGTGATTTTCAAGTTGTTTGGATTCGACGGAAATCGTTGCAAGGAGGGAGGACTCGTGGAAGACTCCTGGAAGAAGTTTCTGGCAGATATCCATCGCTGTTTACATCAGTCCCTACGGCGGATATGATTTATATGACCCGGAGGGTGCTTCTTCTTAAGAAATCCAAAGAACTTGCATAGAGAGTCGATGCAGGGATACCACGAGAGATCGCCGCATCTTCCACTCTGGAAAGTGTGTCGAAATGATAAAAGAATCGTTAGCTCGTGGTACAATACGCGGATCCCACGAGAGACAGGAGGGGGATACGTGTCAACTTTTTCACCAGCGAACCGGCAGAGTCACGTTAGAAATGGAAAGAAAGAAAAGTTAGCGGCTTAAGGCCGTTGATACGTGCGTATACAGTTGCGGGCAGATAGAGAGAGAGAGAAATAGAAAAAATTCAAAAGCACCTACACACGCCAGAGCAGTGGTAAAAGAGGGATACAGAGAAATGGGAAAAGAAAAGAGAGATTCCGACGCGGGGCCATAAATTGTTCAGTTTGGGTATTTAAGCGATAGATCATGTTTTAAACAAAAGTCCGGGGCTATGGAGGCCAGTGATCCTGGTGGAGAGCAGCAACGGAGAGAGCATATCCACGCGAGAAGCAGAATGCCCGGTCAGAAAAACCAGGGAATCCGGAGAATGGTGAATGTTGTTGGCGTTGGTGGTTGGCACGCCCTCTTTAACACACCGGGGTACGAGCCCATAAATCCTTCAAACTCTGCGCTACGCGGCTACCACAAAATTTTCTAATATTTTGATTTATGCCGCTTTCACTGGGCTAATTTGGTTGAACTGCTGCGAACCCCACGAAAAACCCTGCTCCCTTTAGCCTTTATTTGCGCGTTTAGAAGTGAAAATCCATATACCACCGGTTAACTGTGACTCGGAGTTCTCGTGGGCTTCGTATTTGCTATGATTTTCAATAGGAACCGACCGCGGGTATCGGTTTCCGAGTACCCGCTTTGCTCTTCGGTGGAGGATCATTGTTATCCGTGACAGTTTTGTGCAATACCGCACCACGGGTTATTCAAAAGAGTTCTCTGATACCTTCGACACACAAATAGTACGAAAATTCTGATAAATATTTCTTCTTATGTACCTGAATAACGAATAATTTCTTACCAAAAAGTGTAAATATAAGTAAAATGACTTGTTCGAAGATAATTAGAATTTTTTATTGAATAAAACTCCTCTTCATCTCGGTTTAATTCGCAGAAAATCTATTATACTTTGGTAGGAGACATAGAAAATTTATGAATAGCTGGAAAAACGAAGCAGGTTTACTATAGAAAGTTCGTTTAAACCAATTCACCTTACAAGAATGGATGAATAGGAGCAAACGGAAATACAACGAAATAATGCAAAGTTTGTTTTGCACTTGACTTTCGACGGTTAAGAATTATTATATTTTTTCGATGCAAAGTTATGCATAGTTTGTTTTGCACTTGACTTTACTTAGTTACGAATTTAAGCGTCGTATTTCTTCCAACCGATCGTATACACAAGATTTTACCGTGAAATTATATTTTATTATTTATCTATTCATTGAAATTAGTATTTGAAATATCTCTAAACCAGGTGCCGGGTAAAAGGCAAATTTCAAACAAAATGACTCAATAAGAAAATAATTATTTTCCTAGAAATAATAATTTCCTTCCGATCCTGATGTGAATAAATCTCATAAACTAATTAGCAATGAATTAACCGATAATATACAGGGTGTCCCAGCTACATACACCTCATTACGACGGGTTGCATACTCCTAGGAGCGCGCCCAAGCGCGCATCGAGCCGGTAATACAGAGCGTGTCAGTATAATCACTCGCGTATCTTTACAAGAGTTTCAGTATAGCGAGTCATCACGCTGTCAACCGCTTCGCATAATAACCCGAAAAAACGTCATATTTATAAAATATTTTAATTTTTAAATGTGTGTTTAAATGCTTGAAGTTTTAAATGTTTATTTGGGCGTTTAAATGTTACAGAACGTTTAAATCTTTAAATATTTTAATGTGTTTAAATTATTGAAGGTTTAAATGTTGAAACGTTGCAGAAATGCAGTACGGGTACGTTCTTTTAGTTGTTCTTTCTATCAAAATTATGAATCGACTGCAAACTGTAGTCTGCTATGTTTAAATTCATTACATTAATTATGCAAATTCGAACTTCAAGATTCAATTTAGACTCGTGCGCACGTCGGGATTATGTGCGTTTCGCCGAAACTGAATTTTAAACATAGCAAACTACAATTTGCAGTCGATTCATAATTTTGATAGATAGGACAACTAAAAGAACGTATCCGTACTGCGTTTCTGCAACGTTTCAACATTTAAACCTTCAATAATTTAAACACATTTAAATATTCAAAGATTTAAACGTTCTGTAACATTTAAACATCCAAATAAACATTTTAATCTTCAAGCATTTAAACACACATTTAAAAATTAAAATATTTTATAAATATGACGTTTTTTCGGGTTATTATGCGAAGCGGTTGACAGCGTGACGACTCGCTGTACTGAAACTCTTGTAAAGATACGCGAGTGATTATACCGTCACGCTCTGTATTACCGGCTCGATGCGCGCTTGGGCGCGCTCCTAGGAGTATGTAACCCGTCGTAATGAGGTGTATGTAGCTGGGACACCCTGTACTCTTGATTACGATACACAACTGGTTGCAGTGTGTGCCAACAAAGTAGCAGGAGTAAATACGTCGGTGGACTCGGGTAACTGGCGATAAATCATTTTCTCCAGCGTGGGGGGTTCCAGTTTCGTTACGGGGTCACAGAGGGGGGACTCGATGAAACGATAACCCGGTCCTATACGGTATACACAGCAGTCGGCAGATTTAGATATCACGGATGTCTCGTACGGAAGTAACCAAAAAAAAAATCGTTTCCTAGCTAAACTTCCTGGAGGGGTTGGGTTTGGTACATTCGATCCCATTGTGCCGGAGTACAAGCGTTACTGGCTCGTTCTAATGATTCGTTCTGATCCGGTGTACGCGAGCGGTGTCCGAGGGTGACTCCCACTCTCTCCCTCGCATTTTCCTATGGCTTCCTGCGCGACGAGTCTCTCGATGATGATCCCCGCGTGGCGAAATTCGCCCGAAGTGAACGAGAACGGTGGAACGAAGTGTATCTCGGAATACGCGAGAGCATCGTGACTCGCTCTTGGGGGTTGATCCTCGAATAACCGAGCAACGAGTATGCGAGGGGAGAGGGTAATGGCTCGGTAATACGCCAAGAGAAACACGCGTCGACCGGAAACGATTCAATCTCAGTTGGCGAACGTTATACGATACCCGGTACGTACTCCCCTAATTTATCGTCCGTCGCATGACACAGCCTTGCACTCCACAGTCCACAAAAGCAACTCCGATTCTTCATCCACAAACGTCCGAACTTCATCTCGAAGTAATCAGTTTCGGATGACTCTTCATTTATATATATATATATATTCATATTATTCTCATAAATAGTAATGGCAACGTTTATTATAATAATAATTGTTGTAACAATTATTATTAATGTGACGGCCCTGTATTGCACGTGAGTAGACAATTCGAATGAGAGACGTTAGCGCGTTGGTCAGCACTCTATCTCGATAACTCAAGCACTCCGAGTACAATCCCCGATGATCATCGTATCCGGAGGAAAAGTTTAATTGTATCAAATAAATTGAATTGAAATCTCGGTCTATTAAATGTTTATTTATCGTCAATAAAATGACATTCTTTAAAAGAAAAAATATATCAATATATTTTTATATCAATGACTGAATATTATTATTTATTTTATTAATCTCAAATTCGATTAAATTTAGTAAAATAAATTAAAAAATTATTTTAACCAAGTAACCGATTTTTATTGAATTCAACGATATGTGTATAATATTTTTCATTAACAACGGTACACAAGAACTATAGATTTAACTATACATTATTAATTTATCGTGCCCGATCACACGAAAATAAAGTAAGTATCACTGCTAAACATTTTTGAAAATGTATTATACGCAACTCTATAGAATTTAACCGTTTACAAATGAAAACACTCGAAACCGTCCCGGAATGGGGCTATCAAAAGCAGAATGGGTGTAATGCGTTTTTATGGCAGATCCGAGGAATGGGGATATTCTTGTGATTTACAAAAGGGTTAAGATATATGAAATAAATATTAATATACTCGTTTTGTAAATTTGGTAAGTTTGGCAATTACATTGGCATTACCAATGTGATTGGGTAATGATCAAATGTAAGAAACCGAGGATTAAAAGTTGCAATACTCGAGCATCAATTCGATCTCGAATGTTGTAAGAAAATGAATATACAATTTGATAAATTCAATATCCAAATTTGAATTAAATATATTATTTGCATGTTAAACGTGCAAATGATAAAAGGAATTAATCATAATTTTATATATCTAACTGGATTTGACAATGTTGGATCAACACTGTAGCTTACGCATCTTGTTATTTCATTACATAACTCGATGAGTAATACGAATTTTTTTATTATCGAGGCCTCACGCACAAATTTTTATGTCGTAACGATACCATCTATATTACTCTACCGATATGCATTTGATGAATTTTAAACATGTGGTTCGTGAGATATAGAAATTTGAGTTACTCAATTTAAAAAATAAAGTGGTATATTTTTTAAAATAACGTACGCGTGAGTGCATCAAGATGGTTTAGAGATTTTTAAATACTCGATTGGCAATTACCATATATCGTCATTGAAAAATCATATACTTGTGTACTTATTTCAAGCGGTATTACTATAAATATGCAATACGTATGTGCGAAACGATCTTTAAGAAATGTGTGTATGGAATTAAATTTACTATCTTGTAAAGTAAATATCCGAATTGAAAGTAGTAGTGGTTTAACGTTGTTAAAATTTTCATTACTATCACTGAAAAAATAATCACCAAATCGCCGCTTTATATTAAAACATGTGTATTGAATTGTGATTCTTGCATTAAATTTACAGGACAATGTGAATATTAATTTGCAGTTTGGCGAGGCACCGATAGATGGCAAGTGGGCTGTTTATCGCGCATGAAGCGAAGATTGAAAACGTATAAAAGACGCGCAGACTTGCGTCAAGAAGCATCAACTAACGTTATAAACATTGTTACAACATTGTCGACAGATACGTTATAACGTTACGGTGGAGTGGTCGAGGAGGCGAAGCCATCTCATCGAAAAAAGTACATTTTTATTGAATAAAAAAACCTAACAGTTCGCAGCGATTTCTTGTATTTCAGGCGGCGTATCCTATTCCTCCCGGAAAAATAATAAAATAAATATTGTGAATAAAGTTAATAGAAAGAATATCAATGTTTCCATTTAGTTGAATGAGATAAATCTTTTTTTCTGGTTGCATATAAATAGCGACCATCGTCGCTATTTATATATTAGAATGCAAAAATTGTAATTACGCGCTTATGACTCGAATGGAATACAATATTTTCATCTGCGGAAAGTTTTAACGATTTTATATTCGAGTAAATATATTTTTTCTAAACGTATTTTGTCTTTGAATAATTTTCTTGAGTTTTGGACTATTGGATCAGTTACACGCTTTGGGCGATATTAGACGCTCGTTCTCTCTCAAAAGCCGTACAGTCGTTTGGGCCTTTGAGCAAAACCTTCGTACCTGCTCTCCTTGTGTCAGCGAAGTCTGGAAAAGGACATCCGAGAGGAATATACGAGGATCATTGAAAAATCCTTCGAAAATAAACGTTTGTCTAAACTGCCACTGCTTTGGCTCAACGGACAACTCATTTATATCCGAGTCTTAGTCTCCATTATTGCGGATAGCACAATGAGATATTTGCTCGAGGCCACAGAGACATCCTTACGCATCTGCCTGTCATTGCACGGATCCCATATATAATTCCAATTGCATACGTAACCCGTAATGCTGTGTGATTTTTTTTTTTTTTTTTTAATAGAACGATTGCGCAACGGAATGCATATTGACCGATGGGACGAAGCTTTGTTACAAGAAACTCGTCTATTCGACAGAGAAAAGTAATGATACACTGACGACGATTAAGCATTTTTTTCACTCGACGCTACGAGTCGCTTGGATATCCGTCTAGTTAGGTAATCGTTAGGCTGACGTTGTGTGATCTATAGCGCTCGCTCCGTCAAAATACAACAGAGTACCACCCGCCACGAAGGTGCCTAGCTTTGCCTTTTTTTTTTTAAATTTCATCCAACAAGTTTCGGATGCCTCTGTAATAAATTACAGAATTAGTGTGGTATTTAATCAACGATTCTCTCGCGTACGTTCTCGCGCGGAGATTAAATATATTTTTGTTCTTTAGTCATCGACAGGGCATCCAAAGCCTCGAGGAAAGTATACAGAGCCTTAAGAATCGTTAAACATTTGGGAAAAAAGATTGAGGTAATAATACGATAAGAGCCTTATAAAATTTGACTCAACGCGACACAAATCGGCAAAAATACCAAAAAAGATGGTAAACCATCGAAAGCCTGATACGAAATGCCCGAGCGGATATAACGCAATTACAAACAAAATGTAAAACAAAGCCGATCGTGTCGCTTCTCGCACGGAGATAAATAATATATTTCTTTTTTCTTTGCTTCAGCTGGTTATCGACTGGTCACCCAAAGCCAAAAAAAAATATACAAAGCCTCAAGGATCATTGGACGGGTTGAAAACGTTTGAAAATACATTAAGGTAAGAAAACGAGGCGAGAGCGTGACAAAACTTTGCTCGAGGTAAACCGAGAGACGCAGTGGGAAAAGGAAAAGAAGAAGGTATATTGGATCAGCAAAGATATAAAGAAAGGTAGTAACGCAACGAAAGGCTAATACGAAATGCCCGGGCGGATATAATACATTGGAGTCTGAACGGGCCTTGTTTATAATGGGCTGAACAAGGGTGCTAGAAGCCAGTGGGGGCTCGAGGCCCCCTGAGGCGCGGGGCCTTGCGCGCGGGGCCCTCGAACCACAACGGTGTTAAGCGACGTGCTGCCTTCCGCGCTCATATGTGTTTGCTCATGAGCCACGACTCGACGGCGGCGGTGGCGGTGGTGGCGGCGGTGGCGGCGGCAACGGCGGCGGCGGAGGCGGCGGCGCGGCGGCCAGGCATGCCACCGCGCGTATGGTATTTAGGGATAACAAGAGAGCCACTTCATCATCCGACTCTGTGGCTCTCCGACGATCTATACAACATACTAGTCTCCTCCTCGTTCTTCGTAATAACTTTTCCCTCGTCGCTCCCTCTTCCCCTTGCCAGCTAGCCTGCGACCAACCACTCCGACAACCATCGTCTTTGATACTGCGTTTTGCGCGTTTTTTTTTTACTCGTGAGAGTTTCGCTGAGAAAGAACGCGAAATTTTATTAACTTTGAGATTCTCTTCGCAAGTTACGCGGATACTCTCGTGAATTGTATTTTTGTTGAAAAACTTGGGTGTCGTACTCAACGATATACCGCGTGATAAATGGGATCTGAATGAAATGTGGATTGACGTAAAAATAGAAAGGAAAAAGAGAGGAATTAAAAGATTTTAAACAACAAAAATATTAACGATTTTACTGAATTTGACGAAATTCTGTAGGGTGCATCACTTGATAGTTTTTCGTTTGTGTACAAAGTTTTGGCTACCTCGTTCGAGTTTTGCCAAACTTTGTGCGATAACGTTAAATTTTCGAAAAATTAAAGATCCTATAAAATCCGAACTTTCTTTCTGATTTGGGCAAAATTTAATATTTAACTTTATATAAAAAATTCAAAATGTCACAAAATGTTAATGTCTGCATGCATTTTGTCAAAAATGACAACTATCAAAACGGGATTACAACCCGATTCGTATGTCAAATTTTTACCCGATTGCTCTAGTCATTCTTAAATTATAGGCGATCGAATTTTGGAAACTCTGTACACATACACGCGCGCGTGCGCGCGCACGATCCCACGCAGTCGTCTTTTCTAAACGATTTCTCTCGACGTTTTGAACTATTCCGCGTATTCTAGCGTGAAAATCTCGAAGAAAAATTTTCCAGGAAACCAAAATTTCCTTTATGTGGAAGAAAAATGTAAAAATTATGTAAATCTTGAAGGAAAAATAAAAAATTTAAAGAAGCATCGTGGTGGAAAGGAGAAAGGAGTAAATAAACATGCAGAAAAGCTCCATAGATATAAAAAATATTGATAAGTTTGACAATGATCAAAGCAGCTTCCGCTGTCTACTAGCCGTCTCGGATATACCAACAATGACAGATTGTTTAGACGGAATTACGAATGCTTGCACGAGTAAACGAAGTATACTCACGCTCTTCGTGACCCCGGAAATGTAAATTGTTTTTTCAAACTCTCGTCGATGCGACACGATGCAAATCGAGGTAGCCTTTTGCGCCGGTTTACTCGAGCGAGCCGTCTCCGGTCGAGATCCGATCGACAACTTGGCTCGAAGCTTCAAAGCTGTTGGACCGAATTTAAATTTCGAGTTCTGTTTATGCAGTCAAATAATCGGTAGCATACGGTAGTCCGAACGATAGGGATCTTTTGCCTTGAGCCTTCATCGCTTCGACGATGAGAGAATCGTTCAGCCTGATTTCATTCAAAGAGGAATATTAATAAAAATTGTGAAAAATCGTCGGGTCAATATCGTTGGAAAATCGAGTCCCTGTGATTATGCACAGCTGATTACCAATTTCGACACGCATTCTTATTCTCAAAGCGATGCTCGTGGCGGGAAAGTCGAATTTTTAATGCCACTTGCGTTGCCGAATCCTCGTGCGATAGCGATCGGTAGTCCTGATGCAGGCGATATCGATCAGGAGGAGGAATCTTCGGTCAGGAGCCGAAGTAACGATTCACGAAAAATCTCAGGCGTTTGTTTGGAGCGCCGAGAGCTGCCGCAATTTCTCGGCCATCGTCACTTCGGCAGGCTATACCGATCCATTCGTGGTCTGTGGGTATTAATAAAAACTGTGACAAATCGGTAGCGGTAAAGCGAACGAGCTGTACCACCCGGAAAATTCCGTACCTCTGGTTCCCTTGCGATCACTATGAGAAAAGGGTCCAAAGTATAGTCAATATTTTCACGTTTCAGCCACCGAACGAGCGGCGGTTGACCGGTAAAGCGCAATCGTGGGTATCTAGGGCGGATATCTAGGACGGTAAGATGCTTGACGAGCGACCGAGACGACAGCCGATCGTCAACAAGGGTATATATATACGAAAAGACCCGCGTGACTGCCTCAAAGTTTCGCCCTCGAAGGTATCGATGACCCCCGCCCTTTGACAGCCTACCGATCGTCGACGATCGGCACCTCTCACGGTCAAGTATATGCGATCTGTCGGTCACCTCCGGCAACGATCTCACGGAAAATCCTACGTTTTCTTTTGTCGAGCCACCGTGTTCCCGAGTGCTGCGTCATTAGTTTCACTGCTCGTTCGTGTATCGCTTCTCATTAGTGAACATTCGGTCAACTTCGTTGACACGCGTTCTTCACGATTCTTCTCTCGTCCACTGCCCTGTAGAGCACGGCATCGGTATCCGTGGAAACGAGATCGACATCAAGATCAATTTTGACTGTCGTCTAGACAAATACTAAATAAGAATTTACATTTATCGTGCTGTTACGATAAGATAAATCTTCGAGATACCGAACGGTATCTGACAATGGAAAATCTATCATTCTACAATTCTTTTTGAGAGCCTATCGCATCGACGATATCCTGTCGATTGGGAATCAAACAAACTTTATTTCTCCGAGTTCCAAAGGTTCGCGTGGAAACGTGAAAAAATTAACGATTTCTTGAGAACGATCGGGAGAACGACTCGACAATCGAACATCGCTCGATGCCAATTTCGAAAGGGTCGAAAGGTTGCTAAAACTTTGCCCGCTGGTCGATCGAGTACATCCGGAAATTGGAGAGCCATTCGTGTTACGACGACGCCCGATTCACCAAAGGCCGACCAGTTCCTTCCTGTGGCGTTTGAACCAGAGGTCAGGAGATCTCACGGAGCGGTGCTCGGTATCCGATCGTCAGCGGTGGTCGCGGTGGCAGAGTCAAGAGTTCCTCCGTCCCGGCAAACTCGTTGCATATTAAAAGAGGAAGCAAAGAACCGCGATGCCGAGCCAACTAAAACGCGTGTGTTAGTCTCATAGCGTCACGCAACGTCTCTCTACCTTTACAGCTGTCGAAAAAATTCAAGTTACACGACAGCAGCAGCCGCGCGATATCGAAAGGTTATCGTTTTACCGTGAGTGGTCGAGGCGACAAGCGAAAAACCCTCCACAACGAATTCTATCACCGGACGACTGTACGATGTACACAAGAAATTCAATTTTGGATTTTAGAAAATTTGCATATTTTCCTGCAAAGCGACCAGGGGTCGCGGGCAATCCCGCGGTATCGAAAGCGCCGTGAACTGTCAACGCATAAACACGACATTAGCATAAAAGGGTCGGGAGCGTAGAGGGATCGATTCCCGATGTTCTCTCGGGGTCTCGTGATACGCTCGGCGAGGGAGGTCGAAGACCAAGAGGAAGCTGCTCCTCGACGGACTTTGATGCCCTGCTACGGTTATTACGTGATTCCATGGGGAGGGAGACGAAGGAAATAACGATCGTAGGGTTACGCGCACCATGGAGTGCCAGCGAGGCGCCAACCGAACCAAGAGAGGCAGAGCACAGAACTCTCGGGTGTAAAATAGAAAGGAACGATCAGAGGCGAAGGATTTTTCCTTTGGCTCTCTGTCAAAGGATATATCGGACAAGTCGAGTCACATAACGAAATACACATTTTACGAAGTCAGTGATATCATCTTCGATTCGAAGGTCTCCCGTCTATGGAAATGGATGAACTGGCTGCTTTGACGGTCGACCGATGTCCGCTAATGGATCGTCTCGAGTGCTCGATGGGTACGCTTGTCCTGTCGCTCCGATGTTTTTGGGGAGCGCGATCGGTAAGCCTTCTTACCAGGTAGCGAGATATGCTGACTTTGGTGATCGAATCTCTTGACCGATTCGAATCGATAACTCGAACCAATGTTGAGAACGATGCTCGCTGGTCCTGTTTAACATGCTTGAGCATCGTTCAATCTCGAATCAAGTGTTTGACTTCTTTGACAAGTTACAATTATTATAAACACGATCAGTCTACATAGAAAGTGGTCAAACGAATCAATTTTTTTTTAAAGCATTGAATCAATATGAACATTTTCGTAAAAAAAAGTAATCGTAAATGTACGAACCGAATATTGCGAATAATGAGATACAACGAAGAAGCAGGTGCGAAGGAATGAATTATGTTTGTTTTTTGGTGAGAGACCAATTGTTTCTGGATGCTTTTGGTCGAGAGAATATAACACCGAACCGCTTATTCGAGCCCGAAGCTAAACATAGTTACAAAGTTTCCCATTTTCGTTCTTTCGGCAAAATCTTTTGGGACTCGTCGGCAAGTTGCACAGCAAGTCTGTACCTATACGTTGATCGGGGCGTCCTCGTGACGCGCTCGTGATTCCCTTTAGGTCCAGCCGCGAGCAACACACCGCGCGCACACGCGGAGGGTAGCACACACGTCCCGAGTATACGGAGGTCCTACCGAAAGGAGCAAGGATAGGGATAATAACCAATTATTTTCGAGTATATAATTAGAAAATTACGGAGTCACGTCCCGACACAACGCGGAGAAACCGGAGGTAACTTTGTGCTCTTCCTCTTTCTTTATCTCCCTACTGTTCTCTTTGCCTGTACTTTGATTCTTCACTCGCTTTCTCCCTTCTATTCGTCCCGTGTATAGAGCGGCGGCGTAAGGATTGAGATACAGATACCAGCAGGACGCACAAAGTATAGGTCGCTTATAAGCGCAAGTCGTCTTTGTACGTGGACCTTCCTTTACTTTCTCTCTCTCTCTCTCTCTCTCTCTCTCTCTCTCCCGCTCTCTTGCTCTTTTCCTCTTCGTTCTTCCCCTTTTCTTTTCTATATACTCTATCTATCTTCCTTCCCTTGGCTTTCTTTCTTTCTCTCGCGAATGAGCGAGCGAGCTGCTCTCTCTGCCTTTTGCTCCTGATGCTTCGGCTTTATATATTTTTATTTTGTTCTCCCGTGCGGTGTGTAGGTGAGGGTGTAGAGGAGGGCCGACCTTATGGCCCTGGGCTACCGGGCTTCGAACCGTTCTAAGCTCCTCTTTGCATATAGGGTGTCTCGATACGAATTCCAACCACAACCTTTTTTTTCAACTGAATCCGCGAATTATACTTTACGTCAAATATGATTACAAAAATTATTGTTCTACCGTGTTTATGACTAAAATTTATAAGTTTACATGTAAATTCGTGATTTACGGGGAAAAATATATCGATATTGGGTCTGAAAAAATAATTAAAAAAGAACTTTGGCACCGGAAAATTAATAATAGCAGGAGCAATGAGTCGAATGATTCATCCAACTATTATTATTTTTCTAGCGTCAAAGTCGCTTCGAGAAACTCACAATTTTTCTCTGTGTACTAAAAATGGCTATCTAACATTTTTATAGTCGGCCAGTCGATGCTGATTATCGAGAATCGACTCGATAGTCAGTTCCATACTCATTTAATTCATAATTGAGCGAAAGCTATAAAATGACATTTGATTACCAAGTCTGCGATCATTCTTGATTTTTTTCAAAGACTTTTCGTCTGGAACGTTCTATTTTTTTTTAATTTATCCATTTTATCCCGTTTATCGATAATTTTCAAAGGGATCTCAGGATCTTGAAAATCACCATTTTTCAATGAGCGAAAAGGCATTTGATCTTACTTACCGTTTTTTAAAATCATTGTACGAAAGCTTAAATCGGTCAATCGATTCGGATTGACGCGGTTGTGAGATACCGGGAACGATGAAGAATCGGGCCGAAGGCACGCTGGGTACACCCGGTACCGTCGCACCACCCACTCGACTCTCGACAGGGCCAGACCCAAGCGGATCGTGATACCCCGCGGACTAATGCCGATAATTGCATTTTGCAGTTCGTGAATTCCTGCTTCTTTCCTTCTTGCCGCGCGCGGCAGCGATCGCTCCGTTTCTGTGCATCCTCCCCACGCGGTTTCTCCTTCCTTACATTTCTCTGCGATTCGCACCCAGTCTCAACTTCTTAGTGTTTCTCATCTCTCGTTGTTTCAAACGACACAAAACAGAGTCCGAAGCACAACCGTTCGGCCTATTATCCAAAGCATTAATTATTTTTTTCATTAAATCGATAAGACATTTTAATTAGTTTTACCCATTTAATAATATCCTGATATTTAAAAAATGTTTTGTTAAAAATAAACAAAATCTTTACTACAATTGAGATTGACCGAGGGCCAAGTAGCAAAAATATGAGAGTTTTAGGGTAGGAACGTTGGGATTTTCGTGGAAGATGAGTGCCGAGGGCAAGGAGCATCAGCAGCGAAGGCCAAAAAGAAAATCAGGAATAAGAAGCGATGAGGTCGACAGACGAAGCGAAAGAAAGGATAAGAACGAGACACAAGCTCAGGTATCCCCCAGTGCGGGGCGCAAGAGAGCCGCAAACTCGTGTACGTGCGTGACGTCAATATGTCGGGAGTAATAAGATGGCCAGCGATAAAGTGGTGGGTGTAGATACAAGATAACAATCAGGCTGCAGTAGCTCCTGGCAATCTCGTGATTACAGGCTTAGCCCTCGAGAGTATCTCCCGTATTCCTTCTCATCCCCCCATCCACTTTTATCCCGTGCGCTCTCTCTCTCTCTCTCTCTCTCTCTCTCTCTTTCTCTCTATTTCTCTCTTTCTTCCTCTCTCTCGTTCTTTACGATATATTTCATAAGCGGTATAGATCGTTCCTTACTCTACCCGTATTACATAGCTATGGATGTTTCCACGTTCATACCACGCGATCCTTCATAATTTTATTACTTTACGATCATATTTGACTTACCAAAATTTTCTATAGTTTCGCTATTCGTCTACTTGTCTGATCGATCTGTCAATGACCGAGCCACCTTAATTTATTATGTATCTGTGGGGGTATACGAGAGAGTCGCCCGGAACAGTTTTTATCAGTTCCTCGGGTTTCCTAGACCTCACTCATGATTTTTTTTCTATTTTTACAGTGAGCAGCCCAACAAATATGCGACTCTTTCCAATTTTCGCGCGTCCAATATTATAACTGGAGAGCCTCGGATGAGTAGATTGGTTGCCGGCGCTGAGAATGGTAGCGGAAAGATACCGAAAGGGATTTTGCCGCGCGCGAGCGGAAGGCGTGCAGCTCACAGAATTTCGCGGAGGCTTTGCTCCTGAGGCACACACACGGCTACTACGTACCTGATCTCTACCTACCTCTTAATAATAATTTTGATCGGCAAATTGGCGTGGTTGCATATTTCGGAGGGATCGATCGTTATCTTTGCCGAATGTTTCAGACCCTTCGAGTATATAATATAGTATATACACGCACGGGCGTGGTGAGCGCATCACCTACTACCACAGTCGCTATAGGATAACACTGAAAAATAAAGCCCGAGGCTGTTGCTGGGACGAAGATTCGTCTCTCATCGTCGGAGCTACCACCTATCTACCTGCCTTTCCTCCGCCTTCTTCGTTCTGGAACCTTAGCCCTTGCTTCACAAGTTCCTATTACGACTTGTACTATATCCGACGCAGAGAAAGATACGTTACCGTTAAGGTCTACAGCCTGTTAGACGAATTAAAGCAACGTGGACAAAGTTACGAGGGACAAGGTTGGAGGCGCGAGGGTTACATAGTTTCCATGCGCTCTCTCTCTCTCTCTCTCTCTCTCTCTCTCTCTCTCTCTCTCTCTCTCTCTCGCTCTCACGTACTTTACTGGAGGAAGCAACTGCGACGTTAACCCCGAGAGACGGTGGTGAGAACGAGGCGTGAGCGATTTCAAACGCAAATTACGTCAACGACGTGTAAGAGACAATGTACGTCAACTACTATAACAGTTCTTGCACCGCAGGAGAGTTTCACCGGTGCGTCTTCATTCGCGATTGCGGTTCGCAAAGTTAGGCAGAACCGTCGATTCGATCGTACCGCGTCGTACTATAATGCACTAATTCCAGTCGAACATCCAGTTCGCTCGCTTCGTCGATCACCCTAATTCTCCAACCCATCGTACCGCAACCTATCCAACTCTGAGTGAGTACTCAGGTATGTGTCTAATTGAGATCAGTCGAAACCTCACGACCGCTCGTCCATATCTAACACCGGGGACTAAAAGTTTCGACTATTTCCTAAGGAATAGTCTAATAACGTTACGTAACACTTCTGGAACGAGCAACAAGGGAGTTGTACAATGCTATATCGTAGTTTGGTTGCTCTCTACGTGTCATTCTACCGAATAATGATTCACTAATGTAGTTACAGCGCAATAACGCTAATAAAATTATTTCTGTATTTAAAAAATCGTTTTTTTCAATTCTCTCGTGGCATCGTCGACAGTTTTAGGTATTTTCTTATATTGTGAAAAAAAAAGCCAGTAAATGTGTGCAAATAATTTGCTATTAGTAGTTTGAATGCCAATAACGCATCTTGCAATGCAGCGCAGACCTTATTACTGTCAATCGTTGAATAACATTTTGTAACAACAGGCTTCTTTTAAATTTGTACTCATTTGATTAAGTACATATAGAGCGGTAGTTGCAATAGGTAAGGAATAATTGAAATAGCCTCGAAGATACGGAAACGGTTGAACGCTGCAGTCGAAGTAAAATATGCGTTTGCGCTGGAACGAGTTGCGATAATTCAAGAATCGTTCGAGCTAGTTGAAGGAATTATAATTCAGCTAATCTCATGTCGAAGCGATAGAACGAGGGTACAGTGGATTTACAAGCCGAAACGAGTTGGACGATATGCGTTTCGTTCTAAATAGACCATTAAGCCGGTTCGATTACTAAAAATCATAATATTATTATTGTTCTACCCGTGTACAATGTAAAATAAATTTTCTTCATAACATATTATCGTTGAAGCTTATTAAAGGGAGGGGTCGCATAAATTTTTAGATTTTCGTACTTGATATTGTTTAAACAGGACTGTACAATGTATAGAAAAAAATTTTAAGATGTGGGATTTAAAAAAAAAATATTTTAGTGGTTTTTCATATGAACCAAGTGTCATTGCAATTCAATTCACTCTTTCCGTCCTGACGTCGAAATATATTACATGAAAAAAAATGTTTACTTTTATTTACCCCTGGAGTATATCTATATAACGAAATTCAAATGAATCTGAGCTCACTTATCTCGAAAAATGGATCTAAATCTACCAACTAAATACCAGAAATGTTGTTATAAGTTTAAAAATGGCCACTGAATCTCCTTAAATCACTGGTTATTTTCCTGGTAAAAGAATTTTTTTAAATATGTTATCAACATAGAAGAGTAAAAAAAATATTATGACATCACATTCATATAGTTTCGATGAATATCTCCGAAATCCTCAGCGAATGGATAAAATTCGCTTAGGAAGGCAGAGTGAGAAAGGCGCGAGTATAAGGCGATAATTCAATTTTGTATAATATTTCATCGACGAATCGATAAGCCGGAAATGCAATTTCCACCAATTTATCATTACCACGGAAATCGCAGAGACCCTCTCTCCTCTCGAAAATATTTTGGCGAAGAGCCGAGAGATAGCAGCACCGGTGTTTCTCGGTTCTCGTTTAATCCGAGGTCAACGGTTTTCCAGCTAGGTCGGCGAAGAAAGCTTGCCGAGCATAGAGTCCTGGTTGGGTAAGCTGCAAAAGTATAGCGCAGCCAAGGAGTCGCGTCTCGAAAGACGAAACCCACGCGCTACCGTCCTCTAGTGGCAGTTTTTAACAGTACTGATCGAATGCTACACGTTTTCCCACTCCTTATACTCCACTCCATTCCCCACTTGATGAATCCGACGACTCGAAAGACTCCCACTCTTGATATAGCTTCTACGTTTACCCCACCACCTCGGCACATGACGAGCACCACGTTCGTCGGTCGGACGTCCGCTCGCGTATCGAAGAATCGCATGCGTACGTACGTATATTATCGTCGCGCTTCGCGCTCCCTTTCGACCTCTCGCGTAGCTCATAGCACGATAAACCGGGGCGAGAGGAACGAGAGAGAAAGCGCTTCCAACGAAAGAAGAAGAGAGAAAGGAAGAAAGATACACCTACAATAGAGAAAAGAGCTATAGCGCCCACCGTAAAATCCCTCATAGCGTATTTCGTATTAAAATATTAAAATATTCATTCCCAGCATAAAAGCGGTCAAATTACGACGGTTAACTCCCCATTCACGTACGCTCTGGCGTATACTATGCTGTACTATGCTTGTGCTATATATATATACTCGAGCTCATTCTCATCTCTTTCAACGTTTTCTTTTATTACTCGGGTGAACCCCCCGTTTTCCGACCTACGACACGTTCTAAATATCACACTTTTATATCTACAAACTTTTCGTGTAACTTCCTGGTCTCGTTACCATACGACATTGCCATCAAATGTTTTTTCCCTGTTCCAGGATGTCTCTTCTTTATTGGAAGCGTCTGCTCGAACTATACGAGACGACTGAATCGCTATGTGTGTCAAAGTTCGCCTGGGTAGCTTTTCTCTGCGTTCCGTTGCGGTAATCTTTCGCTTCACTGCCGAATTTCGAAAGATCACGTGAAAGCAAGGACACGCAAAAAGACGCATCGGTAATGTTACCAAATTTTAGGCTAAATTCTGTAAGACGGGTCTAGAATTTCGTAACGAATACGTGTGCGAGAAACATTTTACGAGCGTCGTGGGCTCGGGCTGTTCATCGTTTCTCCCACTCGTATCCTCTCTGGATTTTATTTTATTTCCATATCGACTGAAAGCTGTGATATTACTATTCCGAAATTGTACTAATAACGTTTAGTTCGATACCGATAGGTTAGTCTACCGCCTAATGTAGCTATTTTGCAATAAAATTTCGAAATTATACAAGATGCGACTTTTGCAACTTACAGTTGATGCCACGATACGACCTTCGATATCCCAAAATTTACCAAACTTTACCGTCTAAACGCAAATAAAAGTTTTCTTTACAGTGAGAAAAAAGTTACCCATGGATATTAGAAATATTTCAGACCGCGTGGTACATTCATTATTTTCTATAGGGACAGCATTATTTATTTGTTTATAATAAACATATTATATTACTTAGATAATATCCAGTTACATTAGAAATTAATGCATTATCATATTGCATAGACAAACATTTTCATCATAACATAAATTGATACGTTCTTACTAAAATATAATTTAATATTAACCCTTTACAAGTCACACCGCCCGAAATCATTTATTACATAACGACGATAATTTTTCACTTGTTTATTAGAATTCAAGAAATTTTTGCATTATACGAGCATACATTAGATTGTTGTTAATGATACGATGATGCATTGGTCGCGTGAATAATTAGGTTAAAAAGCTTTTGACGACCTTATGTTGCCAACATTATTAGGTTGGTAGAGTTGATTAGGTAATTAGATTTAAAAACTTCAACGATTCTAACCCAATTAGATTGTTGTAGTTGACATTTACAGATTGCAATCGACTGTTAAAAATACAATGTTAAAATTAATTCTCGCGCGGTTTTCTTACGAGTCAACACCGACGACTCGTGTCAACGGCCGGTGTTCGATAGCTGGTGTTGATTTGCGTTATGACCTCAAAATTTCAAAGCGTTTTACTTGAAAATTGGTGAATGAAATTCGATGACATTTGTGGAATATATTCGTGGCATAATTCTCTATTGATTGCTGATTATTTATTCCTATTCATCTATCATAAATATGTTGTAAATTTTGAAGTGGGATCTAATGACTATAACGCAATCGCTTCTGTGAATTTAACACTGTGAAAATTGTTAAAATTAACATCAAACGAGTCAACACTGGTGTAAATTCCACATCAATCGCCTTTGATACTAATAATATCTTGAATACGTTTTACAATTAATTTATATTATTCCGTGTATTCTATGATTTCAATAATTACTATTTATGTATTACTAAAACGTGACATTTATTATATTATTTAAGATTTTATATAACTTACACTACGATCTACTATTTATATATGAATAGCTAGTATGAAAATATTGATAATAAGAGATTGTTAAAACCTTAGCTACCGTTATTCAAAATGTATCGTAAATGTTATCAGACAAATAGAAAATTAATTAATTATTTCAAGTACTGATATCTACCGATCAATGTTGTCAATTATATTTTTTAGCGTTCCGTACCTCATACTTCGTTAGGAAAATGTCAGAGAAATATTTTAAAAAATAAATCCACAGCTATTGCAATATAAAAATATTATTCATGCATAATGGGTGAAAAAAAAAAATAATTTGCCTCCACCGGAGTGCGAGAGTCGTTGGAAAAACAAATAATTATGGAATATTTACAATAGGCAGAGGGAATTGCGATGGACCGGCGGTTCAGGAACGAACAACCAATAATATCGGCAAAGCAGAGTCGATGTAATTCCTATAATCTAAGAGCTTGGCTCGCGGTGAAGCCCGGTTACCTGAACTGTCGGCCCTAAGCAAATATTTCACAGCCTGTTCAATCCAATTTGACACAATGGGGAAGGGAAAATCGAATTAACGCCGCATTAGGTACGAACGAGGTAGAGAGGCGGTGCGAGGCTGATGTCAGTGTACAGCGCGCTAGCGATTGATCGATCCTCGTTCCCGGGTGCTACCGCAACGTAGCACCAATTTCGATGCTGCTGCATACCGATGTACATTCTCCTCGCATAGACAAACCGAGAATAAATTAAACACAATTTTTACTTCATTTTCAATCAAAGTGAGTAGTACGATCTTCGCATTTCACAGATTAATAAGCGGTGCCGTCTCTCTCTCTCTCGGCGACGGATCATTGTACTCCATCCCCTTTCTCATTGAATACATCTTCGCGATGCTGGGCAGTCTGCCACGATCGTGGTGTGTGCCAGAGAGTCTCTCTAGCGTAGATATAGCGTGCGAGGAGCGTATGCATTTATGTGCACAGCTTGTCGCGCGGCAACCACGCTGGCACTTGGTCACGTCGCGAGAGTGAGCCTATTATCGTTCTTTAAATATTTTTCAGTAAAATTTATGGCGAGTAAATCGGTGTGGAAAAATAACAGCGATGATCCGACGCGGAAGGACATTATCGTGCTTGCCAAGATTATACACCGATGTTACATTATAAATCAGAATGAACAACTCGCGCTCGTTCGCTCGCTCGCTGAAACGGTGAAATAGATGCGAGTTCGGTTAAAAGTTTTTGAAGAACGATTGAACGCGCGAACGAGTCGAATAATAAAGTATGTTGAGTGTGGTGGAGAGGATGTCGAGGCGCGCGGTACTACCGTCCTGTACGGTACACGCTATGTCGCTCTCGCGATTATCTAACTCACCCCTCTTGAGGGGTGTTGGCTGGCGGGGTGCAAGGCGGTTCACTGCTGGCACGTACCGCATAATGCTCTGCTCTGCCGCTGCTACCTGTGGCTCTCATTTAAATGTACCGAACCTTTTCAGTCCCGTGTACCCGCGGAGAAACAAGAGTACTCTAATTTTTTTTTTAATTTTCATCACTGGTGTCTATATCTGGATATCGATGCTACAGAATTCTCTGGAAGAGTAATTAATCACTCGATGTCGGTACTCCGTACCTGTTGCGTGATACTTTCTCCGGTAGGGCCTCGTCTCGTATTTCGTTAAAGAGCTTTGGATGATTCGGTATGAAAACAATTTTATTATCACGCTTTATCTTGTTTTTTTATCGAGAGTAGCAATAAACGTATCAACTGTGGATTTAGACTCATTTTCTACATCAAAAATGTACATTTATAATGTCACCGAGTTTGATTATTTATTTACCTTTACAGTTAGCAGAGAAATTTAAATTAGCAAATCATTTAAAACCATTTTATTTAATTTAACGTTGAATAAAAATAATTATTCAGCACTAAAATCGGGCGAACGGTTTTTTGTTTAAAAAAAAAAAAAAAAAAAAAAAAAAAAAAAAAAAAAAAAAAAAAAAAAAAAAAAAAAAAAAGAATCCACCAATATACTTTGCAGATAATTGCCATAAAATAAATTATCGTTTGACTTATTAATTATAATTTTTATTGTGTTAAAGGACAATCGGTATTCCAACTGTTGTTGAATTAATACAAGTTTTTCGAAAGTTTGTGTAGAGAAATGTGAATGACGAACGTGTGGTTGGTTCTTCGTTATACGAAACGTAAATAAACAGAAAGAGAGAAAAAGAAAGAGAGAGCGTGAGAGAATTTCTACACATTATTCATCTATATAATCGATTGCCATTAGAATATGTAAAACACACATCTTGGTATAATACGATGACTTCATTCGTATTTTTCATACGTGTATCGAGACCATCGTTGCCTATACGTGTAATGCGGGTGAGCGTGCCATATTAGCTCGTTCAACTATTATTGTTGAATACTTACCTCGTTCATTTGCATTGCATCAGTATGAAAATCCGGTATAGTAAATTATTAAAATTTCTAATGATGCAGTGTAATACGCGTCGTACAACGATGGTAACCCACCCAGTCGTCAGCTGATCGACGGCGAAGTCGGGAGGTTGCGATACGCGAGACAGTCAGAGATTGCGATCGAGCGCGAGAACACACGCAGCGCGGCATAGTTGACCCGGCAGCTTTTAGCACTGATGCAGATAGCAACATCGCTCTTAACCTCTCGCGATATTTCGAGAAGAGTCACAACGAGAAGCTACTATCTCGCTACCTGTGGCTTGTCCACGCTTTAACTGCTGCTACATGGTGAATCTCGCGCTCTGTACTTTGATAATTAGTAGTAGTCGAAATTAGTACCTGTTGCGTGTACCGATTATGCGATGCAAAAACAAGGTGAGCCGTCGATGCGACGAATGGAGGAAGTTTCGAGAAGAAAGCAGAGTTCATATATTGCATCAATTGTGCGGTAAGTTTGTTTACACTCCACCCTTGAGGGACAAATGTACCTGGAGTATTTCTCTAGTTACCAAAAATAGTTGAGCATTAAGAGACGGGAAACTTTCTTTGTAGTTATAATGCGGTTGTGTCTAATTTATTTCCTTCGATACATAGAATGCACTTTGACGTCGCTCTCCAAATTATTTTCTTTAAAGATTATTAGACGAATCGGCACTTTATCCGGCCAACTCGAAAGGATCCGTGCCAAGTGCATTACGCGTACCTGAAGGGGTAAAAAAATTAATAAAGATAACTCAATAATGGCAGGAACAGAGAATATATAAAAAAAGTTGTTAGAAAAAAAAAAAAAAACAAAGCAAATTGTGACTTGGCAGTGGTAATTGGAAGGGCAGGCTCAAAAGTCTCGTGTTACATAGAAGAAAGAAGAAAAAAACGTTTGAACGTTTGGTACGAGGGAGAAAGAAGGAGGATAGAAGAGTACGGAAGGTGGAAGTGCACCGATAGAGAAGGTACCGTCGCGGATCCGTGCTCTCTCCGCTGTCGCACGCGCGCTCGATCTTTGGCGGTCCTCCTCGAGCTCCACCAGCATCTATCGGCGTACGAGGAGGATCGCCGAACCAAGGATCGTCGTCGTCTCTTTCGCGGCCCGTGATGGAGAAAAGCGCGAGAGGGGTAAAAGGATCGAGAAGCAGCGCGCGGCTTTGGGTACCGATGGGCGGCGCTGTTGCGAGTACCTCCTATTCGTGACGTAGCGCCGACGGCCACCTTGCCACTCGGGCCAATGGTACGGGTGTGGGATAGGAGTGGGATTCGGTGCTGGAGGGTCGCGCGCATGACGAGAGCTCGCTCGAGCTGGAACCTCGGGAAGCTCGGGCGAGCCGCGAGGCAAGCCAGTCAGTCGCTCTCAGCTACGACATGCATAACGCATGAGAGCTAGCCAGATCTTTCTCTCACTCCCCGTTTCTTTTTCTCTCTCGCTTGGTCTCTCGCGCGTATCACGCGCGGCACGTTGTGGAGTAGCAGCACGAGAGAATATCGCGCGCCGGTAAAACCATCGTCTCGGTTCTACCTTCGAGTCTCCCGTAGTCGTCGTGTTTAGTGGAGTCCGAGTCGGTGAAGTCGCATCTACTGTGTCCCGCGATCACGAGTAGACGCGCGACGACCAACTCGCAGAGGCACCGAGGAGACACATTCGACGATTCAATTTTTTTTCACCGATAAATCGCTCCTCGTCGAGCCTCGTATTACGCGCGTACGAGAAAAATAAAAATACACGCATACACTTATTATATATATATGTATATATATATAGGTATACACACACACAGTGCGGAACAAGAAGTTATTTGTACGGGGTGTGTATCAAGTGTCAAAGTCAGGGTATAGTGGACCGTGGGGATGTAACGCAGGTGCCGCTCCGTCGGAAGTGCGCGAGATTTTTCAGAGACGGATCAGATATAATTCGCGCCGACCCGTATAATCCCGGAGAAACGTCTCCGGGATATTGAGGATTCGGCAAATCCGTCACCGGGACTGATCGACGTATTTTTCCCTGGATTTAGTTAAAATCGACGGGTCTCGACGGTGTAATTACAGTGTGTGTACGCAAAATGCGAGAAAACACGAACAGAGATGTAGTGAGAAGCGTGACATCGTGGAATCTACCGCCCAATATAGACAGTGACTGAGACAGTTGTTTTGATAAAACAGAGATAAAGCTGCGAAAATAAGTTTCGTACCGAGTTCAGATATCGAAGCAAAGAGTCCTGCTTTTACGCTGCGGGATAATAATCTCCATCCTTGCAGTTTCTCTAAATTCAAGGCAATTTCTCTAGTCTGTACAGAGTTTGCTATAGAGTAGAATTTTGCTAGAATACACGAATAAATAATAAATTCATCAAATTTGATGTGTAAGGTGCAGCACGATAGCGGAGAACGAGTGAAAACTATAACGAAGTATCGATAATACGTTGAAAATATCGGTGATAAAAAATAGGAGGGTGACGGAGGAACGAGTGGTCTCGCACGAGTGGTTGGCCGTGTCAGTGGTTTTTTCGGTGGGACCTCGTCATAGTGTGCGACAAACCGAGGGCGAAAGCGGCGGTGGATCCGTCGCGGCGGTGCCTATTGGCGACTGCTGGTCTTGCGGATAGAGAGACACACAGGGTAGATAGGGTCAGTAGATGGCCGCTACGACGTACATGCCGGTTAGTAGCGCAGTATCGGCCGACCTGGACGGTGGTTCGGGTACAGCTATCGGTATGAACATCGCGGTGGGTGGCTATTCGTCGGGTTCGCCCCGCAGCGCCGCGGACGCCGGTGAGATGAAGTATATGCCGGCGCCCCAGCATCATCACCATCATCACCATCATCATCAGGTGTCGTCGTCGCCGTCGCCGAACGGGCTCTCACATCCGGCGAGTCTCTCCTCGGCGAACCCATGGGTCAGTTTACAACCAGGAAGCGATCCGTGGGCGGCGAGTATGGGAATGCATCATACGAGCCACCATCCCCATCATCATCCTCACGCACAGGGTAACTCGAGCCTGGACGTGAAACCGCTCGCCGCAGCGGCTACCGCGACGGACTCCGTCCAGGGTATGCATCATCGGGGACCTCACCAATCGCCGGGTATGGGATCGCCGCACTCGTGGCACGCGCCCGTCGTACCCTCGGCGCACTACAACCCGAGCGGCGGTGCCGCTTCGCCCACGACTCTTCAACAGTACCACGCGGCTATGAACGGAATGCTTCATCAGCATCCTCATCAGCATCCTCACCAGTTGCACAATCATCAAACCGGTCTGCCGCATCACCTCAGGGACGCGCACAATCACAGTCCACCCTCGGGTCATCCCCTTCATCCGGGCCACCCGCTCGACAGGGATCACAGCGCCGGCGAGGAGGACACCCCGACGTCCGATGATCTCGAAGCCTTCGCCAAGCAGTTCAAGCAGCGACGGATCAAGCTCGGCTTCACCCAGGCCGACGTCGGTCTCGCGCTTGGCACCCTCTATGGCAATGTTTTCTCGCAAACGACGATATGCAGGTTCGAGGCGTTGCAACTTAGCTTCAAGAACATGTGCAAGCTCAAGCCTCTGTTGCAAAAGTGGCTAGAGGAGGCGGACTCGACGACGGGATCGCCCACGAGTATCGACAAGATCGCGGCCCAGGGTAGGAAGAGAAAAAAGCGCACGTCCATCGAGGTATCGGTGAAGGGCGCGCTCGAGCAACACTTCCACAAGCAGCCGAAACCATCGGCCCAGGAGATCACGTCCCTCGCGGACAGCCTACAGTTGGAGAAGGAAGTAGTCAGAGTATGGTTCTGCAATCGACGCCAGAAGGAGAAGAGAATGACGCCTCCGAATACTCTGGGCGACGGTATGATGGAGGGTATGCCACCGGGACATCAAGGACAGGGAGGACTGCACCAGGGATATCATCCGCAGGATCATCTCCACGGCTCTCCCATGGGCCACAGCCACAGTCCACCGATGCTCAGTCCTCAGAGTATCACGGCACATTCGCTTGCGGCTCACTAGCGTTCGCCGGGGCCTCCCCCGCTTGGACTCGCAATCACCTCGCAATCGAACGTCTCTGCGGCAAGCCCCGAGGGCTTGCCACCTTTCTATCACCACTACCTTCAGGCTCGCACGAGCAGCTACGGTACCTCGTAGCTGCTGATGCACCATCATCATCAGCAACAGCCGCAGCAGATTCAGCATCAACATCACCACCTCGTCAACGGGGTGGCTGGCTGTCAGCAGCTGTGGCAAAGCGATGAACTGGAGGAACAACTTCGTGACGATGCCGCGACGATGATACAACAACAACAGCATCATCATCGCGCGATTCAACAACAAAGAATTCACCAAGTTGTACGAGGGGAAGAGACTTTTAATGCGAGGAGGTACGAGACCGAACCGGAGCTAACCCGGGGAGGCCGACAGCCGTATATCCGACTCGACGATAATCGAGCCGCGATCTAGCGCAAAACCCCAAGTTGTTTGATCTTGTCTCGTTCGTTCTCCATCGTGAGAAAACACGAGAGAAGGAACGAGAAGACCCGGCTCCTTGAAGACGAAGAGGATCCGATCGCCGAGGAATAGAAGAAGCCCCAGGAATGTCCGGCGACGGAACGCTGCGTTACCGTTACCGTCGCTGACCCGCCATCCTACCATCGCCATCGTTGTCGATGACGTGTGATACGTTTCTCAGCGATCTATCCGAACGTTATTGTTAATTGTTGTTTGTTTGTTGTTGTGACGTGTGTCTCTCGCGCTCGGTGAAGTGATATAATACATAAGGGCGTTGCTGGGCCGGTTATCGGACTAACCGATGAGACTAACTGCTTCTCCGTATCGAATGATAATGCGGGATGCACGGCGAGGACGAACAAACGATAACGGCGTTAATTCCTACGTACGTTGCGTGTGTTGTTCTCCGCCGCGTTGAAACTCGCGTCTCGTCGAATGAACTCTCAACTAAAGTGTTACGCATTTCTTTCATTGCCGTCGGACGTTCGTGCCTAAGATGGACTCGCGTGTGTTTTTTTCAATTTGGAAATGTTACGGACAGACCTACGAAGAGCCAACCCGTGCAGGATTCTACCTCGCTCTTCGGTGCATTCGATGTACAACCCGCGTTCATCATGATACTTACATAAAGTTGCTAAATGACGGACTCTGCCAACAACGAACGGAGAATGGAATCCGCTTGCTCTTTGTGACGAACGAGCGTGTGAATACTACCGTCGCGGGGCATAGGTCGCGCGCGTCCCCCCTGAAAATCAGTTGTTTTCCGCACTGTTGTAATCGAAGAGTTTACTGGAAGTTATACGCGCGACGCGTCACTGATGGGAAAAACAAGAGCAATGGCTCAAGCAAATTTATGTAGATAGTATATAAATATATACTTAGACACATTGTAACACACACGCACACACAGAAAGAAAGGAAGAAAGAAAGAAAGAAAGAAAGAGAGAAAGAGAGAAAGAGAGAGAGAGAGAGAGAGAGAGAGAGAGAGCGAGCGAGAGCGTGAGTGAAAGATATGCGTACGACGAGAGAAGAGCAAAGAAATATAGTGGGAGAGAATTGAGAAGTGAGACGAAAGCGCGTTCACAAACAAATGCAAGTACGTAGAGAGGGGCGTGTTGCTCGGGCGGAATTTGCCTCTCGCAAACGGCCGCCACGAATGATGTAACATAAGTAAATATGGACTGTAAATAATGTACCAGATAAAGAGCTAGTAAGTTAAGTGAGCATGCTACGTTCGCGCGTCGCACTGATTACATCTCCCGATGCCCGTTCGGCGGCGCAAAAAATAGAGAGAATAAATATTAAATAAAAGAGAGAAATAAAAAAAGGGTGCAAGAAGATAAACTCGAGGGAGAAGAAGCGAAAAAAAAAACGCGTGAACCCGTCAACGGGCCACTTGGGGATGCTTCCGCAGGAAGACGAGAGGATACGGCGAGTGATCCTCACGCAGCTCCCTCGCAAATAATAATGCCCCAACCTGTATAAAGAGTAAGTATGTTGCATATGTGTGTGTGTGAGAGAGAGAGAGAGAGAGAGATATGTTGCAAGTATATGAGAAAATTCGACCGATAAACCGAAAAATGAATTATGAAATAGTAACGTGAATACCTACGATTTAAAAAAAAAAAAAAAACGAGCTGTCAAATGCCGGTCAAAGATTTCTAGATAATATCGCATTGTCTATCTATTAATTATAAACACCAATTTTATTATTTTTATTATCGCATAAATATTACTTCCCCGAACGGAGCCCCACCCTCCTCACGAAGAAAAAAATAATGAAAATCCCGAATTTTATTGTAGTATGCGACGATAATCTTCGATGCTGTTGTCACCTATTATTACGATTTATTATTGTCTATCTTTATTAATTATTAATTATTATTATTATTATTATTATTAATTATTATTGTCATTATTATTGTCATTATTATTATTGTATTGCTCGTGGCCAGGTGCACAACGAACGCGCCTCGTATATGTCTCGTTCCTCGCGCACAGTCGGAGGTGGCGTTACACGCCTGTCGTTACGATGACAAAAAATATATAAAACTACCACTACACCATTTGCAATTCGAAATAAATTGAATTCTATTTTTACTCGATATATTGTGTACTTGTTATTTCTTTTCACTGTTACGATATGCGTAACAATATCAACGCGCAAGCTACCCTTTACATTCCATTAAGACCGGTCGTTTACGTATTCCCGTGCGCATGTTCTTCAAATTAATCTCCGCGTGCCGTCCACGACTAATTTTATATGGAGGATAAATAATATATCTTGAAATTTTGCTCGAACTTTATGGGACGTGCTCGATTTGCAACTGGCCCGCGGTGCATACGTGTATTCATATTATATTTGTGTAATACTAGTATTACTCGAGTTGTTTGATATTGGGTTTTGCGCGATGCGTGTATCCCGAGCTTTTGTAAATACTAGGATCTAAAATGTCGCTCTAAAACGAAAGTTTTAAAGGTGCGGTTCAAGGAGGGAATTCATCATAAATACGGTCGGGCGAAATATGTGCGGAAGTCGCGTTGACGCGGTTATCTATTTAGGAGAAAAATGGGATTTTTCGTTATTGAGATTTATTATAAAAAAAAAAGGCCGCGCATTCATTTTAATAATTTTTTTCTTATAACGCAACCTCTCGGATGTATTCTTACTGCTTTCGGACTCTCCTCTGTTTCGGATTTTATCTTTGCCGCGGCTGTCGAATCGTTTTTTCACTTAAAATATCTACCGTTGCATTTTTTATTGGACTATTGATCAAAATTATGAAGATTTTATAAGAAAAATTGCCTCGAGTCTTTTACCATTGTTGATCTATCGGCTCTGTTGATACGAATAATTATCATCAACACTGCTGCAACTATTGTTCGTTAATTTTTTCGATCCACTTTTTATTTATTAATTGGAGACAACAAAATTGAATGAATACGCATGGTGAACCGAGCGAGTGAAAAAAAGATAATTGAGTTTGACATAAACGGTTTGACATCCGTCGGCAATTGAAAACTTAGAGAATTTGAAACGAACTCGGCAAGAATCTGTTTGTCTGTTCGATCGTTCGTTATTTTATTACATAGCTTTGGTTTTTTTTGTTCTTTTTATATTTTTTAAAAAGTGTATAAGGTGAGAAAAAGAGAAGGAAATAATTATTTGACGTTGCGATTTTATGGGTAATTAGAGTGTAAAAGGAAATAGCTAATGCGATCGCGATTAGTCAATATGGTTTCGTACCGATTTTTAATTTGTAAATAACTGCCCGGAAGTCTTTTTGCGATAAATAAAAAGGACAACGGGAGGATGAATGAGAAAGGAATGCCCGCGGATTGTGTTGGTGGAATTTGAAGGGTCAATTTGTTGTCGATGAAGGGTGCCAAGTCAGAATAGCCGTGTCTGCGTCAGTTAAAAATTAAATAAAACGACTCAATTTGAGATCTTTAATTATTTAAAATTCACGAACTAAGAGCGGTATCGAAATTTGATGGGTTAATCAGCGCGTCAATACACTTTTGGTACTCGGATTCGAAAACGAAACTCTTCAATTTTCTCAGAGTCCTCGACGAAAAAAAAAAGTAAAAAACTACAAATGAAATAATTGATGGATCGATGAATGAAAGTTGCGTGCGCGAGTGAGATGAATGTACGATTGTCGGATTGCGAAAGAGAGAGACAGAGAGAGAGAGAAAGAGTCATGCACACGAAAAATTTGATGAAAAGACACCTCCGATTCCCCCACATTGTATATTATTATATTAAATATTAATTATTAATAAACGTAAAATAAAAACGAAATAAAAAAAGAACATCTGGCGAGTGGTAAAAGATTTTGTTAGAATGACAGAAACTAAATTACTACTAAATTTTAATTAATAAACGAGATGAAAGTATACAAAATAATCCAACTGGCCTTGGCTACATTTCTTTTGCAACACACACTGCTTCTCCGCTCGAATGATATCCACGCTCCTTTCGATTCATCCAAAAAATGTCGTCCACCATACTCATTCTAATATATTTCGGCAGTACAATCGCATCTGGTGAATGCGTGATCGAGATCCGCCGCATTTAAATCGTCTTTGTCCGAGTCTGTACAATTTCCTTCCGCTTCGTCCGGCAAATTCGTTTCACCTGTGACTAAACGCACGGTGTATATAGATCAGTCAATCGACGAAGGTTCCCACCTCGAACGAGTTGGTGACAAGATGCGCCGTTCCTCAATTATCGTACGAAAGACGACCTCGATTGGTACCAAAACATTCCTCATTCACGTGCGAAATAATTGAAATTACCAAACGAAATAATGAGCGAGACTCGTCTCTCCTACACGTTCCTGCACAGGGGAAACGTCTAGGTACGCGTTCGGCACGGTTCGCACTCGAGGTTTAACGCGACACGAGCGTTTGTCACGTAAATCTTTACCGGACTCTATTATGAGACTAGCTAAAGGGTGATTTTTTAAGAGCTTGAGAACTTTTTTTTAAAAAAAAACGCATAAAATTTGCAAAATCTCATCGGTTCTTTATTTGAAACGTTAGATTGGTCCATGACATTTACTTTTTGAAGATAATTTCATTTAAATGTTGACCGCGGCTGCGTCTTAGGTGGTCCATTCGGAAAGTCCAATTTTGGGCAACTTTTTCGAGCATTTCGGCCGGAATAGCCCGAATTTCTTCGGAAATGTTGTCTTCCAAAACTGGAATAGTTGCTGGCTTATTTCTGTAGACTTTAGACTTGACGTAGCCCCACAAAAAATAGTCTAAAGGCGTCAAATCGCATGATCTTGGTGGCCAACTTACCGGGCCATTTCTTGAGATGAATTGTTCTCCGAAGTTTTCGCTCAAAATGGCCATAGAATCGCGAGCTGTGTAGCATGTAGCGCCATCTTGTTGAAACCACATGTCAACTAAGTTCAGTTCTTCCATTTTTGGCAACAAAAAGTTTGTTAGCATCGAACGATAGCGATCGCCATTCACCGTAACGTTGCGTCCAACAGCATCTTTGAAAAAATACGGTCCAATGATTCCACCAGCGTACAAACCACACCAAACAGTGCATTTTTCGGGATGCATGGGCAGTTCTTGAACGGCTTCTGGTTGCTCTTCACTCCAAATGCGGCAATTTTGCCTATTTACGTAGCCATTCAACCAGAAATGAGCCTCATCGCTGAACAAAATTTGTCGATAAAAAAGCGGACTTTCCGAATGGACCACCTAAGACGCAGCCGCGGTCAACATTTAAATGAAATTATCTTCAAAAAGTAAATGTCATGGACCAATCTAACGTTTCAAATAAAGAACCGATGAGATTTTGCAAATTTTATGCGTTTTTTTTTTAAAAAAAGTTCTCAAGCTCTTAAAAAATCACCCTTTACTTCGTATTTCCCCTTTGGAGCCTCGACTACACCGTCTTTTGTACCGTACATGCTTTTTCCTGTAAAATCTTAACAGTCGAACGGGCACAATATTAATATTTTTCCATTTTTCTTTGTTGCAAAAAATTATTTACTTTGTAATATCAGCCGTTGCTTCTCGCTCGAATAAAATCGTCGTCAAGTTTTACTAATACCGCGCGCGGGTAAACGGGGGAACCTCTTGACAATGAATAATGATAGTCGTGCATCGATAGCCTTGCGCGCTCGAGAGCCTACGGAGGTAAAATCAAGGAACGCACGAACCAACGAACAAACCAGTCGTGGTTGGTGCGACTCGCATACCTGCGAGCACCGGTCATCTCCGATTCCGTGAGCTCCGGCAAGGAGCTTCGCACATGCGATCGACGCGAGAGGTTAGCTGGCGCGTGCGCTTCCGGCTCGGCCCCTCGAGCCAATCTTTTATATGCCTGCTACCTATGCGAGGTCTTGGAGAAGTCCTTGCATACGCTTCCCCGTAACGTCTCCGTGTTACCCGGCACGTAAAAGTTATATAGTCGCGAATTTGGGACTCGGTGTTTACGAAGAGGAAACGGAAAGTCTATAACAGCACCGACAGTTATATTACCCCGTTTCATAATATCTTCACAAGTCTTTCTATTCATTTTTACTGCGTCATTGTATTTTCTTTATTTGCTTATGGATGCATCGATTAATTTTGTACTCTGGATTTTGCCCTTATTAAATGAATTTCCTAGTAACTCAATAAATAAATTATTATCAATAAAAAATGATTATCAAGAGACCGTGAAATGTGATAACTTTTTAAATCTCTTTAGCTACTTTCGCCAAAATTGCAATGTACTTTCGATTTAATTTAACTCTGAATCGGCGTACATTTTAAAGAATTCGATTTATTTTTGGTTATTTGGTAATTTCAGATGAATTAGTTATTAGCGACCTTTCATATATAAACAAAAATAAAATACACAAGTTTACAATATTACAAGACGCATTTTTTTCATGTCGGGTGATGTAGATAACTGAAGAAAGATAATTTATTAGATGTAGTCAATGTGTTTCGGCAATTATTCGATATCGGTACATTGTACGAGATTCTATATTATTCGAACTGTTGTCGGTTTTCAGCGGGTTCTTCGATTCGTAACAACTCGTGTTTTCCTCACCGGGGCAATGAATATTTTCGTCATACACTCGTACACCTAAGTACATATATTCGTACTACGATACTTTTACGCACATACATACGGTCCGCTCTCGTTAATAAAACGATGAGCACCGGTCAATCGCACGAAAATATTCGCACCATCGGCACGGAGCTCTCAAACAATCGCGATGATAAACAACTTTCAAATATAGCAAACCTGGCAAACCTCTCTTCGTCATTTCAACCTGACTGCATTTCCCCACAGTATTTTTTAATTCTCTCGTTACGCAATACACCTATTAAAAATTTCCTAACATGATTCTATCTATTATTTCCTGTATCTGTGTACAAAGAGGAAAATTAAAAAATGCCTACATTTAAAAAAAGTGTACACCCTTAACGCACTGCCGGTACAACTAATTTCCGACTGATAACCGACAATCGCTGGACTGTATATTCGTGTCGATAGAGGGATGTTCTCGAATAAAAATAATATGATAATAGAGTTTTCCCCTGTGAATAACTCTCGACACGCTCGGTTGACCCGTTGACCAACAAATCTCGTAGTATTTTTTCGCAGCGTGCAATGAATCCCTACAGCAAAAAAGTCGAGTGGTCTGTAATAACGATGGTACGAATTGAAGAGAGGGTTGCAACGCGATGGAATGAGGGTTGAAAAAAAGAGCGGTCGCGTTGGTGAAACCAGGTGCCGCGAGAAAATCGTTGGATTGTTTCCCTCGACGGTGCGTGACATGCGTACGAACAATGAGACTATACAATCCATAACTGCGTACATTGCGGCGAAAGGGGTGACGTACACAGGGGACGTAACTATACTGGACGCGAATGCGAGGGCGACGAAAGCTGATATAGAACGGCAGGGTTGATGCGACTGATGAAATTCTCCGCAATCGACAATCCAATCCGATGGCTAGTGTACTACCACGTGAAATGAGGCAATAGCCTAGCCGGAGGATCCGCAAGCTTTCATAGAAATTATTGAAGCCATGTAAAATGGAGGATAACGATGAAAAAGAAAATCGTGCTGGTACGAGGGTTGTGAGTGAGTGAGTGAGTGAGTGAGTGAGTGCGTGCGGCGTGTGTGTGTGTGTGACAGAGAGAGAGAGAGAGAGAGAGAGAGAGAGAGAGAGAGAGAGAGAGAGAGAGAGAGAGAGAGAGAGAGAGAGAGAGAGAGAGAGAGAGAGAGAGAGAGTGGGGACTCGAAAGAGCGAGAAGACACGCGATAGCGGGTTAGCGTGTCGGGCGGGTAGGAGGCGAGGGGTTGAAGAGAGTGGACTAAAAGTGAATCGGCGCTTGCGCCGCCGATCAACCCCATAGCTCTCTCGAGACATGCGCGCCTTGCTCCGACAACCTTCCTTGTTGTCCTCGCTTATCTTTGTTCGCCGAGAACTCGCTCACTCCCTCGCACGCACTCCCGCAATTTCAAGGCTTCGTTCACACCTACCGAAATTATTGTTATAGGCGTCGTGACGCCTGCGTACACGCACGCTAGGGCCGTGGTTTGTCGGGCGCTCGTCCATGCAGCTCTTTATGCGACAGCTACGGGAGTGGGTTACGTAGGCAGGTATTTATCACGTCCGATCGTTTCCAACTATCTCCGCGCGCTGCTACATGCACAATCACGGTGTCTGTCACGCTCGCTACTAACACGCTCTCACAATCGCGACACGCACATACCCTTCGCGCACTACTCGTCTTTCAGTCACGATAAATTTTGCTTAACGCCCAATACTATGCTTCGTACAACGTGAATTATTATGTTTGAATCGACTCTCGCGTGATTGACTCGATAGTGGCGTCTTGTACTTGTCGGATTTTTCGATAAATATAACTCACCGAGGCCATCAAGGCAACAAGGTATCAAACCGTATTTCTCTTCGATCTTAAAGATAAAATTTTACAATCAGGATAAATCGAGAAATGCTCGCGTGAAACAAAAGTACCCAGAGACATTCTCATCACCGATACTCATCGCAGAATTAGTTGCCAATCGAGTCTGCAACAACATTCTTTAGGAATAACCAAATGTAATGATAAAAGTATTCAAAGAAAAGTAGTCCAAATGCATGAAAAGACGTTGACGGTGATGACTCGAATTTTTTAAGGCGATGCGAGAAAGCATGTTGGAGTTGCGTTATTAAAATGTTTTTTTTTCCCGAAATTATTGAATTGTCGGAATAAATCGTATTATAATCGTGTCAGATTTTACCATGAAAAGGGAATCATTTTCATCGCATATATCAGTTTTCAATGATTATTTCACATACAATAAGTACAATAAGAAGAAGGTTTGGCAATTTCAGTCACGAGTGGTCACCTAAATCATGTTTTTTAATTGAATAAATGTTTGATTAAGTCAACGAATATGTGATAAAGCGAACAAAATATTTGTCGATCCGATAAACCATCAAATTAATTTTTTAATTACGACTCGATTACCCCACTGGTCATTATAATATCGTTAGTTTCGCCAAAAGTTTTTTCTCACTGTAGTAAATTGAATTGAAGGAATGATCCGTTTACTCGGTAAAAAAATCGTAAATTGATTCTTCGATAAATATACATTTTTTATGGTCCCAGAGGAAATGAATTACAGAAACGTTCCTACTTTGAATCGTACAGATTGACAACTCCTAGCAAATAACCAAAGTTAATCTGTACAAACATCGATGCATCTTACCGGGCGGCTTTAAACCATCGTCGAGAAATTCCCGTTTCCATGGTTGGTTCGAGGTGCTCGTTTCCGGCATCGCGCGAGTCCGCTCTTTTCCGTTGATACAGTCACCAGTGTGGAAGCTCGAATACGCGGGGACCGCGCGTATTAGCGAGGCGCGAACAGATCCCGACAGCGGCGCATTGATTTAATAGTCGATGCCCACACTTGGTGCGTGGCCCGGTAGCACCAGTACCGGTGCCGGTACACCAGCGGAGGCTACTTACCACTATAATCATACGTAACGCACGCATACACGTAAATTACGAGTTACCAACGACGATCACCGACGCATACGCGCATAAACATCATCGCGAACGGACGTAGGTAAGCCCGCACGTATGTATGTACGTGCGTGGCACTTGCGGCACGTGTGTGCGGAGGAAACAATTGAACGCCATCCTCTTCTGCTGCCGGTCTTCGTTCGGACCTCCGTCTCCCTCGCTCCGACTATCTTGCCACCTTCGTTACTCGTACCTCTCTGTCTTTCTCTCTCTCTGGCCCGAAGCTTAATAAGCACTGCTACCTACATTCCATTTCCGGTGAGGCTGACGTCAGTCGTACGAATCGCAGTACGCAGAGAGTGTAGACCGCTGTGCGAGCATATACCAGCTGAAGCATCACCGAGTTGGACTGACATTGTCTCCGTCGTTGAAGCTCGTAGCTTGGTTTTGTATATATGTATGTACACACATATATATAAATATTTAATATTTCCTGATAATAGTTATTTATTGATTTATTTATTGGTAAAAATACGAGCAATACACAATCACGAGTACGATGGGAGAATCTATCATCTGAACGGATTGTTAAACGCATATATTTGACGTCGGCAAGAAAGCGAAGAGTTTCCTCAAAGAACGAGATAATTCCTTCGTTGGTACAAAAGGTAAATTAAAGTTAACCAGAGAGGAAGATACCAAAGACCATGCTTCTAAACCGGATCTGGAAGCAACCGAAAAGTCGCAATGTCGCCACGGGAAGCAGGTTCCCACTTTAGATGAATTTCGGCGGTAAAATCTTACCGCGTATCTCTTGCGGTATACGAATAAGAAAAGAGCAGCGAGTTTCATTAACTCGCGGATGGTTTCCGGTTTTAAATATGAGAGTACGCGCATGAGATATGATTTATTCCAGAAGAGCGAGGGGAGACCTCTCGTGTATCCGAGGATGGAAAATCGTCGGGATAAATCACGACAAGGCCATCCTAGTCCGTAACGCTTAGTTCGTGACGACAAGACGTAATCGAGTAAAGAAAAGCACGGTGTTCGTCACGGATATATAGCGGTGTGATATTCTGTAAAGTATTCGCTATATATATAGTTACCCAGTACCTTGGGAGTGGAAGCTGCAGCAGGGCGTATATTTTTCTCACAGCGCGTTCCGTGGGCATTTTTCCTTTTTTTCATCACTTTGCACCTCGTATTGCGTAGTCGCCAATCGTGCTGGCCAACTAACCAGGTAGGCCTTGAAGCAAAGTCTCGGCTTGGACCCACGCGTTTATATTTCTCTAGGCGTGCGAGCTCTCCGGCAGTCCTCGTCGTACGTGTGCTATGTGACTCTCTCTCTCTCCTTCTCTCTCTCTCCTTCTCTCTCTCTCTCTCTCTCTCTCTCTCTCTCTCTCTCTCTCTCTCTCTCTCTCTCTCTCTCTCTCTCTCTCTCTCTCTCTCTCCTTCTCTCTCTCTCTCTCTCTCTCTCTCTCTCTCTCTCTCTCCCTCTCTCTCTCTCTTTCTACAAGCTCTGCCAGGAAAAAGACAGATAAATAACTCAAGTATAGCACAGACGTTGGTTGAGTAAATGAGTAAACCGAGTGAGACAGGCTCTCGCCGCTCGATCGTTTGCTTCGCAGAGACATATGTACTCTTTTATTCGTTCGGCTAGGATGTACCTCGCGAGTTGTACCTATAGACTGTATGCTCATCGGTATGTATATTCACGGCTGTCCAGGTTTCACGCACCTTTGCACTCTTATCGTTGTGCTATTGCCGGTGCAGCGATGTAACACAAACTTGGTGTACGTCTCAATCGATACCAGGCGTGATACCTCAATTAATCGCCTTCTGATTTTATTCGATTGAATTGATTGCTTATAAATGGATGAGGGATCGGAGGATTAAAATCGCATGTATCAATTTATTTTATTTTACAATATTTAAATAAAAATTTTTTTCCGTTCTCGAGACGATCAATAGATAATTCGTCAATTTTAGAAAATTTCTTTCAAAGAAAAGAAAAAAACATTTCTGCAAGATCTTTATTTTCTATCTAAGCCAAAATTTCTTGCTGATTACAAATTCAATAAAATTGTAAAAGTAAGATTGGAATTATTCATAATTAAACGTTATTTTGAATATTCGTTATCTTTCTTCGTCATTCGTAGCTGTCAATGTATTAGAAGGTATCAATTGACATTTGTTGACAATTAGAATAATTGATTTGCACATTATAGTACTTTGTTCGTATAAACAGTGCTAACACGAGTCGAAACCTCGTCGAAGGCCAAGGAATCTCGTATCGTGGACAAATCTACGATCCTGTGGAGTATATGTTGAACATACGCGTGGTACGTTTAATTTTCATCTCGTACGGCACGAAATACGTGTGAACTATCGACTCCGATAGATTTATCTTCGTGTGACGTCTTCTTGTATCAATACATCTAGGTACGCGGTAATATCCGATCGTACCGCCCAAGCCTCTATCCAACCGACGATCGAACGTTGACTTACGTAAACGCTGAGAGACGCGGGTTGCTGCTGTTTCTATCTTTAGTTCGTATCAAGGGATCAGCTGCGGTTAACCAGTTAAATGCGAAACGCTGCGATACCTCGTCGCACACGCCTTCTGTCCGCATAAAGCGCCAGACCGAGAAAACATAATACACGTATATACACACGTACATAACATTTGAGCGAAAAGGAATAAGCTCTGGAGATTTCGTTCGACGCATGAAATATGAAGAATATTATGCTGATTTGCCAAAAAAAAAAAAATTGACAACCGCAACATGCGCGCAGACATATCTCACTCGCTGAATCTCGGCGCTTGGCTTGAAAATCGTGTGCCGTCGCAGGTTTGGGCGCAGGTGCAATCTGTTTCACTTATAATCGTAGCCTCAGCTTAGAGAATACGGTCGGTGGGTTTCGTGCCCGTATTAAGGACGTAAACATTCGGTAAAGCGATGTCAGAGAGATCGCGTGGACGACGGTAATAGCAGGAGACTTCGGAGTAGCGAAGGAGCAAAGGAGTCAGTCCGCAGTCGCAACGAGATTTGGCACTTGCTAGCCAAGTACGCGGACACCGCAGAGGCAATGAGCCATTATGCGCCGACGGGCCTTAAAGACGTACGGGCGCACGCCTCCTTACTCACTTATAAAGTTAATTGAGGGCAAACGTCCACCGCGTGTGCTACTGTCTAATCCGAAAACATGTGCATCCGACGGCTCATCGAATCGTCCGCTAGCGGTACGTCGTACCTAATCTACCAGCTTTGTCCTATTTGCATTTTGTTTTAATAATCTTTGTAAAATTTTTAAATAATATTCACGATTTTTACCAATTTTTTTTTATGACAAATGGTACAAGGGGACACTTAACATGAGTAACGCTCGATTGATGGATGAAATTGCTTTTAAAAAGCTGCGTGAAGGTGAACCGTAATTGCAAATAGCCATAAATGATTTTTTTTATTCTAACGTAAATGGGCATTTACTTCGTTTACAATTGACAAAGTATATCAAAGTATCAATCGTCATTTAACGACCATTGAAATAAAATTCTTCTCTGTCGCACATTATTCGGATAAACAGTGTTAACACCTGTCGAATTCAACAAAATTCTTCTTATATTTTCATTTCACATTAATCATCATTGTAAAGCTTCTCATAGAATTTATGATTAAACATTTTTTTCGATGACACACGGTACAGGCGAACCCTTAATAATAGTATTAATAATAGGTTTATTCTACATTCTTTTGAATGGTATTTCGCTCGAGCGATGAATAAATATATACCTGCAGGTGTTGTTGAAAAGCTGCGTGCAGATAAATCGTGGTTGCAAACTGCCATAAATAAGATTTATTATTTAAAAGAATATGGTGTACCCATTTCCTTCGTTTACATATACGATGACTTTATATTATTATAAAGTATCAATGGCCATTTATCGAAGGTTGGAATAATTTTACTCTCCTTTGCGGTACTTCACTTACATAAACAGTGTCAAGACCAATCTAATTGAATCAACTTCCTATTCTATATCCATTTTACATTAATTATCTTTATATAGTTTATAATAAATTTAAAAAATTTCAATTACGTATGGTACAGGCGGACCCTTGATGATGATATACCTTATCCTACGATCTTTCAAATAGTATTTCGCACGACCGATACGTAAATACGCTTGTACGAGTTGTTGAAAAGTTGCGTGCAGGTAAATCGTAGTTGAAAACTCATGCCGGTCGCACTAATGAATGAAGGAAGAGAGGCAAAAGTGTTGTCGACGATCTGAGCCTGATATACAACACGGATTGTACGCTACGAGCCCGTATTTTCATCATCATCGTCCATCGCACTTACCTTCTCTCCGCTTGTAGACTCGGCTCGTCGCGATGCTTATGCCTCAACCTTGCGTTTCCCCTTCACCGCGTCTACCGACAAATTGACGAATAGATCAGTCTTTCTCCCTGATAAATTATAGTTGCACCGTGACGCCCGTGACAAGTTACAAATATTGAATTTAATTATGGTAATAAGTTGAAATAATCTGTTTGCATTTCTATGCTAAAAAAAAAGGTATTTAGATCGAGTCAACTGAAACCAGTTAACCCAAAACAAATTTAATTGAACTAACTGAATATATAGTTGACTGAATCTCACGTCAGGCTGGATATGGTGAAACTCACAGTGAACTTGATTCAACCATATCTAGATTTTTAACCAAGATATATTCGTTTAGCTCAATTAAATTGAACCAACTGAATATAGCTTAAGGAAATAATTGTTCATTAAAAAAAAAAAAAAAAAAAAAAAAAAAAAACATTTTCAGTGAATTCTTTCAAAAGCAATATTTCAAATTTAGCGCTCTTGTATCATCGCAGCTTGTACCGTCACCTTAGCCCAGCAGAAAACGTACGCAAAAAAATGTTTTTTTTCTTATATTTTCGTCAAACGTTGGTTTAAAAAAATTGCAGAGTACTAAATATCTTAAGGAAGAACTTCCGCTTCATTGGCAATTATTTTTAAATAAAAATAAATAATCATTAGATAATCATTACCAACAGAAAAAAAACCTTATGGTATCATTTTTTATTAAAGAATTCTATACCGAACTATCATTTTCAAGAAGACAGAAATATTTACATCGATAAGAAGGAAAAATATTATTAGAATGTACTTTATTCAATAGGATACTCAGTGAGACTTGGACGAAAAATTGTAGGATTGCATCTCAAGTCAATTGCAGGTTGGTGAAGTTGTATCGATAGCACGTGCTGTAACTCCGTGTGGTGAAGCATGCGTGTCGCAAAGTGGATTCGAGAGTGTGGACTGCACGCATACCCGGTGTATATTATAGTAAGCGCCGCGACACATCACAAGAGAGAGTATGCGTGTATGTATGAGCTAGGCAGTAGGTTGCTTATTGTATGTGCATACAGAAACGAGAGTGAGCGAGAAAGCCCGTCCAGCGGCAAGCGTGAACGCGAGCGCACGTCTGTAACGTGTCTCGTGCCGCATGCACATTCCGCATGCCGCGAGAGGGCGATAAAACGTATGCAGATTAAAACATTTTATTTGAATGATAATATAACACTTGTTGATGCAAGCGCGTTGGCCTAGGTTAGCATAATAAACATTATGTAGATCTCTCCACCGGCTACGCGCGGCCCTCTATATCGCTATTCACCGTGTACACACCATTATATATCTACACCGACAGTCACCACCGAAGCTACCGCGCTACTCGTCCTATCCTACTGCAGCTATATGCGCATCTTTTTTGCTATATCGTACCTACATACATATACATATATATAGGTGTCGGCAGTGCTCCGTATACATATACCGGAGCTCTTCTCACACGCCGGCGAGATACACTCCGAGTAGTCGTCATCGTGTCTCTCGTACGAAAGAGTCATCCGTTGATTCGCGAGTACATACGAACGGACGGTACGTTCTCTGAAACAGCCGGTTATCTTGATTCTTAACAATGCGCATAGCGGCCGCTGCATCGACAGCCCTTGGGGAAAGCGCGTACACTGTACACCCTGCGTGCAACCGGTGATTGACACTTTAAACCAGCTTTTCGACCAATTTTAACATTATTCTTTGACTTTGTGATTTGAGAGGCGGGGGGAGGGTAGGGAGCAGAAAATGAATGACTGTCGATGCAATGCTTCAAGTTGGGATTTAACACGATGCGTTACACACTGACTGAACAGGCACGAGCGCCAGTGGATAGCGTAATCTATCATCGCGGTGGAACAACAGTGAACGATAAAAATGTGCATTAATCTTGGCAATCGGTAAAATGTTCTGTGAAATAGGATTTGACAATTGGAAATACACTTAATAATTATTTTTTATTGGGATAAAAAAGAATTAAATAGATTTTAATATTGAACAATAATTTAATTTTCGGAATTGGTATGAATTTATAATTGAGTCTCCGATTATTTGGTCACAGACAGCTAAAATGGTTATAAAAAATTATTATTTTGCGAATACTAAAACCTCAATTTTAAGACATTGTTGTTAATCGTGTAAATTTTCAATGAATCGGTGCTGATACCATGTCTACTACCGGTAGGCTCGGTAATTGGAGCACCAGTTTCAGACTTTATGCTTATATCCGTAAATTCGATTGACTCTTTAAGCTCGGTACACGCAAAACATTTGCCTTACCCTACGCCCCTCGACGGGTCCAGTTTCTTACACCTTTCCACGTTCACGCAAGACCGCACGTTCATTCATTAAATTGCTCCACGGGAGAGCAAGAGAGACAGAGAAAACCCCATGCATTCTCAACTTTATCGATTGGCCGATCGACTATCGCTGCAGCTCGAGCTACGCTACATACAACGCCTCATTCGCACGTGGTCTCGGCGGTTCAGCTAATTATCATCTCAATCTTCCCGTTTTTTTTTATAAATTCATAGCTCGTTATCAATCGGGTGCGAAAGATGCGTGTGTAGTTCCGTAAAACGTATTTGGATACCCGTTTCGAGCTACCTCGGTGGAATGAATATCATTGCAATAATTTACAACAATAATCGTACGATTTTTCTCTATCGGGGTCTCGCTTTATCCTAAAGTCGTGGACTTTGGTTCTCGTATCTATCTGTTAAATATATATACATATATATAAACGGTTGCCACGTGGCTTGCGGCAACGTCCAGTTAATTGCTCGGCGTTAAGGTGAACAGGAACGTCGGTACGCCTAATTGGATTGTCGCTCAGCTCGAGATTAGGCGACCGTTTGTACTATATATCCGCGAGTATATACGTCACTCCGTAAATCGTTCTCGTTTACTCGTGATTTTTTTTTCTTCACTCACGAATGAACCCAATAATTTGTGTCAACAGAGATACCTCGAGTCTGGGACCCACAAAACATTTGGCGAACCAGTCCAGACCGCTACAAACTTAGAAATAAGAAAACTCGTCGCTCTGATGAAAGACCCGGGTAACACATGTTAATAAAATCGACATTAAATTGGGATAAATCATAACTATCGAAGCGATAACGAGGAAACAAGATTTACATAACCACGCCGCTTGTCGAAATGCCGCAGGCGTGCTCCGTTCGAATCACTCTTTCGAGGCACTGATTCACTGATGCAGACGATAGTTCATACAGTGTGGATTGATATAACAGTCTATAGGTGCGTACGTAATTTGCATCGATTCAAAACTGGCAGGATTAGCGGGAGTATAACTCGGTGTGCGAAAGTAAAAAAAAAAAATAAAAAAATAAAAAAATAAAAGTTAGTTAAAAGCAGGGACCGTCGAACCATAAACCACCCAAAGTAAATTTAACTTCGAACTGCGGACTCAGCTTGTCCAAATATAAAACGCTGTACGATATAGAGTTTATAACCTGCTGCACCGGTAATATACGTATGCTCTATTGATCATTATCGCTACTCGTTACGTCTGACAGGTACCGGGCTACTGTACCGAACAGATGTGGAGAGAATGATATTTACATACCGCCCGTGAGCTGTATATGTATGAGATAACTTCACGTTATACTTACGAGAATCTATGTACTGCAGTGATATTCAAAGAATGTCAAAGTCGGACACAGAAACGGATAATAAAAATGTGAGATTATCGTTCATCAGCTATGTCAATAAAGAATAAAATTGAAAGACTCTAAGGGCAAGGCGAATGGCTGCCGGTATCTAGGCCGTCAGCTCTTTGGATCGTATCTGTGTCAAGGTCGTCTATAATCCACTAAACCATGTACGATGGGACGTTATCGATGTCGGCTCGTAGGTTGCTTTCGCATGTCACATGCGGAACGCGAGCGAGTGTAATGAGGTCGAAAGCCCTCTTGGACGGGATGACCTCGTTCAAGGTCCGGAGGATAATTCTCCGGGCGAATCGCATCGACCCCCCCCCCCCCCCCCCCGTGACCCCTCGACTCATCTCCATCGGACTCTACGTCGGACTCGGAACCGAATTGTCACTTGAGCACAAGTGGACGAGATACAATCGGACCTCGGCACGCACCCGCGTCGCGGAGGATTGATGTGTATTGTTCACACGAATACACACGTGTCCCATCATGAGCTCGCACGGTTGGGTTAAAAATAATATTTAATTTCACTGTAAATGCTGTCTGCGCGATCCTGACCCTTTGCTCAACCCTTTGCCTTTAAATGCTCTCTTTAAAACGATGGGATACGTTCTTAGATACTGTACCGGATGCTGACCATGGTCCAAGTTACTACTTGTTATCGGAAATATTCGTATTTTATTTAGTATACGTCTTTGGGAGATGAAAATATGACACATCTATCGAATGTCAATAATTGTATTAACAATTGGGTATTTGGTAAGAAGTTGGTACGGATAAATCGGTATTTTCATCTCAATCGTTGGATATGAATAATTTTATTAACAGGCATCGTTATCGGATTATTAACATTTAGAGAAATTGTGATGGGTCTAGATTTTATTAAGTGAAAACTATTAATCGTTACTCCATGCAACTATTTTTATAGTTAAATTAATAAATGGTCGTTAAGAAACCTATAAAATAGAGTCGCTTGGATGAAAATTAATAATCGTCACTTTTAATAATTGCCAGTACGATTTTTTTCTATTTTAAAAAAATTTTAGTATACGTATTACTTAATTGTATTAAATGGTTTTCGTACACATTTGTTTATAAATATTTTACTTCTACTAGTGCCTCGACATTATTATTCGTGAATACTGTTATTGGAAACGTTCTATCAAAAACGCAGAAAAGAAAACACAACCGAGTACAGCAGCCATTCTTTTTTCATGGTTTATCCATCGGTCGCTCTCGTGGCTAGCGAGAAACTCTGGTGAAATCGTTGCTAGACGTAAATTCGCTCGAAAAGAGTCGAGAAGGAGAGTTCGTAGGGTGGAAATAGTGGTGTCGCAAAAAATGTGTGCCCGCGGGGGCTTCCTGAAATCCAATTCCGTGGTACGACGATCCGTGGGGATGCTGCGAGCTAGGAACCTCCAGCCAGCGGAAGCACCAGTGCAGCTCGGCGATTGTCACGCGGAGTTGAGCGAGAGGAGAGAGAAAAACGTGAAGAATTAGCGGTAGGACGCGTGCAATGTGGACGTGTCTGTATTGTTGTTCGAAAGCATTAGCGAAGCCGCTGCAACTGGCGCGACAGAGCGTGCCGAGCCAGAGCGAAAGACCGAGAGGCGGCGAGGGTCGAAGCGAGGAACGAGGAACGAACGAATTTCTACCCCTGCCACCCTAGATTTTTTTTCTTTTTTGTTTGTACTTAGCGGGGTGCGTGCGGCGCGTGGATCAGCGGCCAACCGATGATCGAGCGCTTTCCCGTTTTACGATGTTTCACGCCACACGGGGTTCTTACCAATACGCTACTGTTGTTACGTTTTGTACACGAGGGGAATGAGTCGGAGAAAAAAAAAAGGAAATAGCAACGCGACCTGGATGTGTCGAGCCTGTTTCTATCTCGAGTATCAATTTACGTGTGTACGTTGCAGAGCTGTAACGTCGTGCTTGCTGTGTTTTTATTCGAGATTACACATAAAATGCCATCAGTAGAGGAGAACGGGGTGACACGGCATACGAATTTTAAAAACTTTTTAACTTTATTTTTATTTCGTTTAAATCGTAATTTAGAGAAATGTTTTTACGAGATAGAATTTTGAAATTGATCAAAAGACGGCATTTTTATACGTTTCAAAATGTTTTTTATAAAACAAAAACGACGAAGATTCGATTTTCTTGGCTCAGAAGCTAAAATCTCGCTAGAAAAGTACATCGGACGTTGAACATCGGTCATCGCATGTGGTTTAGGCAAAAAGTCCGAATAAGCATAAAAAATAAAACTAATCTTATGAAAGTCGGCATGATTTAAAAATGATTGAGAACTTACGATATTTAATATTTAAAAATATTTTCTACTATCTTAAATTATTATTACGTAACATTTTGAACATGAAAAAAAATATATATTCAGGCAGATGAGGTGCGCGAATGACTGGTTTGACATGGAAAAAGATAAAGCGGTATGAGATACAGAGAGAGCGATGGAGGTGGAATGGACCACGCGGAGTCGTTATGCGGCTCCTCCCCCGATCGATGCTCACGATGATCGAGTAGATATTTTTCATCGTCGCGGCAAACACTAGTCTGTTAGCCGAGCAACACCCTCTCGGTCGGGGCCTCGCACCAGCGAGCCATGGTAGCACGTCGTCGGGGCTTTTGTGGAGATTCGTCACAATGTGGCATTGTGTACGTGCGGCATAGTCTTGTCGCGAGCGGAACGTTTTGTTCCCTGTGGCTCCGTGTGACGCGAGAACTCTATAGCGAGCTAGGTACCGGCGAGTCGAGACGCACGTAGGATACCTCTATGTGCGCAATGCTCGGGGGGAGGGGGCTTTGTACGACAGGGGGGGAGGGGTAGGATCGTCCAGGGCAAACGTTCGTGCGTGGGCCTTCCAGTACCGAGCTATATACCACGTGTATAAGTCTAAACGCGTCCTCCAGCGTTATACCGCTCGAGAACGGGCCCCGAGACTAGGCGCGATGGTGGGGTCCGTCGGTATGGGTCTTCGACAGAGATTGCACGCTGGATCATAGTGTATCGTAGGGTGGATGGGGTCCGAGAAACGCCAGCTGGCTACGATCGTGTCACCGACTCGAATTCACGCGCATACATTGGTTTGCAACGAGCAGAGCCCAGCGCGATTGCGAGGGGACATTCGGCACGCCGTATATGATTTTTAACTGAGAAATAAAAGGGCACGCGACTCATGTCCGACTCAATTGTTTTGTAACGAATATTTTCTTTTTTTCTCTGTTAAAATTGTACCGTTTTTGTATAAAATTTATTTTGCAAATATTATTCGAGCTAAAAAGTTAATTCCTCGAAATTAAATCAGCTTTGGTACGTTGATTACCCCAAGATAATTGATTTACTCATTTTTGGCTGTGGGTTCCTTTTTTTTCCGTACACAGAATCATCTTAGGAAAAATACTTAGTTTTTTTGCAGTAAATAGAAGATTTCCGAGTTATATTTATATTTATTTAAAAAAATTTAATCCAACGATGATGAGAACACGTTGGAAGATCGTTCAACCGACGCAACGAGCACTCAAATCACGGTCGAACGAGGCTGAAGATGGATCTCACAGCGGGAATTCCAACTCGCATAGAGCTCCCCGAGCGTGGCATCGCTATATTCGCTATATCCTATTGCAACGGTAGCGCACACAGAGTGCCGAGAATCCGCCAGCACGTGGACTACTATAGCAAATAAGAAACAGTTTATAATCCGTAGAAGTTAAGATCGTCCAACAATGGAACCTGCGGAGCGTAATAAGGGGCGTTCGGAGGATTACGCTCGGGAGGCGTACATCAGGTATATTCGAGTGCATTCGGAGCATGAGCCGGCGGCAAATACGGTCGTATAGCTTTACTTTTGACAAGCCTCGATGAGTTTACAGTGCCGGCTCGATTATCCCATGAATCTACAAAGTTTTATACTAATTTCACAAAATAGAACATATTTTTTTGAAATAAAATTTTTTAAAACTCTAAGTGAATTAAAAACAAAAGTTTCTTTTTACTTTCACAACTTGTTACAAAATAATTTTTCATAACAAGGAATTCCATAGACAACTATGGAGGATAACACTTTTTTAATTTATTTTACATTTCACTAATAATTTTTACCTCATTTATCAAATTGAGCGTAAAAAATCATGATTCGTCGCGATATAATAAAACGATCGTTGCCAGAATAAACGATTAATTAATTTAGCATAGCAAACGTATCAACGACGCGCGATAACTGGTATCATCAATCATAAAAGCGGATTATTCCGTTGTATGTAACGTCGTTAAGATTTGAGAGAAGAGAAACGGCAATCGTTGGACGACTCTTGAACGCGGCGGTGTCTCTTATCTCGTGTAGGAATGCCGCTAACGATTAATGCTTTTTTAACCCAATGGGATTGCGCGGTTGTGCTAAGGATGACTCGCGATCGATTGGATCGTCGCGCGGAGAAGCCACGGGATCGTACCGACTTACGTGCCGATCGATTCGCGTCAATTTTCCCCAACGTAATACCGATCGCGATCCGGCGTTCGGTATTTATTCGCGATTACCGTACAACTGCGAACGCTCGCACAGTCTACTCCCGCGATTAGTAGGCGCGCATCGTTTAGACGTTAAACACGACGTTTGCGGACGTACCTAATAGCCGCAATTATCGCGTTAGTCCGCGCGACTGTATTCCGAAGCATCGATATCTAACCTTCCTCGTCTCTCGCTGTATATACCTTTCCCCGTATATAATTACGGCGCACAGCCTACGTGTCTTCTCCAAATCCCTCGTCACGAGTCTGCAACCAAACCGGAACATATCTATCGCGCGCAATCACAATCTCGCTGTTTCATCCGAGTCCGATTACATCAGATTGATGAATTACACCAATTTTGTAATTGTCTTTGCTTTTTTTTTCATCAACCGACAGATTCCAACGATATTTTTCTCTTCATCGACGTACGATGCTGGCTCTTTCGTAATACGCATGATGTTTCTTTATCTCATTGTTCGGAGAAGAAAATAACTTCTTTTTATCAATTACGTCTCGTTGACGCAATAATAGTCACATTCATAAAAAATCGTGTTTTTATTATTTATGTATTATTTATTATGTACATTAATCAATATTATTGTATGACTGAATAGACTAAAAGTTCTGTTCCTAGCACAGAAAACCAATAATAGATTTATTATTAATTATTTTATACGGAATATATAGAAAAGTGCGTTTTTAGTTATTTTTTTTAAAAACAAAAGAGTCTACCCCGTTGATCCAATTTTGATTTTTATATATCTCAAGGATTAACGAAAGACAAGAAACTCTGGAAAATATGTTCTTTGAGTACGCATGGAAAGCATTTAAAACTAGCGAAACTATCTCAACGTGCACCTTTAGAAACTGTAATCCAATTTATGCAGAGCCGGAAAATATTTCAGACAAAAGCATATTCAATTTCACTTCGTCTATCTACCCCTGAGCGGAACCGAATTTGTTTTTTTCCTAAACATCGATCGTCTCTGGATAAATTGGATTACAGTTTTCGTTGCCGACCGGGCCCGAGACGGGCTGGGAGAGGGAAAGGTGTGTCACATCGTTTTAAGGGCAACCCTTGTACGCGGGTTCATTTTCCTCTGCGATGAATACGTCGAGGAACGCTATCGCGAGGACTCTTCTTCCGGAGTAGTAAAAAAAAGCAAGAAAGGTGAATGAAAGGGGTTTGAAACGAATAGCTAGGCGAAACATGTAGCAAGAGTACTGAAAGGACATAAAGCGGATGCGTGGAGCACCTGAGGGGCTCGCTACGGGACAAGGTGAGCCAGCGAATAGACGAGAAAGGGTGGAGGGAGCAAAATGTAAAGAGTGAGGGAATATCCGAGGCCGAAACTCCGGTGAGGTCAGGGGGATACGTAATCCTTTGAGCACATTGCCCGGCACGATTCTTCTTGGATTCTGAGCGCGTGAATTTCATCGAGTCGCATTCGTCGTCGTCTGGTGTGCTTCGTCCCGCGATACCTCGCTCCTCGAACCTGATGGTGAAATTTTACGGGACATTCGTAACAAGCAGATCTAGCTTTCTTTTTGTATCTTGAATGCTACAGTCGTCTGGTCACACTCCGAGATACTTCTTCCTTTCTTCTTTTTATCTGCAATTCGTGCGTAAAACAGTTTCTAGCTTTCAACAATCGCATAAGATTATTAAGAACCTTTAGTCGTACATCCTACTAAACTTCCGGTGATCGGGTTCTCACTGGTCACATTTATTTATTTTTTTCTCTTTTAAATAAGACATTTGTTCACATTTATTAACAATTTGTCAGTATAGAGTTATCTTCCATCGTACGCGTATGGCTGTGTTTTGGGAGGCAACACACTGTATAAATGTCAACGATATATTTTTATTGAGTAAACTAAGGCTTTTACAAAAGATCGCTCGCACTCAGGGTCGTCGTTATTTTCTTTACTCGCCCGTTCACTTATACTGCTTAAGATCCAGGATTCTAAAGATGATTGGTGTGGAATTTTGACCAGTGCTGGCCCATTTGGTGTTAATTTTAACATCTTTTATGAAAATCAATAAATCATTAGCAATCAATACAGAATTATTCCACGAATATGATCCACAAATGTCATTGAATTTCATTAATCTATTTTGAATTAAAACGCGTTGAAAGTTTTGAGATTATAATGCAAATCGACACCGGCCGTTGACATCGGTCGTCAGAGTGGACTCGTATGAACACCATGCAATGATTAATTTTAACACCGTATTTTCAACAGCTCAACTAACTCAACTAATTCTTTGTCAAAGGCTTGCATCTCGTGATCGACAGCGTCGCGCGGTGGCTTTCGGCTGCTACGTATAACGCTCACTCGATGAGGTTCATAGACCACGAAACATCGTGATTCCTTCGCCAGTGTTACACAAACACGCATTAATATTTATTACACATATTACTTCATTATCGCTAATAATTATATTATTTTTTAAGTACGACCTTCTCCTATAAAAAAAGAACAAAATTGAAATTACTATAGCTGCAAGCGCATGGATAAGATAGATATGTCAAATGTCGAATGTCACGATCTGTCTCACGCCTTGAAGTACATTTTCACACCGTCGAGGTGGGTACAAAATTGTCAGAAGAGAGCACAAGAGAGCGATCTAATGGTGACAGATCGATCGGTCACGGAGGATCGATCGTGGACGGGTCTCGGAGGATCGAGTCAGGGGTGCAAATCTGGCAAAACCGATGGGTCGATGGTTGCGGAGCAGTATGGAATAAAAACCTCAAAGGAGGCAACGCCAGGTCGCCAATTTAGTTGCGATACGTCATCTGCCAGGGCCCCACCGCATCTCCGCTCGATGGGGGCATATCGACGTTGTACTTTTTTTCTTCCTCGCCAAAAGTCATTCATCGGACGAATCATTACTACGCAATTAGAGACGGCCTAAGTAATATTTGTTTTCGCGATGAAGTTTTTTGAGGCTAAGCGGAGAATGTTTTTTGGCTAGAATTGCGGAGTTACGAAGGCCGGTTGGACGAGTGAAGGAGAGAGAGAAGAAGGTCGAGACTCAGTTATAGAGAAATAGGGTGGAAGAGAAGAAGGATAGGATCCAACGACAAGAGTCCAAACCAGCCCAGTCAGCGGGTGCTCTCGATCCGATCCGACTTGACCGGTTTTGCCCGGATTCCCTAGGAGTCTCTAGTATTCCGAGAGGCTGCCGAGTCGAGGAGGTGCGCGCCTCATCACTTTATACATTTACATTCCGCAAAAAATAAAAGGAAAAACAAAATAGTTTAATTACATTGATTGAGGTACGACTGTCTGAGAAACACGACTTTGTATGGGACATGGTTGCTGTGATGGAACTATTCATAACAGAAAGATGTTAAATGTTCTGCAGTTCAATGAACAACTCCATGGTATATTAATTCACCAAATCCTATCGCGAATATTATAGTCGGTAAGAAACATAGTGAGCGCTAACACGATCTGAACCAATTTTTTTTTACCGAACGATGTGGTGGCTCTTCGGGAATGAACGGAAGATTCTCCGAACACATCAAACATCAACCGGGACATCGCATCCGACGAGCATTTGAAGAATGGAAAAAAGTCAGCAGAACAAGAATGCGTTCTTCGCAACAACTGAAATTTAAGTCGTTCGTTGCCGAAGTATCGTCGTATCATTTAAAAGATACGATCACAGCACTATTAATTATAATTTTTTATTGAACGTCGCGACGTCTTCAGCGATGCTTCAAAAAGTGTTCCGCATGCTGCAAATGAATTTGCACGCGGTGGATATATTTGAAATAGATTTTGTAATAACACCGTATGTGCTCTACAAACCGGAAACATCATTCCCCTTTCTTCTTCCAATATGGATGAACCACTCAAAGTGCGTTCCCTTTCACTAGGAGCGATGCCTCGTTCCTGAGGCTGCGAGATACGAATGGTTGACCAATGTTCTTTTCATAAAAGGAGAATGTAGTATCGATCCATATTCTAGATGCTGCTCCAGAACAGCACGTATACGTACTTCACTTTGCTTCCGGGGGACACGGGAGTTCAAACGGGATCGAAATCCAGTTTTGAGATCAAGTTCCTCGTCCTCGCTGCGAGTCTCGCTCTCAGCCTCCTGAAACGGTCCAAGCTGGCCGTTGCCTCTGAGTTCCCAGATGCCGAGGAATGAGCGGTCAAAGTGACGCGGGTCTACTAGAAAGCAAGAGCTAAAGGAAAAGGAATATAGAGAGTGAGAGAGAAAGAAAGACAGCGAGAGAGAAAGAGAGCAGCTACCGCAGTGTGACCAACGGTCAGTGTTTTGTCTGTGCGTTTTACCCGACAACCGCACTCATACGCGGGATACCTCAACTACTCTTTTCCGTACTCTCCCTCTTGAAGATTCTCTGTGAGAAGGGTTGCAGACTCTGCTACTGATGCTGCGAACAACTCCAACTTGATTTGTTTGGTTAATTAGTTGTTCAGGAGCACCTCTCTGAGGTTAGTTGCCTTGACGGCTTCGCATTTTTACAATAGTCGACATCATACTGACAAGGGTGACCGTTGCTCGCTTATACTGGTCGTCGACTACTTAACTTCGTGATTCATTTGCAGAAATAAACCGCCGAGAAAGGGTTGGGAAGGGATGTATATTCATTTTCAGACCTTCAGCTCGTTCGAAGTAACAGGCTGAGTTAAAACTGCCATGAATTTGACGTCGTTCAGGTTAAACGATAACGGAAGCGTCTATTATCTGAAACATATAATAAAAAGTCCTGCGTTGCGATGAGCGATCAGAAAAAAAACGAATTCAGGATGCGGAACCGATGATCGGAGCGAGAAATATACAGAATGGCCATTTGTTGGTTCACATTGAAAGTTTCAGAGATAAAACGAGTGAAAAACTAACTCCAACAAAATTGGAAATAGCTTATCGCAATGGAAGATGCGATGCACTGGTCAACGACAATCGCGTATTCGTCCATTACGTTCAATCTATTCTCTTATCATAAATCGGATCTTATACAACGAAACAAAGAATAATTTAAAAAAATAATAAATATATCTTTGGAACGACCCTGACACTGCCTACAGCTCCGACAATGGCGATCTGTTTTTCCAATTTTTAAGTACCGAATGTTGTCTTCGTCGTATCGGTAAAGCGGACATTGTTTGCTTCGTAACAAAGGTTTTGTCTTGTCCAATGGAAGACACATCAAACGGTAGACAATTGATCGTGGCGCATGGACAGTAATGACTCAATTTCGTTTGACAATAGCTTGCGTAACGATTGTTCCGTATGGCGGAACGAATCGTGTGTCCCCATAGGCGGTAAACGTGGCTCATTTTCGGGATCACGTAAATAGCGTCTCGATGTGTAGCGCTGGTCAATGAGACCGGTGATGAGTACCGCGTGTAATTTCACGACACGAAAAAAAAGATTGGAGGAAGAACCGAGGGGGGCATCGATTTAATTTTTAACATCGCGTGATCTGCGTGTCATGCTTTAAGCTATCCCGGAAATCGGCGAAACAGAGAGCTAACAAAGCCCAAGTATACGCAAGGTACAAGAGAAAAGTGGTATCAGCAATGAAGCGGTACGGAATTTATGAGTACCGAACAAATTCTTCTTTCTTTTCTCTTTCCCTACACGGAATGTTTTATATCAGCACGATTGTGCATATAATGATCGACTCGAGGATAAGACGCGATGTCGAGTTTTCGATTGTTCCACCGTATACGCCCATAACATAATTCAATTCGAACATAAATTGGAGAGGTGCCGATTTGCACGAAATGCAAGTATCCCTCGAAGTGAATAGAGCATTGAGGGGTGTGTGCCACCGACGATTCCTCGAGAAAGAGAGATTCTCGCAGTGAATATAACAGCGGAGAAGATACCGAAAGCGAGCGCATAATGATATTAATCAGGGCGGCGTGTTCGGCTTCCTTAAAATTGCCGGCAGGCTCAATTTCTCACTTAAAATCTAATTAGACCTTCCCTCGATGAAGGCCCCGAGCTTGGAATTTCGAGTGGTTCTCTCCCTCTGCTCGGCAACCTCGACCGGCTTGGGCCCCGACGTAGCCTCAAAACGTGCTACCCCTCGGTCTCTACCGCCGATGTGCCGGGGCCCTACGACGCCGCACTGCCTGCGCCCGAGCAACGCTCCTCACGGACCTCGCAAATTTGACCCTCGCATTAAAAGGGCTAAATAAAAAGAGGCACCTAAGGCCTACACTTTGCGAAATTGCACTTTCCTCACGGCGGATATCGTCGATCCTGGTGTAGCGCGTGCACAGTCCCGCAGGTAGTATCGATCATATTAGACCGGTAATGTAATTGAGCGAGAAGTTGGAAAAATTGGCTGGTCGATCACTCCAATTTTCACAACAATCATAGACTTGTCCTACTTTAACCTGTAGTAAAAAAAAATCAAAGAACGATAAATCCATTTTTTTAAGTTACGAGCTAGCCAGTTTGAATCTCGGGATAACAGTCGTTGAGCTGTGCGCAGCATTTTAAAAACATTTTTCAGCGTAAGAAGATAAATCTGACGTTCAGCGTCGTCTTTGAACTGATCAAAAGTGGATAAAATTTAATTCAATTCTCCTTACAACGATTAATATATTGGCGAATTAGTAGGGTGCATTTAATTTGGGAAGATAAGAAGAGCTGAGATGAAAAAAAAGAGATTCATCGTGCGTCGATCGTTAGCAGGGTACAAATTTCGCCATTTGCCGCAATAAACCTTCCGAACTCCAGCTTGTAACTTCTTCTTCTTATGGGAGGCATGAGTAATCGCCTTGTTAGCCCTTACGGGCTATGGGGCTGCTCATACTCACTCGGCGTTTGGGCTCCGGCGAAGACAACGAGCGCGGCTTCGCCGCAGCGTTTCTCTTCAGCCACTAAATAAAAAGAAGAAAGCCAGAAAACACCGCACGATACTCCATCGACACGGCGTACAGCCAACAGGTATCTATCTCTCTCGCTCTTTTGCTCGCTCACTCTCGCGCGCACGCTCTGTACAGCAGCTCCAGCACCCCGTACTCCCCGCCGCATCGACAACGTGTGTGCTCCGCCGAAATAAAAAGATTAATGGGTAGCTCAGAGGAAAAAAGCGCGGCAAACCCGAGAGGGACTTATCGTCGTGCGATCGAGTACGTACTACCTATATACTCGTAATAAGAAGCCTCCTCATATACTACCGCGTTATCCTCAATGCACTTGGCTTCGAATCTGTCCTCCGTTCTCGTCCTGCCACCTATAATTCATTTCCCGATAAAATCCAAGCCAGCCTCGTCGGCTCGTACAAATGTTCATTCATACTTATTCAAATACTCGAAGCTTGTCTCTCGTAAGACATTTGTTACGACGACTGGTCAACCTCGGACAATGTTTTTTTCTTGTGCTCTTTCGCTTCCAGATATTTTTAAAAATTATTAATGGAAATTTTTAGAAATTAGTTATGCGTTAAATTTTAATTAGAGGGAAGAGACATTTTTTACCCAAATAGTCTCAGAAAATCGTACTTTGCTCGATATCCCGACCAATTGGTTTCGGACTATCTCATCGTTTGGTTGGTCTGACAACTTACCGGTTGGTCAAACTGCCCAGTTGAGCCACAACTAATTGCTTCGTTGACAAAATCGGAGTCAATCGACATGTTTTCTCTGTAAAAAAATCTCCATACTACTTTTCTGAAATGTTGATGGACAAAAAAACACAAAGTGAATATGATTTTTAAGCTTCACGAAACATCAAGGAAATCGGTACCGGACACATGGCGATATTCGCTATTTGTTTCCCAAGCCACGCAAATCGAAGCTTACAGCCGATGATCCGTAGCAACCCCAACATCTTATCGTCGCGAACATAGAAATGCGTACACGCCGTGGTCAACATCTCGAAACTGGTGTGGCTGTGCCAATAAATATGCTTCGTTAAAAAACTGAAAGTTACACGAAGGTGGGGATACAGGATTTCCGTTCGGTCGGCTCTATCTCGTTGCTCTCTACCCTTCGGCCACCCTTCGTGTTCCTCGTGCACGAACCATGCTCTCTCTCTCCTCTCACTTGCACTTTGAGACATTCTTTCGTTATATTCACTCTCGAGTGTTGCTTTCTGAGACTCGTTCGTGGTTACACGTACTCGAGCGCGTTTAACACGCGCACTCGGTGCGTGTCGTGCCGGTTGGGGAGGAACGACGACCAGAGGAAGAAGAAGACGAAGAAGAAGAAGAAGACGAAGACGAAGAAGAAGAAGAAGAAGTAGAAGCAGAAGAAGCAAGGCTAGAGGAAAGAGGAGAGAAGTCGCGTGGCCCCATATCTTAAGAAGAAACCCAGGGGGGTCCGAGACGGACAGCGAATGGGGACTAACACTGTTTTATCGTGTAACCAATTAATAACATCTCTCCCCGTTCTCTTCCTATCGTTCTCACTTGTTCCCAGTTCTCTTTCTCCGTCTGGCAGTTCGAAAAGTCCGGGCGCACCGCTGACTCTCTCTCTCGTGTACATCTCCGCTCGTGGTTAACTCTTCTCGGCTTCTTATTCGCCTTGAGGAGATATCGCTTCGGAGATATTATCCTTCTTGTATGAACGAAGGCTTCTAGCTACGGCGTTTCAGCCGCGCGCAGTGTCGAGAGGTCCGCGGGCGTGGAGAGTCGCATTACTCACTGCACCTTTCGAGGACCTTCGTCCGATTCACCGTCGTGTACGCACCGAGGTAAATCTGCGTGCGTGAACGCACTATCCGACGTCTCTTCCCTGCATAACGCTTTGTCTACCGATCATACTCCTTGGATCGCTAATCGATCACCGAGCTTTCTTCGCGTCCCGCGAGCATTGGACGAGCTGTTAAAAGTTGTCGCGATTGCTGCGTTGCGCGGTAGCTCGGGTCGTGTCGACGTACGAGCTTTTCACCTTCGATTCGTATCGTCAAAGTCGCAATCGGTATTTCAATCGCATCGCGGTGTAGACGATTATCGAAAAATCTGAAGCGGCAACTTTATTAATTTCAGTTCGTTAGAATATTAAAAAACGTTGAAAAGAGAAATTTTCATATAAAAAATATATATTTTTTATAGAATTTTTCAATTTTTTATGTAATCACAGTTGAATTCGTAATCAGAAAGAAATCACCCATAAGATAAGATCTTAAAAGTACGTTAAAGGATGGGGGGTTCTATCGAATTCAGTTAAAATACGTGTATTAATGCTTTTTTTATTGATTGCTTGCGATTTATTGTTCGTAAAGTGTTCGAATCATGCAACAAAATGTCAAAACTGATTTTAACAAATTGTAAAAGAAGGTTTCACAATGTTTCAAATATTATTTTCTGTTAAGAAATATTCCAGTTTGTTTAATCATTTTTTATACGCGGATCTGATAATTCGTTTACACGATCAGAACATTATTACAAACAATCGATTGCATAGGAGTCTTCATACTATTTTTTGTTACCGATTTACAAAAAAAAAATAATACAACACATTTATTCACTGAAATCAGTCGACTAAAGACGAAAAAAGCGAATTATCCAAGTCGTGAAATCACAGAAAGACCAAAAGACATGAAACTTTCTTTTAAAAATATGCTAAAATCATTGTCTCGATCCAAATGTACTTTGTCTACTTAAAGTACGCAGTGCAAAGTACTTTTGCCTACATCTGGCTCTTGTAATCGGTCGGTTGACCTAATAACCAACAAAATATATAATTTGCTGTGACATTTTAAACCGTGCAACATGTTATGACAACTACCAATTTTTCTTTGTGTATTTTGCTTGAATGATAACGAAATTTGTTTGACCAGCGTATTCTTAAATATACTACAAAGCTAAATCAATTGATACGAGATTCGTGTAGAAGCGGTAACGATTGAGAAACGATATAATTCAATCGAATAAAAGTGGAGAGCGTAGCCGGGGGGCACGTACGAATCAAGAGTGCGAAGTGACACACGATTGGTGTACGTCTCTCACGCGCAAGCATCTAAATTCACGCGAGCATATACGAGCGCGAATGTTATTCCTCGAAGATCGATGGTCGATTAATCTCTCTCAATCTTCTTTGTCCGTATCGTTTAATCTGACCGACGTGTCTCGTTGCTTGTTGCAGGTTGCTCAGATCGACCGACTGACCGTAATCGAACGCACGCGGAAAGTACACCGACACCACCGACACCACCGATACCACCGCTGAAGGGGACAACGAGGGAAGGCGAGAGTCGTCGATATCCGCGAACTCGCGCGCTTCTCGCACTACCCGCTGCCTATTCACTCGTTCTCTCTTCGTGTCAACCGATTCGATCCCCGAGACGCCGTATCACCGCAGCCCGCGAAATCCCAATCTGTACGTCCGAAACTCCATTATTATTAAGCTCACCTTATACGTAACACACAAGTACCATCTAAAAATAGACAAATATCTTATATCGATGTTTAATAAACACGCTGTAAGGACAATGGGACATCATAATAAATACGATATTTTACCTAACAACCAACTAATTCCAACTCTTGATGCATGATTATGATTCTCGTAAATTAATTTTCGTAAAATAATCTTGAAAAAGATTACTCCGAACGCTTCTACATTTATGGGTTTATCTTTGGCTATATCCGATCACCTGAAACAATTAAACATTATTTCCAAGAATTTCAACAAACAAATTATCTCGCGAGGGAAACACACCAAGCTAGAATAATTTTTCTCTTCGATCACAGTAACTCCAGTATGAACATATTAGTTTGCATACAGCTTGAAAGTGGCTCCCTGAGATTCATTCATTTATGAAGCATCCTAAAAATTCTGCCATTTAAAAAGGGTCAAAGAAAAGAATCGGAGGTTGTAAATTAGACAAGAAACAAAGGAAATGTGTTGGGAAAAATTTAGGACGGTATAGTTCTGACACTTCGAACTCTACCGTGGCATAAGTCCGATCATAATGTGGAGCGCAATACTTCGCATCTGTGATTCTGTAATTAACGAAAGGGTTTGCCAGCATTTTTTTCTTCCTTTTCTCTCTTTCTAGAATCCCTGTTCTTTAACTTTCTTATTCTCTCGTTCTCGCGAAGCCCCTACCGATATGGCGCCAAGTTAAATGCCTCTGGCCACACCCGTTGACAACGCCTTTGATTTATATCCGCACTTTTTTTTTCTACTGCTTTTTTCGCTTCTCTCTCTCCCTCTCTCTCTCTCTTTCGCTCTTACGGGTTTCATTCTTTCTTTAATACCCGATGGCGTGGCGGCAGCGCCGAGCTCAAGCGCACGAGTGTCACCACCTTTTCTTTTACGACAATTGCAATGTTCGTCGCACAAGCACTACGAGAAACCGAGTTCGCGCGTCTCGTGTTGAAACGATATACTCGTGAGCGTAACTTTGTCTCGACCGAGACAGCGGAGTCTCGCAATCCTCCCGAGAAACCGCTCGGTGCGGTAATGAAAAGTAGGATTAACCGTCGTTACTTTTCTTCGGGCTTACTTTTCGTCGGATATCTGTACAACCAATTTAATAAATACAATTTTTCTTAAATTTAATATTTAATGATTCAACGGATTCATTACGATTAAAAATTAATATATTAACTCAACGATTTAAACGCAATATATTCGGTAAAAATATAATTAAGCTTCGATCTGGATAAATAAAACGAAATTTTCGCTTCACAATAAATATAAATCCTGTAATTAATCGCGTGCTATGATTCACTAGATATTGTCAAAAGTAGGATTAAATTGTTAAAAATCCAGGGTGTTAAAGGCGACTGGTGTGGACTTTTCACAAGTGTTGATTTAGCGTTAATTTTAACAATTTTCACACTATTTAATTAACACAAACAATTGTGTTATAACGATGAGGATCCACCTCAACATTTACAATTTTGTTTGAAATAAGTACATGAAAATTAATAAATAATCAGCAACGAATATAGAATTATGCCACGAAAGTAAACCAAAAATGTAATTGAATTTCATTCAGCTATTTTTAAGTAAAACGCGTTGAAAGTTTTGAGGTAATAATACAACTCGATACCAGCTATCTGGAATAATGCTGTCGAACATCGGCCATTGACACCAGTCGTCAGTGTGTCAGACCCGTATAAACATCACGCGAGTATTAATTATGACACCATATTTTCAACAGTGTAATTATCATCACTTTTTTTTGTGCTTCCCTTTCATCGGATACCTGTTCCACCAACTTGACACATCATTTTGTTAAATCTTATATTAAATGGACGAGTTCGTTATTATTAAAAATCAAAGTTTTAACTCAACGATCTGAACGTAACAAATAACGATGATATAATAAAAAATATAAACAAAACTTTATTTGTATAGTTAAAACTAAATTTTCAGCGTAAAATAAATTATGAAAGTAACTGTAAACCCTGTAACTTAATTTATAATGTAAAAATATCGAATAGCTCGATTTGATACATTCGCGTGTCACGATTGACCGGGATTCCCGCAGGTGTGCGTCAGTCTGATCCGCACGACGAAATAATATCAGTTCACGCCGTTAATGATAGTGAAAACTCGTATGGAGGCTAAGTCGTTTGAACCGGGCCCCAAATCTGCAACGGTTTGATTTTTCGGAAGCGCAGATAATTTTGTGCTCGGTGCGAGCGTAGCGGCGTTCAAGCCGGATTTTCAAAGGGGTACGAGCGAGAATCTGTCGAGCCACTGAGAGGAGAGGGAGCCACCCGGATCGACTGTATCCATCGTCTTGTATACTAAACCCATGGAACGCTATACGCAGGATATAAGCAGGATAGCGAGAGGGTGAAAGGGAAAGGGGCGCGCGCGTCATGGGACTGCGGACTGGTCGGTTCGCGCTTAACTCAGGATTTCGAACTCCGGGGTAGTTAACCCCCCGGATGGGTTATGAAATGACTTTATGGCAGATCAGAGGCTTGCTTTAGATTGCGAGAAGGGGGTATATACGCGTCGAGCTAGACAGCAAGCCAGACCGTCACACGCTAACACATATATACGGTACAAGCATCTATACGCACCACTTTCGCTATGTGGCCCCTTTTCCCTTTTCGCTGCCTGCACTAGCTGTCAGCCAGGGCGGGCGGGGGTGTCACCGGTGAGCTCTGTCTCCGAGGGTCGCCGCGGGAGGGTGACAACGAGTTTGTCGACGCGCAATCCAACCAGTATCGGTCCTGTAACCAGCAACCAAAAAAAAAGGATGAAAAAGGCCAATCTTTTTGTACAAATCTAATTTATATTCACATTTTGTAGATTTCTTTTGGTGCATTTTTCAAGTTCGTATTTATGAAAATGTGAAAATATGGAGTGATCGAAAAATGTGAGACGAAGGTGCGAATATCGTTGTAAGCGTATCCGATCCATAAATTAAGATCGATCGTAGATGCAGCGGGGAGCTACTTGGCAATTACGCGTTTTTACATAATTTAGAATCGCGATAGAATCGTAAAACAGACAAGCGACGAAGACGCGTCCTCGTACCGTGGCGTCAGCGTCTACTACTCCGAAATGGATTATTTTCGTAGTGTCTACCGATACCTGCGTCTTCTTCATACTACTTTTGCTCCTGTATATTCACGTATTAATGTAAAAAAGTGTGCGTACGCGTAGTATGCTACAGTATACCGGTAGGTACCGCTACGTTTTACGAGCGAGTCGGGCGATTTATCTTTGATCGCGCGAGATATCGCGCTCTGACCTTTACGATCGTGCTGGCCATGGCTGTCGTGCACGTGTATATATTTTTTTTTTTGCTTCTCGCCTATACCGACTACCGAGTAGCAGAATGACAACCCCTGGCTACCCTTACGCTTGTCACAATTGGTGTAAATGAATTATTAGCGACGATAATCTCTTAGATCGTAATGCTGCTGGCTTTTAGAGATTTCGATACGATAGCTTTGCATAGATAATGCAGCTTCTTATTATCATTAAATAGAAAAAAAAAAGTATAAATATTCACAAGTGTCGAGTTAAAAACCAAAGACGGCGCGATTACAATAGTTTGCTGCATTCGTGGAAAATGAAAAATGTATTTATCTTATAATAAATTCGACGACTCGGATCGATCCAACGATTGAAAATAAATGATCCGCATGAATTAATAATTTGGCGATCGGTCCTACGTTTTCTTCTTCTCGACTTGATTGAATTAAAATACAATGTTCACATTACGAGCTACGTCTGTTTAACAATGATTTGCAATAATAATTATAATAATACTAATTATTATTATTTAAAAAATAATCATTTTAGCTAAGACTAAAAAAAAAAAAGAAAAATAAAACGGAATTAAAGTTACAACCAACTCTATTCGATTCAATTGTTGGATCAAGGCTAATCATAGTAGTATAACGCAACCCCCCAATCAGCTAACTTTCGTCGAAAAGATTGCCATGATCGTCGATGAATTTTTTGAGCTATAAGAATAACGATATACATTTTGGATAAATATAATAATAGACGAGTTTGCAGAACTAGCTAATTTCCGGGTGTTGGGGTCGAGGCGGGTTTGAGCACCTCTTGGTAATTCCGCGTATAGCCCTAGCTGCTGTTGCTGCTGCAGGCGAGGCTGAGTATCCTCCGGATTCGGGTGCGGGGTGGCTAAAGCTGACGCAGTGTGGGGTAGGTGGTCGTGGTATGCCCGGTAGCCAATTCCCTGCTCGGAGCTCGACTCGGCGGGTCCATTCATCGCCGAGGACTACGTGACCAGTTTACCAATCCCGCAGCCACCGTGCTTCTCTCTCTGTCTCTCTCTCTCTCTCTCTCTTCATTTCTGCACATCGTGCCCTGCTGCCGAGGCAAGTCGCGTTGGTTTTTTGAGCCGGGAATATACGTACACCTATCTACCCCATTTCCGTGGCCGTTTCTCCACTCGCTGTGGCTAGCGTGGTAGTAAGTATCTACGTACGGCATCACGTGGATCCACGACTCACCGCGTACAACGAGACTCTCGCTAACCCCGCAGCAACGCATCGGGACGTCTGACTCCTATCTACCTGTCTGTATACATACAGCCGCACGCGCACCAAACAACCACCCCTTGGTACTCGCCTGCTCTCGTCGGTATCGACCCCGCAACGTGAATTCCGCTACCCCGAACAGCCAGACAGACTCTCTAGCTCTTGAGCCATTTGAAATTTCATTTTCGAATTTGTCTTCTCATACTCTTGTTTCGATATTGACAATCTTGGATTTTTCTCTCTTGAGTCCCTGGAGAGGGAAACGGTGCTACAGGCAAAATATTGAGAGTTGGAAAATGGGCAGTCGTCGGTAGAGGCAAAATTATTGACACATCGTTCTGTCGATTCACAAAAAAAAGCTTTATAGTTGATATATATATGTACTGAAAGCAGCTCGTGTGTTCTATATGATCTGGACCGAGAGAAATTAGGATGTTTGTTTGATTCCGAAAAAAAAGCTTAATTAAAAAGCTTATCAAAATAATGTCTCATAGAGACTTCTTCTCTTATTTTAACTTTCGGGCCCAAGTTTTGAAATTCATCAACCCGGATTATGCGGCATACCACATACACGGAGAGAATGATTTACAAACAATTGTCAGGTACGAGAGTGAGGCTGTCGCCGCGTATCGCCACGTATCAAAGAAATTTAAGGATATCCTTATCAAAAATGAGCGGGAGGAATGGAAGAGGAACGAGAGGAGGCTCCGATGAATGCGTTAGTCACTGCGAGAGAGAGAAACTCCCGCTTGAGCGCGAGAGAACTAAAAATAGATAGACGTCAAAAGTCTTTCGTTTATTCTATTGATCTTAAAAGCTAGACCGTGAATCATTATAGAATTTGGGCATAATCTGTCGTAAAGTACATCCTTTTCGTTTCGTCAATTTGTTATACGTAACGAATAGAAAATAATGGAGAAAATCGCCATATTCTATTGTTGTCAACCACTTTGTGCACGTCTCTACGTAAAACTATGTAAATTTCGACCCACATTGCTAAAAAAACTAGCCCATGAAATCGTTTTCTTAATTGCCAAACGTAATCAAACGGATATTCGTTTTGGTAAGGATATCCTTAACGATAACGTTTATCGTGTATAAAGGAATGATTCTAGTAAATATGATTAAAAAAAACTATTTGCAGTTTTTCTCCGGTTATATGATAATTTTTATTAGATCCTTCTCTCCGTGCGTAATGCAGTTTTCACGAGGACTATGAGTTTTTGTCAAGAACTTCATTTGATTTGTCATCATCGATAGTACCGAGCGTGAACCCATGCCCGAGGCTTTCGTAAAGTTGCCTACGTTGGTATAAACGGAACAAGCGGAGGAGAGCAAGAGGAGGAGAAGAAGGAGGATGTTGGGCATTGGGGCCACGACGACGCGCTTTCTCGAGAATATCGAGGCCCCGCAGCGCGGCGGGCCAGTCATTGTCGCCCTGCCTTCTTCATCTGCATACAATGCCGGAGACACGCGTGAATACGCGTCCGTCGCGCCGTCGCGGTCTCCCGTATCATCGGAATATCGTTTATAACGGCGCGTCCCATCGAGAAATTTTTATGTTCGTGGACTTGAGGAACTTGACGGGGACGTATGCCGTCTCGTGACGTTGCGCACACGCCACTACGAATCGGAGCTCATTTTTTTACTGCCGTGGAGCTCGAAAGTTCATATTAAAATTAATAATCGTTTTACCAAGTGCGAGGAAAATTGTCGTAATTATTACTTACCGTATCCATTGAAATAAAAAAGGAAGTATACAAAATAAAGGAAACTTCATTGAAAAAAGTAGTTTAATCAACAAATTGGATTTACAACAACCGCTCAGTTGATAACGTGTTACTTCGATATTTTTTATTAACACAATTTGTCGATTAAACTCCTTTTGTCACTTGGAAGTTTTAAAAAATAGTTTTTATAAATTATTTTTGTTCCATTCTTTATTAATCGATATCGCGTTATGTCATCTCCGTACAGGCAGTTTTGAGTTAACAAATCCCGGTTCTTGTCCGTGAGGTAACCGGGAGTTGAAAATACAATTAGTCAGATTCCTGCTTTGATCCGTTGGGCTTGAGAAAAAAATCCATTGATGTCAGCAAACTCTTGATGATTGCGTGACAGGAGCCTATCCCAAGTGCCGATGCTCACTCTAAAAAATAGTAAATGCAGATAAAAAATATTAGAAACAATGCATCAACGAAATTGAAAAGAAATCAATTTGAAACAATATTTTTCGCATTAGACAATGATAGATTGCGGAATATCGGTACAAGTCCATTTGGAACGCACAGCTATATGGCCTCATGATCGAATGGTAACGAATATCCTCAATTAATATGATCGAAGGAGCGATCGTTCTCGTTAGACAGATTGGCAATCGGCGTTACGGCAAGTCAGTGCCAGGTGGGGTTTCAACAATAACCCCGGTCTGTAGAGGCAGGCGAGTCAGGCAGAGTTATCCGTACACCGTATGCGGTTAGATACGGCCGTGAGCCCCGATCATAACTGTTAGTGCTCACCCATTTCGACTGAATAGTGGCAACAGTTGCGGTTTATGAAATTAAATCGGTCTCTACGAACGAAACGAGCGACACGCTTTCCCTCCTCGAAACTCGAATCGCTCTCTCTCCCCCGCGTATCTCCACCGCTGCGACACGATATCAGCGATACGAGGGATCTGCTCGATCGAGAGGAATTTAAAGAGCGATACAAAAGATATTTTTTTAACGACAAACGAAAAAATATTTCAACGACAATTTATCAATTTCAGTTGCATTTTTCGTATCTGTCAATTGTCATTAATTATTGTTACGTCGATTTGATTGCTATTACGAGGAGAATATGAAAGGAGGGGGGGGAGGGGAATCCGATTGTAGAATTTACTTCAACAGGGTTCACCCTCGTTCTATAGCAAAGTACGTTAGCACACCGGTGCGTACACGTAGATGGAATATCGCGTCGAGGGTGCGGCATTTATTTTGAAGCGGCCTCTAGGCTTCTCTGCAACACACTCGGCCACGTGTATAATATCCAGACCCGAGTGCAACCACTTTTATCTCTTCTATTAACCCCCACGAGGTAATTAAATTAAATGATCCACGGGCCCTCGAAAATAGTTGCCAACGTTGTCCATGGACGTTATAACGCACTGTACAGAGCGAATGTATACTCTATAGGCGATTCTGACTCTTTGCTCTTTTATTTCTGCTTCTTCCTCTTCTTCTATATGTTTTCGACCGAGAGTGTATTTACATAAGTCAGTGAATTCGCGCGGTTGTCGATAGGGTAATTGTTTTCATGCATTTAAATTAATTTATATTAATTAAACAAATGTAAAATAACTGATACACGTTGTTTATTCTTGGCTTGTACTCGATGTTTTACAATCATTGACGTTGGATACACGGGTGAACTTGAGTTTACAAAATGTTATGAATAATAAATGGAATATTCTGCGTCAAGTCGATACATTTTGGTGGATGTTACACGTGGTTGAAGGATAATGCGATACAGCATAAATGATGCATGCAGGTGGTAGGTACAGGTTATGACGGTGTAGGTGTGTAACGATGATACACACGTGGATTGGGGGGGAGGGGCGTTATCGTGAATGGTAGAAATAAAATTGAGGGGAAAGCGAGGTTCGTGCAGCTGGGACGAAATCGCAAGAGGAGAAGAGCGTGCACGTTGGAGTTAGTGCTCGTTGGCAGTATATCAGAGTTGAGCTTCGGGCACTGGTGCGCGCACCGTACCAAACCGAGCCCGTAGCTCTCTTCTTCTCGACGCTTCGAGCAAGAGAAGAACCGAATACCTCTCACGGGGGTTGCTACGACCGTTCGTACAGCCCCGCGTCGCGCGCACGTGCTCTTGCCTCCGAGAGGGTTCGTCCTCGCGCTCTTCAAGCAGCTCCCACGGGAGCTACGTACCATTTTGCATAAATCGAGAGACACCCCGTCGTATCCAGAACCATCGTACCGGGGAGAGATTCCGAAATAGCTTCGAGCTCGCTGAAAGAAAACAAAATAGAACAGCACAAGAAATTCTCGACGAATGTAACGTTTCGTTGAAATAAAGAAACAAAAAATCACGAAGAAAAATCTTTTTTTTCTTTCGATATTAGATTTATATTAAATAGCGATGATTGCTTCAAATAAATATATTATTTTGATATTAAACGACATATCGATTCTGTAATAAATAATGATATGGAGGCAATTCGTTTGAGAATCGATGGTTGATTATGCAGATGCTTGTATACCGATCCATGGTGTCCGTGCCTACTGCTCGACACAAGCGGTAATCTATAGGTATAAGCTTGACAATAACCGCAATATGTTTCACTCCGTGTCCCTTCAGTTTGGGACAACCGAGTCATATTGTTTTATAGCCCCACTGACGATAAGTTCTCGGTGGCCAGCCGTTCTGTATAGGGTTGTGCACGCTCCTCGCGTAATCTACGGGGAATGGGATTGAGAAATACTGCACTATAGCTAATAGTCATCGGGAGATGGGTTGTTCCATGCAGAATCCACTGTTAAACGGCATGTGAATCGAATCAAATCTTTTTATCGAGCAGCATTAATACTAAAGGTTTGGTAAGACTTATTAAATTTCATTGGGAAACCAAATGATATATTCCAATGAAATAAATAATTGATTGAATAAATAAATTACTTGATAAAGCGAACGAAACATCCGTCGACTCGGTAAAATATTTATAGAATAAAAAATATAATGACACCCGTTAAAATAATTTTGTCAGTTTTACTAAATCTTTGTCTCAGTGTTACAATTTTTTTTATCAATCATCAATTATCATTCGAATTAACGAGGTGGCATCGAATTGCACTGTTTTCGGATCGTTGAAAATATACATCTCTGATCGCGACACAGTCCTTAGCTCGAACAAAAATTTAGAAAAAAACTCTTACGCAACTTGTGCTTCACGTATATCGGTACACATTTATTTATGTATGTTGGTATTTCTGTACGCACAGCCATAAGTTAAGATTAACCTTGGTTATAGCGTTTGCTGTTCCGCGCGCTCTCGGACTATAACCTGGTCGAGAGTTTTGTCTCGGGTCCTGGACCCCAGCACTGTAACGAATGAGGACATTTGACGGGATTAATTTATGTCCAGTTTGGTAACCGAACTCGTGATACGCCCCGAGAGATCGTTCGAGTCCGACGAGGATGGAATCTCCTATACTCGTAGGGCGAACGAGTGAAAGGAGAGAACGACACTCAATGATATAAGCGAGAACGAGAGGAGCCTCCAGACTCATCCATATAATAGTATTTAGGAAATACACGATACAACTTCGCACTGCCTTTTTCTTTTTCATTCTCCGGCTTCTCCGACATCTCAGCTATCGTTCCGTATAGCGTGTAGCGGTGCGGTATCTGCCGAGTCGTCATTATCTCGCCACTCGAATAACCAGCCATTAAGCCAGACAGAACGTATTCTCGGATTAACGGTGTCGCCGCGGGATCTTCGCGACTCAACCATGATCCACACATCCACTTTGAATATTTTTGGTTTTTTTCCACTCTCGTAGCGAATATCGTGAACGGCGCTCGAGGCGTGTGAAAACTTTTTTTTTTACACAGTCATAGGAATGCGGAAAACCTTATGGTGTAATCCTTATTATTTATTTTGACGAAGGGAATTTATTTTACGATTTTTTTTTAAGAGCAATGGTAACCGATTTATCACCGTGTGGCGATTCTACTTTTTTTCTCTCTTTTTTATTTGTGATAAGGGTGAATCGAAGGCACCAAAAGGTACACGAAATTGCATTCGACTTGAGGAGAAGTAGGACACTAAATTCACCATTTTATGTGCATTCCGACACCGCTTGGCTTTCACTCGAGATACCCTTTGCGAGTATATACCGATGCTGGCTGGCTCATGCCGGGGTAACTGCGCGCTGACGCTCGTCTAAACCGAATATTTCTTAGGCTATAGGTCCTCCGAATGGAAATCAGGTTTTGGATCTCTCGAATCTGATTCCAAGTTAAAGTGGGTAACCTTCTTCGAAATCTACTTGGTGCGGGTCTGCGCGTGTGCTGGACGCGAGGCGTCCTAGACTGCCTCTATCCTCGTCCTCGTCTGGAACCAACAAAGCGATAAACCATTCGAATGATTTATTTTATCGATACCTTGTCCCACCTTGTTTATTTCGAAATTGACGCCCGTAATGAAGATGCTGCTGCAAGAGAATCAAAGTGAGAATATAATATTGTAGCGAGTGCCTTGCGATCTTAAAAATGTGTCAAAAATTTATCGTTTGGTAGCATTTATTTATTTTTGTTAATTGAATATGTATTTAAATTATTAACAAAAATAAGCGAATTATTGGTACAATGATAAAAAAAAATGTATTCGAGAAAAAAAAATTCTTAACTTTCCTACCAACGACAAAAGTTTCGTAATTTTTTCGAAATTTTTCCGCGTTGCCGTATATCGAAATTTATTTATAATCGCTAAAAATATTTCAGTGGGTCAAGAACTTTTTCTGACCCACAAAAACTAACCATTCACTTTGTTATCGTAGAATTTGGTAATTTATTTATCGAGGTCAAAAAGCGTAGTTCAGTAGAAATCGGTTCATTGGTATACGAAGGAGCGGCGTATACCGGAATAAGCGTGCGGGCGGCTGTGGAAGTTGCGCGCAGCAGCTTCCACGTGATTGATAGTGATTTGGCAGATAGCGATCGCAGCAGCGGCTTTCGAGCTCGTGCGTCCGTGTACCTGACCCGAGGATGATGCGAGAGAGCTCTCCGTATCGGTCCGCTTGGAGGCAACTCACGCGCCACAAGCCAGCCCTTAAGAGAACAAATCAACTCCATCCGCTCATCCAACCGCGGCAGACACTCTTCATGCCAAATAAGCACTTAGCGGTTTCTCTTAATTATTTTCCTTCCAAGCGTATATCGGTCTACGCGCAATCTTGTTACAGGCAAAGCGCAACGCGGTGGCGGTGGTGGCAGTAGCAGCAGCTTATGGGGTAATCCTACGGAGCGTACGATAAGACATCGCACAATGTAGTGCGCGGAGTAGGTCTCGATGGAGGTGGATTGCCTCCGGGGAAAGCATTATCCGCGCTTCGAGCCAACGGCTATCGGGAAGCACCGATCTCTCGGTGTGGGTGTCCGAAATCGAAATTTCTATTGGGTGCGAGAGCAGTCGAGTGGCCAGCAAAAGCACCCCGCGGAGAACGCGCCCCCGCACGGTATCCCGCTAGACACCTCTTTAGACACCCTTTCAATTTCCTATATAACCGATAATCATCTCACTGTTACTCCGCCTCGGCCTGTAGTCAGCTTGAAACGACGTGATCCCCACCCTCTTCCTAACTCCCATTTTCGGTTATAACTTCAAGACCGTAGGCACAAACCAGTTTGAACATACGGATCGCACTGTTATACTCCGTGTACTGAGAAGCTGATAGATGAATCTGTAGTAGAAATCAAATCGGCGAAAGGAACTGAGACAACGTAAAAAGCGCAAAAAAAAAAACGTGACGCGCATTGAGAGAAATGTTGACTAAATATGCAATTGTGGGCGGCAAACAAAATATTTTGTTGCTTGAAAGAACATTAAGTCGATCGAACGAAGTGAACATATTTTTTATTAAATATTATGTCAATGAAAAAAGGATTTCGTTCAATTAACTAGATATTAAGTTCGCCGTCCTCAACCGCAGATTCAAGTGATTTTGCTTAAGCCTCTCTCAGTATGTAATTACATTTGTGTGAATTACAATAAAATTGAAGAAAAAAAAGTTCGGTGCACGTGCGTTGTGCCAAAAAAGAACGTTAAGACGCAAGTCTTTGCACACAAGTCGAGGTACCATTAAGGCTATTTGCTTTTGAATGTGTCTTTAATCGACAAAGAGATTCAAAAGTTATTAATAACTTTGTATCAATGGTGTTTGTCGTTGCAACGAAATGTTAACATTTTTTTTTCATAAATGACCATCGTAGCTTTAACTAGAACAATTGTAACCTGCTCAATTGAAACACAAATACGAAGTAGAAAGTTGATCAATATGAAAATAAAAAAATACAAACGCGCGGTGTGAACGTTCCAAATTGTCCTCCTATAGTATTTAAACGAATCTACAAAATGTTGTATAAATAACTTATTTTGTCAATGATTCGTGTTTATCCGCATTGGAAATATCTATAGAGGTCTAACGAACCCCATTTCACGTTGCAATTATCCGTAACTGAAAGTTTAAACATATATACTCGTCTTATTTAAATCTAACGACAAAATTGCCAACAAGATTTTGGGTTGTCTCGTTGACAAGAGTGTCGAAATATAATTGTAAGAGGTGTATTGAGAGAGCCACGAGTGTCCTTCGTTGTTTCCTCGCATCTTTCACTCCGGTAATCTATAGCCCTGCAAATTTTCTAAAGTCTCCAATCACCCCATGCATTTTCATGCAAACGCGTCTCTCATCTCAACGGCTGCTGTTACCGCGCGGCGTCTGATGCTCCTGGCGGTGCTGTTGCTTCGCTGCCAAGGGAATCCTGTGACTCGTTACAATAACGCCCCGGAGGTACGAATTCACGCTCGAAGTAAACTTTGCGCGCATATTATTAGGCGCCGTTTCGTGTGAGACTCGTAAGGGCCCAGGGCGCGCGGCCACGGTTACCTGAGACGTATCCCCATGCATCGTATGCGCGATGCGGATGGACTCTCTTCTCAGAGCCCCGATTCTTACAGATCCTTTGCCGGAGGATGCCCGTGTCAAAAAACGTCCTTCGAACCTTTCTCCCTCTTCCGCGTCTCTTCGGCATCGATCGAAAACTTTCATTTTTAAGCGTAACAACTGTTCCCTTGCGCCTCGCATACGGTACAAGTAATTCTTTCACGCGTGAATATAATTTTTTTTTATCTTTATATCGGAGGAAAGATTGGTGAATGGTCGGGAATAAGAGTCAGCGGCGGTATCATACGCGCGAAGGGCACGCGAAAACCCTCGGCGTGTAAACTGTCCAATAAGTAAGGCCCCGAACACGAGACCAGCTTGTAGGCCCACTGGGCCTCTTCGTACTCGGTACGTATATATAGTTATACGTACCAAGCTGTACTCCTTGGCAGGCTCGGTCGGTCGCCGGCTTGTGCAACGGGAAATATACGTTTCGCTCGTGGGATATTGTATACACGCGGACCCAAACGTGCGCTCCCTCGCCGCGGCGAGTAGACCCAGCCGCTATAAAGAATATATCCCTGAGACAAGAATAAAACCTAGTTGACTTATTTGGGGAGCGAACGCTGGCGCTGCTCGGAGATACCCGGGAGCCACACCGCTTCGCGGTCCCTCGGACTTGCTCAGCCTGACTCTCCTTGCGGAGCCAATCCGCCGCTCGCGATACAGCGCGTTCGGCGTGCATCGCGGATTCCTCGAGGTGCACGGTGTAGAATATGCACCCGCGCGCTTCCACAGTCGGTAACAGTACGGAAGCGACGATCCAATCGTGCTGTATTGCTCGACCTTTGTTATTCGAAAGACAACCACGTGTGCCCGCACACATCGACATCTCGTAACTGTATTTTATGGATTGGATTCATTCGTATATCGTCCTCCGTATACCCGCAGCTGAATACACACGGAGAGAACGCTATAGGATTTTTAAACAAGTCCGTTGAGCTAATAATAATAATAATAATATTGAACAATAACTTGTATTACAGTTTGAGCTTTCTATAGGTTTGACTTTGTGCAAATTTCAGAGCATTATATTTATTATTCGTTGAGATATCTAGGTGCCAAGTGAAGAATTAAAAAAAAATAATCGTGGTATAGATATTCATTAATTCAACATTAACACACTGTTAGATGAGATTCTTCAAAGTCGATAAAGGTAAGGAAGATATCTGTAGTTTAGGTATATTTAGCAGAAAGAAATTCACACACATGTAAGAAATAAGTATTTTTAGACAAAATGTTTGTCGATAATACATTTTCTTCTCTCGAATGGAGAATCAGCTTTGCAAATGAAAAAAAAAAAAAAAATTGCATCAGAGATTATAAACGATGTCCGCGATAAGAATTACATTTTTATGATAGATTTTGAAAAAAATAGTAAAATCCAATCTCAAGAGTAAACTGCTAGGGAACCTGCTGAATCGTAGCGAGTATAATTAACATAAAAGCGACAGATTTTTCGCACGCTGTACCTACACTCGTACCGTGACTATTTTTAGCGTTCGAGTCATGTCAACCGGTCTGTCCATAAAATCGTGCAAACATACGTTGATTCGTATACGTACACGCACCCATACCAAAAAACGCGACTTCTTACACTTTCGATCGACGAGTTATCTCGATGTTTTCTGTTATTGTGCGCGCGATGTCTCGCTGATGGCTTTCGTAGCAATTGAGTCATGTCGACCATCGGAGAGAACATTTCTTAGCTCCACCGGTTTTTTTTTTTTTTTCATCCAGAGTTGAGTCTCGATCTGCGAAACTGCGCGTCTCGAGGACAGGTTTTCCAGCTAGATCGTTGGATCTAACAGAGTTGACAATCCTAGTGAGCAAAGATGAGGGAGCCAAGAGGAAAAAAAGCAGCAGCAGCAGCAGCAGCGGTCGAAGCAGCGGCAGAGGAGTGGAGCAAGGAGTACTGGTTGCTCCGCTGGTTGGAAGGTCGGAGAATATAGAAAACAGCGGATCCTTTCAGAAGCAGAAATATTTATCGACGCAATATTGACACGGTACACTGTGTCTATGTATGTGCGTTCGCGTCGTACGCTCGACCATGGCGTGTGGCGACGTCACACGCATTTGTTTAATTTGTTAAGTGTTAATTTTATCTAATTTTTTGATCCAGCGTAAGATGAAAAAAACGTGACAGGTTGAAGCTCACGGAGATCCCTAAAATAGTTTAGCAAACAAGCTGACGCGGATGCAGCGTCGCTGTTGTTACGATAGATTCTACACATTTCAGTTTTTGCTACCGCGTTATCGGCTTACCACAGAATCTTAGTCGAGTCGTGGACTCCTTAACCGGCTTAGGTCGTCCACGCCAAAACCGAAATTTCTTGAGAAACTTTGCGCATAATATGAATAGCTTCCGATCAACGAGCTTCCACTCGGTGAATACTGATTTTATTGGATAACTCTTTATTATCATCTGAAAAAATATAGCAAACTACATTGAAATGTTGTAAATGACGTACTTAATCGATCCGGCAATAAATATTTTGTTTAAATCACAGTTCTTGTCGAAGAATCAAAGTTTTATTCAACAGAGATAACATGTGAGCTATAAAGCTAAATTAACATGTATTATATTCAAGGAAACCGTTATATAATTATAAATATCTAAAAGATATGTCCAGGTGTATGGTTTCTCAGCTAAATAGTATTTCCATCCCTCAATGAATAATAATTGGCAGCCGGTGTATCGATGTCTTTGAGCGTAATTGCGTGAACGTGCATCAATTAAGTAAAATAATCAATCAGCATGTACATCGATTGATAATAAGCAATTGAAAAACGGTGTAGTACATTAATACGAGCAAAATAGCCCGTGCTGGAATGTCCTTTCCATTTTGAACTGTCAGCTAGCCGGCGAAGGTTTCACGCATCGTCGAGTACGAGAACGACGAGTTTCTGCCGAGAGTCGCATTATAGCCTCGTTCGTCCTGTCCCCAGAGTCGAGCGTGAAAATGAAACGGAATCGGACCGCGACGATGTGACCGGTACGATAGACGCAAGAGTTTTCTTATAACACGCAGAGATATCTTACATGTGCGTTATCCTTCGTCGGTCTGCTGCTCCGGGCTTGGGTAAAAGGACAGGTGGACGTTGAACCGGTCGAAATGCTGGAGGCTGTACGGAGACTCCGTCCAAGTACCTCAAACCCAGAGAGCACTCGTTCTGTATTTCGCCAACATTGTAATCGTTGAATACATTCGGCGGAATCCAAGTTTTTTGCACGAGTATTTCGCCTCTTGGCACGTGGTTGTGAGTTGCTTTTTTTTTGCTGCACCACCAAAGATTCAAGTATTAAAAAAAACGACCGGGGAACATCTTTTCATTTAATTTCGCGGTACCCGTAGCGACGATGGGAGGTGCTTTCACGAAGGATGCAAGCATCTGCTCACGTTCCCCACAGTGTTTTACGTTCTCACACGTGTCTCTTCACGAGTCAGGTACGTATACGTGAATATACGCAAGGTGCGTACGTTGGCGAAGTACCGAGTTCCGTAGTTCTCTCGTTTGCTCTTGTATCTTGACTTCTCCCTACTCAAGAGAGATAATGAGAGAAGGAGCCACTGATGAGTGAGACTACGAAACACTGAAACAGAGAGACGTTAGCGAACAAGATAAACGAAAATAAAGTAGAACGCAAATATAATGTTCTATACTAAAACAACAATCAACCGGAGCCATACAACTATTTAAGAAAAACAAGACACGCGATTAAGAAAATAATACACATCTTCTATACAAATTTCCGTATTGAATAATTAGCCAGCGTACTAAAATGCTTTTATGGCTTATTGAATAAAATACTATGTTCGATACTAAATCCATAATAAATAAATAATGATTCTAGAATCAAAAGCTACGATTGTCTACCTATTACGATTAATTATAAGTGTGTATACTCGTCGATCATGTTTGCTATTCCCCTAGATAAACATGAATTAAAGAACTCATAACGATTATCGCTGTACAACACAGATGTAAAAGCAATGGCAACGTTGGTTTATTCAGCAGCGTGATATGCCGTCGATGTTCCACGAAGCTCAGAACGATCTAACCGCGGGATCAGTGGCCGGATCATAGCGTTTAATTCTTATGTAAAAACGAATCGTAGAATAATTCACATTATGCGCTACGGGAGTCCATGAATATGTACGCGAAAGCGTGGCTCTCCGGTGGGGCACGATGAGCTCGCTCATCTCTTCAGAGTCTGGTGTACATTTGTTATCCGGCACGCGACACCACCGCGAAAGATAGACATTGACTAAGTGGAAAAACTCAAACGGACGATCTACAAAAAAAAGGACAGAGCGAGAATTTGGAGTACGCCAATAATTTTTTTGCTCCATTTTGAAGAAAACAAAATTACGCGTCGTAGAGTGGCGCCCGTTAAAGCGCATGTCGACCCCCCTCGGGAGTTTCCAAAGCCCAACAACGACTCTGCATGCCGATGCGATGGAAGTAGTAAGACGCGCGAGCTAGCTATCCGAGAGCGGGAAACCTCTGTATAGCCATGGCCTCTCAAAGGTTTTAATGTTATGCGGGATTCCCCCGAGTTGCTCGATGAGTATAAGAGAGAAAGACACTGCTACGTAGCCCGCTGGTTATACGCTCCTCGTAGGAAGCCACTGGCCCACTTGTTCTCTGTATACTAATGAGAATGAAAATGAGATGACTGCTTTTATTTCAATTTCATCAGGTGCAACGGACTCTCCGTGGCGCCGGGTTGTTGTGATGCTAGACCGCTCGTTCCTACCTAACTCTCTCTCTCGCCTGTTGCACCTGCGCACGCGTTATAGACTAGTTAACCGGTGCGTGCACTTGCTCTTTCGCTTCTACCGTCACTTCATCTCCCAGCTATTCGTTAAGCGCGATCATCGCGCATAATGTCTTGCTTCTTTTTTTTTTTTTAATTTTATTTATTCGTATCCACGATCGCGTTTGCCCGCGCTATTCTCTTTATGCATCCACGTGGGCTAATAAAAATGAGAATGAGACGAGAGAGTAAATTTATTTTAATTTTACGAGGTGTCGTAGGATCGTGTCTGACACTGGTTAGACTACGGATGATAATTAGCGACAAACACGCGCGCCACGTCATACAACGTGATTTTGCTTGACTTCATTCATTATTTCATTCACGATCATGGTCTCTCCCTCTCTTACACTCTTGACTACCGGCACGGTAATACTTTTTATACCGAGAACCTCCTTAACAATTCATTTAAACAATTCGCTTGGCGGAGTTGAATCGACATTTGCAAAGATTACCATGTAAAAAAAAGTGTATGCATCTATCGAGTCTACGGAAAGTACATCGAAGATGACGATTCTAGACTTCAATGTGGACTTTGAAATTGGCATATTAATTAATACTATAAGTTTACCCAAAATCTACTATCAATTTATAATTTATCGCAAGTTTATGAGACAATAGACTTGTATGTCGTGTGGCTAAAACTAGAGCGACGTATTGCCGTGTGTGAGCGTAGGAAATATATCATTCTATAGCTTTAGTCACGCGATATGGTAATTATATTAAACAGTAAACAGTTATCAAAGTCAATAGATGTACAGTTGATTTTTTTTTGTATATTTAAGTCTACCGTCGGTATACTCGATTGATAGATTTGTTACCTCTCTATCGCGGTCACTTTTTTTACACTTTCAACACGCTCGGAGTTGCAACCATATAGTTTTATTACCATACATTGTGATAATTATATTATACAAACTGGGATTACAGAAGCTATATAGGAGGCTCATGAAGTTCTAGTAAATGCTTTTATGCAGGTAAAGATAATATTTTTTTTTTTTAATGTTACGGAGATGAATGTCTGATAATTATTGTTGACATCAGTACCGAAGGGAAATACTTCTATAATATTATTTACAATGACGTATTTATGATAATATAAAATAATAAAAATGTATTTTAAGAATTTTTTCGAGTTCAACATAAATTCGTTAATTAACCCTTCACAGTCGGAATGTTTTTTTGCTGGGAATGGATATCTGTCTTAGATTTGAAGAACAATGCGTGTGTTAAAAATGTTTTTTTTTTTTTTATGAATTAAAAGAAAATACACATTAACGCGATGGTTAAAATTATTTCGACATTTCTCGTCGATATTTTGACGATTAATTCGCATGACGCACCGAGCGCGTCACTCGTAAAGCTTAGAAAAATCGACTAAATCTGCGGCTATCGATGGTGAATAAAATATTTAGTTCATTGAACCAATATTTAGTCGAACGACCGAACTGAAGATTTTTGTAAATAAAATATTTAGTTGATCCAAAGGGTTTCAATAGAGTCTCTATTTAGTTTGCCATCCGCAATTGTAGATTTTGTTGATTTTGCTGAATCTTTCAAATTGTGTAATTCTGTGCAAAAATGACAAATTTCTTTGGTATTTTAATAGTTGTAATAAATACTAAAGGAAAAAGCTGCTTGTGTATTGAATTTCTTCTTTTTAATCACCGATAAATGTCATAATTCTTTCCGGAATATAAAAATCATGAAATAATAAAATTTTCATTGCCGTTTAATGAAAAAAAATCCACGTTAAAGATGAAAAACGAAAAAAATTTGACGCAGAGAAAATAAATGTTGATTTGACGATTTTCTCGCAACGGTCGTTGGCCTTCGCCAATGGATGACTTCGCCACAGGCCAGAGGCATCGGCATCAGAATAAAACGAGCGGCGTATCGGATCCTCCACAAATCCGACGCATATTCCGGCTGTTGCACCGAGAACCAAGATCGTAACCCGTTGGCGCTCGTATCTCTTGTACAACATATCCACCTCTCGCGAGTGAACAAGAGAAAGAAAGAAAAGAGAAAGGGAAAAGCCAGCAAAAAAGAAACGACGAAAAAAAACGACGGTTGAAAAAAAACTTTGGCGTCGTGGCGCGAGAAGCTTCGTTGGTTTTTCGATGGCGGTTGCTTATTTTGCTTAACAATAGGATTCGTGTAGTTCCTCTTGCTCTTCGTCTCCCTTCCTCCGTCATCTCCGCACGCATCTCTCGTTGCTCTCGTCTCCGAAGCTCGCTGCTACCGCGCTATCCTCTTACGCCCGTCATCGGCATAAGAATATAACGCTGTCGTCATTGCGAGACTCGATCCACGAGTGGGAACGAGAGAGACAGAGAAAAAGATTTTTTTTTACATATGCATATGACGCTAGTGTACAAGAACGAAGCGGAAGGAGAACGATGATGAGGTTATGCTCAATGTCGCGTAGTGGGGGTTGCCGGGAGTACACGCGGTGTTCCGCGCAAGGGTTGGGAATGCTTTGCACCAAGGGCCATCTATCTCAGGGGTGTGATCTCCGAACCCCCACCCGATTGGTCTTGGCGCGGGGCTACAACGCGTTTGCATGCACTTTCCCATGAGGATGACACCGTCTGGTCTATACCTGAGATCTTTAAATGCTAGCCGAGTAGCGTGGTAAAAAAAAGGAAACGATTCCACGCAGCAAGGAGAGGACATGCATCGCAGAAGGGTTGTACAGCAGGACGACGCGCGTAACGTATGGAAATCTATGCAAAATCGCGCCTTTACCTGCGCGGAGGGACGGTCGAAGGGCGGCGGAGGGTCTCGCTGGGCGCTTCTGTCTCGCGCGCCTTCGACCTTCTTCTCTCCGGCAACCCCTTCTGTTCCCCGGTTATTGTTCCAGATCGGAAGTAGCGGAGGGTGCGAGAGGGACGGACAGAGAGTAGGATAGCGCGAGGAAGGAAAGAAGCAAGGGTTGTCGCGGACCCTGGGCCACCACCCTTGAATTTAAATATATGCAACGAGCGGCCGACGCGGGAACGACCAGAACCAGGTATATTCAAATAGGCCCACATTGCCTGAGCTCTTCCTATTCAAACATCCCGAGCCGTATATCCCCCTCCCCCCTCTCTGCCTCGTCCGCAACCCTGTTGTCCCTGTTTCGATGATCCGAGATTTATAATAAAGGTGCTTGCCCAGCCACCGTGCTACTGACGTTCCGGCAAGGTGGCTCTTCGCTGTATACCACCACCACCGCCGCACCGGAGCCACCACCAGCGAAGAGACTGTGGGAAACTTTTGCCGCTACCGCCGCTGCTCCTGCTTTGCGTATCACTGTCCCTTCCCCTCCGACCCTTTTTCACGGGTTCAACTTGACGCGAGATACACACTCTCCATGGACACCGCGACTCCCTACCCCTCGCTGGCTAAAAACTCTCGTTGCTTCCCAAGGATTATTAAAAGCCTCTCGCGGCTCATCGATTATCAAGACGACCGTTATGCAAGAGTTTCGTTGAATTTTAACGGCTTTTGCGCCAAGGACAGTCAGCTGATCGACCTTCGGTTATTAATGGTCCGGAGAAACCTCCTCCGTGGTCCATTTAAATGTTGGGAATTTAAATTTAAGGGGAAGATATACGTTCGCACCGTTCGAAATCCAAATGTCAGTTACGTTTTTACAACTATCGGGATGGGATTGCTCCAACGGGTTTTCGGGAGTGTGAGAATTTAAAAGGATTCGAGATTCTAACAAATTAAACATTTATTTATGAATATATTGCGCAAGGTCGAAGCACACGTGGCCGACTTGTCTCACGCGTGCCATAATTGCTCGCATAATTTTCCAAACATTATATACCGCATAAAAGTTGCGATGGTTAGGGTCAGTTATCGTGTGCGTCGCGAGTGAGAGTAGCGTAGGATCAAAAATTAATGTAATGCACCGCGAGTAGGGTTGCGCTACCTAACGTCGTCGTGCGAGCGAGAGACGGAGAGAGAGGCCAGCAGACGTAATATGCAAATGTCCGGAAGGCCGGCGCGCGCCACGACCGGAGCACACGAGAGTCTCGAGGAAGAGAGCGAATCCACGCATCTTCCTTTCTCGCTGGCCAGCGGCGGACCAGCAGCCAGTCAGTCAGCCACGAGCACACACGAAGCAGACGAAGAAAAGGACTGAGCTCCGCGGTTGTATAGCCCCGTCTGTACACTTGTTTGTTTCTCCCGCTCGGTTTTTTCATTTTTTCCCCTTACTTCCATCTCTCTTTCTCGCGGGTCGCGTTCGTGTAAGACTTGCACTTTTTTAATTTGTTTTTTCTTTATTTACTTTTTACACCCGGCACTCCTTCCGACAGATAAATAATTCATCGGGGGCTGCATGCCTCATGACGATTATGCTAATACAACAGTGAACCTGTTACCTGCGCGGTGATGGTGCCGCTGCTCTTGCTTCTGCTGCCGGAGAACGCCACGGGTCACGCGCGATGACCGAACACAGGCCGAAAGGTGAGACGTATGTTTGCGCGTCAATCCAGTGATATATATCCAGCTGGACGACCACAACTTTGTAGTCAACCGAATGACCGATAATCGGCGCTAATTGACCATTTCTCGATAGAGCATACCACTCGCTCGAGACTCCGGTCTACACGGGATACCGGGTCAAGGGGACTCGGATCCACCTTGCGCCTTTCCACACTGCTGCGAGCGCGTACAGCGGACCTCGGAACGAGAGAAGCTGCACCGGCTCGGTTTTTCCAGCTTCTCGGATATATCCTCGAGTCTCGAGGGGCCCCTCCGCTCGACCGCTCCGCGCGTCGAACGGTGCCTCACAGGTGCAACGGAGACGCGCATCACACTTTTTGAAATGTGAGAAACTCCTGACCCACTCACCGCTACACCCTACGAGCCTTTATTCCTTGTCTACGTATAGTCCACCGGATGAACATCGGAGGAGCGCCCACCTTTTCGAAACCTCTCCCGTGTACCTTGCCTCTCCTACGCGCGATTAAACTCTCGTATATCGGTTTTACCGTTCTTTGGAAATTCCACATTACCAACACATCGCAAACTACCTACGTTGTAACGACTAGCCACGCTGCTTCTCCAATGGAATTTACCACCTCGCCCCTTAATCAATTTTTTTTTCTTTCTTCTTTAATCTTCTACCATTTTCTCTCGTATAATCCAAGATTTTGGCACTCGCTGTTCGACTCTGACACACCAGAAACGTTATGTAAATAAATCAGACTGCATGGACCGCACGTCGGACTTTCACATTTAACGAATATATAAACGGGTGGTTCCTTGACCTCTCTTGACTCTCGGCGGACACACGAGTGTCTGGTTTAGCTGAATTACGGTAAAGTCTAGAGCCGATAGCTAGGGTCAGCTTGCGTTGCCTAGATATACCTCGTGAAGACACCAAATGTTGTATAAGAACGAATCTTTTTCGGTTTCTCAAGATTTTAGTGATGTAGTTAAAGCGCGAGTGTATTTGTACATAGCTCTGCCCTGTAAAGCTGGACACCGGTAAAAAAAAATATTTCAAATTCGTTTGTTTTCAATTCAAATTTGTTTCAAGTTATTTTACATAAAAAATTATTTTTAATGTAAGAAAGAAGATCGTTTTGAAATATTATTCTTCTAGATTTTTTTGATTTTTCGATGAAACCAAGTTTGAATTCAAACTAAGAGTAAAATTTTCGATCGGACAACGTTTCTAAAAAGCAAAAAGGGACATTTCTTTTTCATTTAATTTTGGTTCAATTAAAATTGAAAAAAAATCCATTTTTCCAAAATTTCAATAAGTCGTGGCTTGTTTTATTTTTCATTCGATCAATATTGATATTTTCTAATACTTCAAGTACTTCGAACTTAAAGAAATTTGTACTTTTGGTAATTTATCCAGCTCTGATTGATATGTTAAGATCTTATTTTATTTTAACTAATTTAAATATTTTACAGTATTATTTTTTTTTACTGTATAGGTACTGTTATGAAAACTATCGCGATACGGTCAACTTCGCGTTGTGGGTTTCATTCGTTTATTAGATATAGCACGATGCGTGCACGTGTGAAGGGAGGTTCCCACGGGAAAGACCTTGGGAAGGGATTCGTGGAACTCTTGTACGCTGTAAGATCGGCTTATTTCCCTTATGATATCTTTTAAATTGTCAAAAAGAGACCCAGAAACGCAAAGAGGTCGACTCGCGGCGAGCTTATCGGAGGCTTTCAGTTTTCTCGAGGCGAAGGAGCGCGCGGAGGGAAACCGACTCGCCTTGTTCCAACGACGGTAGAAGCGCGAATGATCCCGAGGAATACAGCATCCCGGCTGCTGGCCGCGTTATTAGCATTGCCGGTTATCCCGGACTATCTAATAAATTGTCCGCAGGGCGTAAGTGCGTGTGTGCGTTAACGGTTAGAGCCCTCGAGGCTACTACTCTCGCGCGAGACACACTCGCTTACCGCGCTTCAGTGGAATGTGAACGAGCGCTCGCGTGGCTCGCTCCCATCCTCAAACGGTCACTCGGACCTGTCAACTTCCAGCCTCTCGTCTTCTCTTATTTTTCACAATATACCATTATTGAAATTTTATAAAACAGAGAATACGCGTTATCTAGTATTTAGATAAAAGGCGCCGATTTGCTAAATCAATTAAAGTGGATAACAGTAATGAATGTTCTCCCGAGTGCCCGTAGGGTAATAAAAAAAACTCGGGGTACATGCGGGTTTTCTCATTTTTATTCAGTACTATTTCCATTTGTAGTGGAACCGCGATAAATCGATCAGCTTCGCGGTAGAGACCCGATATGTACGTGCTGTACGCAGAGAAAAAGAGATATACTCGTGTCCCGTGTATCGCGGAGACATTAGAGAATAAAGAACGTTCGGGCAACCAGTCAATGGGAGATACTTGATTCCCCATGCACCAGATTTGATCAATTTTCAAATAGTATACGAGGACGGAGTATCCTTGGGCTCACCCATCATCGATGTACGAGGCCGAGAAAAGCTCCTTTCTTTTCTTAGGCTCGCTGCAAAGGCAACCCTCTCGTATAGCAGCGGAAGCAGCTCGAGGTCCCTGACACCGATACAACAGGTAGAGCAGGTAGGCAGGTAAATTGCTGCTCGTCGTAACGCTGGAGGGCACGCGGGGTGCCCTTCTTGCACTTCGCATCCTATGCAGCACCCTTGTGTACCCACACTTGGCTTCCCCGGAGCGCTAGGACCACGGCGAGGCCCCGGCATCATCGACCCTCCGCATCCCCGCGCACCTTCTCAAAAAAGTATTCGGCATACGCGCGTATAACCCTACCGATGCAGGGTCTGTCGAATTAATGCGTTTCTTTTATTATGCAATATTCAGAATAGCATAGGGCAGACCTGACCTGCAGCCCCGGAACCGTTTAGGGAAATAATTTCACTCTCAGTTGTTATTCAAACGAGGTTCCAACCGAAAAAAAAACGGCTGGGTGAAAATAATATTTTAAAAAAAACGTACGTGGCACGCGTGTACGCGAAGCTCATATGCATATCGATCATTCGCCGATCGGTGAATGCGTGAATGGACGTGCCCGCCCGAAGGGCTCGCTCTCGGATGCAAAACTATCCCTCTCTTAGCGCGTATCCCGGTCCTTTGGATTCCAAGGGCCAACGGTTTTTTTTTTCTCATTCCTCTCCTCTCTCGGGGTGGGAGAAACGCAAAGAAAGCTGCGGAGATGCTGTGCATAAAGCTACCTATAACCAGGAGAGATTCTCTCAACCACCGGGAGCTCGGTCACCGAGCCAACCAGTCAGATCGATATGTAGATTCGTGAGTATCGGATGTGCATATTTTATTGGTGCACTGTACCGACTCCTCGTTCTCCGACGAATGTAAAGTCTCTGCTGTGTACACTACATAATACTCTGCGATCGAGTGACGCAACGACCAGCCACTTTCACCCGGAAAAAGGTGAGCAAATATATAACATATGTTAAATACATTTTTTCATACTCGACCTAATTTTATTATCTTTTTTGGACACTTGTATCGAGTAACCGACAGTAACGACGTGTGGTCCGCACTAAAGGATGGGATCTTGACATGCAAAACCGCTCACGGTTAAATATTCGCAAATAAATTTTCTGAATTTCTAGAAGAATTTCTAAAAAATTATAATCAAACGCTATTATTTTCGATAAATTCGTACATTAAGGATTAGGACAATCCGATTAGTTTGTTAATTCACTGTTAAGAGCCATTGAACGAAAAAATACAATTATGGCAAAAGTCATCGACCCTGCGAGGTATAACATACGCGCGGAGTACGTGTCACGTATTTCGAGCGTTAGAGCGAGCCGCGTCGCTAAACTCGTTAGGTACAGCGAGCGTTGCTCGCTCGGTGTACACCATCAAGTTCAACGAGGGGCTATTCATCGCTGTTTATTCGGCAGTGCCACGTGCAAACAACACGGAATCCTGAATCTGCCGTTTCTGTGTCCGCTATGCTCGCTGTGCACGCACTTTTCCCCTCTCTCTCCCGCCGTGCCTCAAGCTCTTGTTATCCGCTTCTCTCCTTTCACGCATTCACCCCGAACCCTCCCCCGAGCGTACGCGCAGCTCGCGTAAGCGGGGCATGCGGCTTAGTCGCATCGTTCCGTACGTATCTGCCGCTATATAGGTCTCGCGAGCAAACCCAAAATCCTGAGGGGAGTTTGGGAGCCGCGTAGGCGGCCGAGCAACGACGCTACGCCGTGTTCTCTCTGCTCCGTGAACCCATGCGAGCCCCATCCCCTTCGCTATTCAGAGGCTGCCAGACTCTACTGTTTGTGTTTGAGAAGTAAATTACAATAATTGAATAGACCGCTAATTCCCCTTTTGCGGAGCCACCGACGCCCTCGCGAAGACTCGCTTTCGCGTTAACTACCGCTATACTGCTTTACCAGCAATCACACATGTAATTTCTACTCGCATCTTATTCCACGTTGCGCGCACTCCGATGTTATACGGAGATCTGCCAGTTTCATTATTTTTAAATGTATAAAAGTTGCATTAAAGTGTGGGTGAGAGGATAGCGTTGCTGCGAGAGAAAAAACAAAAAGTACTGGACTGCACCTGTGACGAGGTGGCTGCTGCAGCAACGCCAAGCGTTTTTCGGTTCTACTCTTCGAAATATCCATTCGCCATTTGTCTGTCCGGTGTGTTTCGCGAGTCGAGGCTAACTTTGAGAGAAACCTCTGGGCAAAAGGAGGACTCGAGACCCCCTTACTCGCTTCATCCTCCGCCGCACAGTGTCTGCTCACTGTTTCGGTCCGTCGGGGCGGAATACCCGGAATTTCATCGTGGTCTCGAGAGATCCACGTCGGAGACGCAGCGCGCGGGTGAGAGGATCTCGTTTCGCGAATTCCTCTAGGTGTGTTCGAGTATTCGACACTCTATTTTTTTTTCTATTCAAGAGCTGTACTTCAATGATTTTTTCAATTTCCGTTTGTCCACCACGGTAGATATAACGTTCCACAATTATTTGCAAATTAATCCTCTGGTTTGTATATTAAAAAATTCAAATATATTGACAAAGCTGAGATTTTATCGAATGTCAATGCGATGACACTAATAATTTTTTTTCCTCGATTAATCACAATTTTGTTGAATTAAGCAATAAAGATCTTGTGTCGAGTAGAATATCTTTGTGAACATGTTAAACTATGCGATGGTTTAAAAAAAAACACAAATTAGTTATCTTCCGAGTGTTACATTTTTTATTGCAGGCGTTTCGAAATTACAATTATATTTTTACCAGTCTCGAAAAATGATGATGCCGACAATATTCGTATTAATCGTCGCAACAGATCTGCGTTCAATTTCGAAGAGCGATAGCGTGTACAGCTAATGTATATATATATATATACATATGCGCTTTATATATATAAAGAGTTGAAAATAGCGCCGGCGCAGAATGCTCGGGGCTAGAGTCGCAAAGCGATCTCGAAGTTGATTCTCGGTTGGTTCGCTGGCTTCGGGTCTGAGTAGAGAGAGAGTCCCCGCGGCCGGAGAGTATACGGACTGGCGATTATAAAGAACAGTGAAAAAGGACTGAGAAGAATGGAGTGTAGCCATCGTCGTCGGGGCCGCGTTTAAAAAACCAGTTGTGCGACCCGCGAGAGAGCTCGAGGAGAGCGACGGCTCGCTCCGCGATGCTAGCGTGGAAGCGAGCGAGCGAGCGAGCGGATGGACGGAGCGAGTTGCCGCCGGCCGAGAGCGAGCCGTCCTACAAGCGCGCGTGGGCCGCACGGGTCCATGCTTTAGGCTCTATACCATAGCGCGTCTCTCCTCGCCGGTGAGCACCAGCGACGCTTCGGTAAGAGAGACTGAACTGAGAGAGCGAACATACACGAGGAAAAAAAAATTCCCTCTTTTCTCCTCCTCCTAGCCTCGCTCTGAGACGAGTCGAGAATCACTGCTGCTGCTGCTGCTGCTGTTGCTGCTGTTGCTGCTGTTGCTGCTGTTGCTGCTGTTGCTGCTGCTGCTGTTGCTGTTGCTGTTGCTGTGGCTGTGGCTGCTGCTTCTGCTGCTGCTGCTGCTTCTGCCGCTGTTGTTGTTGCTGATGTCGGCTGACTACTCGACTGCGACTCCATCCACGTATGATTGGGTCGTTCGCTGGCTCTACCCGTGCGTCGCGACCAACATCGTTTCTTTTTTTCAAGCTCCAAGATCCACCGGCATCTTCGCGCAACACGCACCACTATCCCTGACACACACGAAAATAAATAATGCAAAGGGACTGATATATCTTTTTATTAAATTTAAATCAATAAAGAATTCACTGATACGATAATAGGATGAAACTGTATAGAATAGCAGGAATAGTCGCTTATCGTATTGGTTTTTTGTAAACGTACGATCGATCTCAATTCGCGAAAGCGACATAACACACCCGGCTGACCTCATATACGCAACGCCACCGAAAAAGGATTACCGAACGCACCGCGGTGCAACGAAAAATTATGCAAATACGATGCAAATCCTGGCTTGAGATGTGACGCTAATCCGCGTCACAATATTGGAGGTAATTGGCCGGATCTCCGTGGAGGCAGAATTCGCTTCTTCTTACTTCCCGCGTTTCGTTTTCTTTCTTTGCGAAATCCTTTCCTGGTTTTCTCGTGGAAAGTTATGCGAGGTTCCTATGGGAAAAGTACAGAGGTAGTAAGTATACCTATACAGACAGCCAGAGGTATATTTCCATGAGTTTTCTTTCTAAGTTGAACCTTTATTTTTCAATACTACCAAAAAGGGATTTCTCTTGAAGACAATTCATCTACCTATGCCATTTTTCTAGAACTTACCAGATAAAAAAAATATTTACGACGGAAAATAGAAATATTTGTCTACTTCATTATCAGAAATTATATGAAAATACACAGAGAGAATAATCTAGTAACAATTACTGTATACCCTGGAAAAAACTATTGATAGTCAGCTGGTAGTATTTGTAATGAGATTTTCTGATAATTTTTACCATATTTATGAGAATTGTTTACATATACCTACATGGTAAAAATTATCTTTAAACCTCGTACTCATCGACACGCAGTGATAGCAGTTTTTCCCAAAAATATGATAATTTTTACTAGATTCTTCTCTCCGTGTACTCATTTACGACACATATTTAGCAGAGAAATACAAGAAAAAAAGAATTATTTTTAATGATTATCCGGTGGAGAAATACTTTTTTTTAATGTCAAAATGAAAATGTAAATTTTGTTCTTGTTGGATACCTAAGTTGATCGACTATTATCGACTTTGAGGATTCCATTTTTATTCGAATCGGTATTAAAAATCTTTTCAATTGTTACCATTAAGCCAGCATGTTAATGATTTTTCATATGGTCACAATAGAGCTGACTATAGCCGGGGGCCGGTTCATTCATACGAGTACTAGTCCCGCGTTATCGGTTTATCGCGTGTAGAGGTACGCGAGTCGTGCACGGTTTACCCAGGTACAAACACAAAATAATTCTCTCTCTCCATCGGCGAGTTTAACCAGCAAACCAAGTCGAAGAAGATGAAGAAGAAGAGGAAGAAACAGAAGAAGAAGAAGAAGAAGAAGATTTGCTCGCGAGTAGTTTGCGGGTTGGGGCCAGGGGGTCCGTGCAAGCGGTGCGCCAGCAGCGGTGGCGCGCGGCTTGATGAATGATGGGCGGTCAGCTCGAGACTCGGTTAAAGTTATCTGGGTAATCTGAGAGCCGTGGTTCCACTGTCTTATGGCGCGGCTTTTTATTACGGTGTTCCGAGTTGGCAAGGGCGAGGTCAGGAGCGACGGGGTGTTAAGACAGCGGAAAAACGAGAGACTGGGTCAACTCGTCAACGCGCAGTCACCAGGTTGCATCAGAGACGGAGCAGCGAGCTCCGCAGTCTATAACTGAGCGCAGAAGGGCTGTCTGGACTGGACAAAGATCGTAGACCGTACGAGCGTTATAGCCCACTTGACCTCTGGTCATTTTTCTCCGGATAACCGAGGCCTTGACCCAGACGCGTCTTCCAGCGTCGATCGTATCGTTCCGGCTTTATATATTCGCGAGGTATTCCATTAGCCGTTTTTTTTTCTCATCGAATATCCGCGCCAGCGACATCTACAAATTTGTCAAGAGGCCCCGAAGGCGGACTGCTCGAAGATCGGTAAAGTCAGCCTGCGAATATCAAAGAAATCGTAAAGGGTCGGAAAGGCAAAGTAAAAGGGTCCGGGATACCCTTTGCGGATCGGCAGATGCTTCTACCCTCGGGAATCATCTCCAGAGGTAACGGTGAGATGAAGCTACCTCGTCGACTCTGGAAAAAAAGGAAAAACCTACCTTTACATATAACGGGACCTTATTTCTACGTTGGTAGTACAGAGTGCTGTATCGCATCTCATATGGGATCCAATCGTTAGGACCAATTTCTCGGGATAATGCAGTTTACTACTTTTTTCTTCAGGAAAATAAATTAAATTTCAATAAACTTAATAAAAAATTCAGCATACCCTTCGAGTTTTATGTTAATTTCATTTACTCCACGATTATATTAATTTTTTTAACGATCTATCAGCTGCACCGAGCGATACTTTTGTCATAAAACAAATTTGTCTCTGACACGAGTTGCTTTTATGATAAATGCTTACAGGAAGTCTGAATTCTTGCTCCCGCAATAAGCTTTTTTTTTGCAACGAATTAATTTTTTTAACACCGTGACTAATTGGGTCGTTCACCTTGTACTATAATTCTCTTTATTCACAGAATTCCTTTGAACAAAGATCGTGAATAGTACAGTGGTGCTGATTTCATAGCAGAGTCGCCGATTTTTTTTAGCAGCAGCACGCGAGAATAAATCAAGTCGAAGGAACGCGCGATGCGAGTATCCGTATGGGCCACTGCGACGTTAAGCTCTCGCGCGTGAGCTCGGGTACTCTCTCGTCTCTTGGTGTACGCATCCGACACCGCCATTCACCGGCTCCCTATGAATGAACACAGCGCGAGAACGGTACGCATGATGGCAACTTTATACGCGGAGCGGTGCGGCGTTGTAACGCAAACGGTGCGCGCCGTCGTCGCTGTGGACGCCTCCGAGCCGAACAACGCGCTCTCGGTTGGTATCCACGAGAGAAAAAGAGAAAGATGGCTGGATGGATGGCTGACGAGAAAGACGGAATGAATTTACTATTCACCAAGTCATATATTACCTTCTTATACGAATATGTATACGAGTGAAAATAATTGTATGCGCACCTACACTACTTTAATGATACTCACGAGTACGCATCGTAGGTGATACCACGTGTTATTCAACGGTTGCAGATCAATTGATTCTCCGGGCAGCTGGAGTAAGTCGTTGCCACTTGCGACTTGTTACTTCAGAGACAACGTCTACCATTGTAGATACCAACCCGATGTGTCTCGCTACGAATTATTCTTATTTATCGAGGTGTCGGAGTGAGTAAACTCAATTGTACGTGAAAAAGAAAGTACTTGCTGATTCGTCGGTGGCTTTTAATCGGACAACTTTTTGCCGCGAATCAACATTCGTATTAGATCATTAGAAATTCGATAGTAAAAATAATCAAAACGTAAATAACGTTTTCTCGGAATAAATAAATTATAAGTAATAATATTGTTAAGTGAATTAACAATATAAAAGATAACGTTACCGAAAAACTCGATAGCTACGTTTAACATGCGAATTTAATAAATCATGCAAGAAATATTCTGATTTAACGAGTTGGAAGGTTGAATGAAGCACCCCTTCATTAACGAAGCGATTCTCTCACCGGTTTGCGGTTTTCTCTTGCCCCACGTATACCTGCATTTGATTGTGCTCGTGCCGAGACTCGCACCCCACCTGCTCGTTAGCTTTTTTTCTTATTCAGCTCGTGCGCCGCTACGCAATGAATGAATCCCTCTGCGGTATAACTTTCGTACAACCGACGAGTGGGTATCGTTGACACGATATGGTATCTAATACCTTCCTTGGAGATCGGTAGAGAACATCTTCATGTCAATCTTAGAATCTCGAGCAGCGAGTTCTCATGTCAGAGTCTTGGAATTCCAATCTGGGCGAACGAGAGAGAGAGAGAGAGAGAGAGAGAGAGAGAGAGAGAGAGAGAGAGAGATATGACGAGGTCGGCCGATGCTTCTGCGTTTCATCTTGGTAGGCTATACGTTCATCAAATGCATCTCCATGATATTTATCTTCACCTACATCGTCTACTTCGCTATTCACATTTGCGGTCACTATCTATATCATTGATCGTTCTTGATCGTATATTTCCCATTCGTACTTAATGATCGCTCGACGATCACCGTCTTTCGTCGTTGGACGTATCGGTGTGTGCCTCCCAAACTCAGTAACTCGAGTGAGTCCGCGTGACGACGGTTTACGCGTATGGAAAATGATATTTTCAACAGTGGAGATAGATTTGATGAAAATTCATTTGGTGTAAATGTCATTGGTTAAGATAACTTTACCGAAAATGAATTTATATTTCGTAGACGATTTTGGTGAAGATAAATTTCGTAGAAATGCATTCAGCAAACATAATAACCTAACTCTGGCTTAGCATTTTTGGCTCGATCGGTGAACCTCTTTGGAACCCACGAACCCGTTCGGACACCGATGTCTCTCGCGAGCAAGCTATCGCTCAAAAATCTTTATTACCACGAGCCATGCCTTCGACCTCCCGCTACAGCAATTTATTGTACAATATATTCGATTAGATAAAAGGCAAAACGTTGATATTGATGCGAATCGATTGGGAACAAGTATAATATCACAACTTAGCAGACATTTGTCAGTTCTGGCGAGTACGACAGGACCCACCGGTGCAACGTCGCGCACCTCATTCTTCTTATATTCCAGCACCTCCTTTTCCTCGAGTCTCTCGGCTCACCTTCATTTTATGCTGCTCCGCTGCTGCTGCTGCTGCTGCTGCTGCTGCTATCCAGCTTGCTTGACTCTCGCGAGGCTCACGGGTTTGCCACGAGTATAATTCCAGTCTCGCTGTTTGTATGCACATGTAAATGGATGGGTATTGTGTTTGTCGATACCAGCAGCGGGCACAGCCTCGCGAGAGTGCACGGCCCACGCTGCAACGAGTTCTCTTCGGTCAAGTCGGCACGCAGCGCACCTTGCCGCACGTGTATATTTCGTGCCCAGGATCCCCGGATGCAAATGCACTCAGCTGCCGGCTCAAATTGAGTCTGTTTCTCTCCTGAGCTACTTTTCTCGCTCAGTCTCTCGTACAACGAGCGACGCACTATTACGCGCTCGATTCACGATTTATAGCAACTCGTAAAATAAAGCCAGATTATTAAATGATTGTATAATTTATTTATCACTTTTTAAATAATTACATCGAGCATGAAGATGCACCGCGTAACTGAAAAATCACTTGAATCATTATCCTGAAATAGTAATTGTGAAAATAATATTAACATTTATTAGTAATTAAAAAAAAAAGAACCAAAAATTCTTTTTAGCATTATTATCCAATTATTTTCATAAAATACTTATTTAAATAGTTTTTAGTTCGCGTGATGCTCGATAGAGGGAATGTGCTATTTTTTTTTTGTGGCACCAAAAACGTTTTGATACTGAATAGCTAAACGAAGGTGTTGTTAACCTATGAGTGAGTAGACAGATTGTTCGATAGACCTTGGAGTGTCTCCATCCGCCCAACGATTATTCTCGTATTATTAACATAATTACTATAATACGAATAAACGTAAACAGACAGACACATAATAGCAGCGCAGCATTGATAGTAGCGGGTCGACGATCGATAGCCCTGGATCATTAAAAAGCCCGGCAGGCAAGAGGGATCAGTTAGAATTTGAAATATCTCCGTGACACGGTAGCGGATCGATGATCCGGCCTGAGTTGGCTCCGTGACGCCTATATCGTTTCTTCGCCACAAGGCATCATCGGATTCATGCAGCCGCAGCGAGGTCGCGCTTGTGGAACGGGCTTAACACACCGGGGCCACGTTGCCAGTTGAACCATCCTGAAGCTGCTCGACAACAGGAATGCCGTGTGTTAAAATGCCTACGCCGACGACGACGAGGAGCGAGCGAGCGAGCGAACGAGCGAGAGATAGAGAGAGAGAGCTCTCTCTTTGGCTCAAATCGTGAGCTCGACCAGCAGCAACAGCAGCGAGCCGCTGTCTTTTACCGCGTGCGTGTGCGTGCGTGGCTTCTTCTTCTCTCTTATTCACGCGCGATCGTGTATAGCAGAGTCGTATGCTATAAGAGAAGAGAGCGCGTAAACGTGCGCCGAGTCCGCGCTCCTCGATTCTCGCTCCTCTCTCGTGTGCCTCGGGGCCCCGCATCACCTGTCTTCCCACTCCCCTCGCTCCCCTTACGCGCGCGTCTGCCCTAGCCCTCCCCCCTGGCCCCTCCGGGTCCGACAGGCCCCATCTACCTCACTCGCTCTTTCCCTCCCACCCCCCTTCTCGTACTTGGGCCCCGTTGAGCCCCGAACACACTACAGTCCGCGAGAAAGACTCCGTAACGCTCGTTCCGTGTCCACCCGAGTCCACCACGTGATGCTTCCTCTTTCCTGCCCCCGCCCTCCTCAAATTCTTTGACTCCGCACGCCTTTTGTTGGCGTCGATCCACTTTTCTCCCGTGCGACTTTGTATACAACTTTGACGCTAATTTCTCAGAAATTTACTCTGAAAAAAATAACAATAATGTGGTGTAAACGATAGGTAAAAATGTGCGCTGGGGAGTTTCGGGCTGGACGACCTTCCGAGAAGACTCGGAGCTTCTCCAGGCAGTTTCGAGTGTGACGGGACGGTGGTTCGCGTGCTGAATGCAAACTCTCCCAAAAGAACGAGTCGCTCGGCCACTGTCGCGTACGTGAAATTACAGCGTCGGTGCGCTCATGTCGGCGTGTCACGGACACGCTTTCGCGCGGACAGCACGTGTCTAATGCTGCGGAGCGAACTCTTTTTGCCACCATCGTTGGTCAGATTCGTTCGCAACGAGCTGTTTACGTATTTTTCTAACTAATCGCGTCGTACAAAACTTGGTTTTACCGTCATGAGTGTATTGAAAACGGTCTGCTTTGTGAAAGGAGCTTGAAGTTGATACACGGACGACAGAATAATTAATTTCTATTTTCATTTACTGATTATACACTCGACTGACGAGCCGCTCTCGTGCTGTTCACGATTATCGAAGGTTAAGTCGGTGTTCGCTTGCACCAGCGTGTAATACGCTTCGGCGTTTAAACTGTTGCGGTTTGCGGTTCGCGTTCGACCGGTAGTTCTTGCAGTGGCGATCGTCATCCTTGTGGTTTGCTCTCGCAATGTCGCTATCACGAACAACGCGGAATACTTGTTGCATTACGTATAGCTCTTATTGCCGCAGGTACGACACGCGCTCGTCTTCGAGATCGCTCTCTCGCGACAGCCTGTATCTTCTATACCCGCTCGTAAGTGAGTACCTACGTGTATGTCGGCGACAACGCGGGGCAAGGACTGGTATTTGCCTCGACGATGGCGCGCCACTTTGTTGCGTGTCAGATATTCAATTTTATCGCACGCCCCTCTGCCGGACTAATTTTGTTAGAAAATATTTTTGCAAACCATTGTTCAAGTTTCATCAAAGATTAATTCAAAATAAATTAATGTGATAAATAAATATTTGAACGAATATAAGAATAAATAAATAATAATTTGTAAATAAAAATAGCATTCTAGTTGATAATTGGAAAAAAAAAATTTTTTAATATATTTTATGGTTATTTAATATAGAAAATAATTTTTCTCTTATTTGTTTATATTTCTTCGAGGAAGATGCAAAGTGCTTCACGTCGTTCGGTGAGTCAATCATCGAGGCAAGCGTTGTGAATCCCAAGAAGACAGGATGGCTTTGAGTCGGTCGTTGTATCGGAGCTCCCGAATTCTCCGTAGAGTCACTTTATAAAATTAACAGCCCTCAGAAAAATTCCTGGGCTGGCCATTTTATTCCGGGAGGGTTGCGCAGTGGTATAGCGACGGCGGCAATGCCAGGGGCATCGGCTGCAGCAAATCCTTCGCGATTCCCCTCAGTTCCCCTTTACCTGCTCTTGCACCGTTCTCTCAGCAGTTTTGTTCTTGTTTTTCCTTGAACACCACCCTCGGTCGGCCTGCCAGTGCGGTTGCTGCTGCTGCTGCTGCTGCTGCTGCTTTTGCTGCCGACATCGAACGTCGGGTCCGCCCGCCTTTGCTCGATTTTCTCGTCTCGCGTCTGAGTTACGGCGCGTAGTTGGGTATATATGTACGTGCTTCGGCCCTCGGGGACCGCTCGGCCATCGGAACCCGCGCTTCCACCGTGGAGGTGGGGGCGGAGGACGATCCGAGAGCCGAACGCTAGTTACCTTCCTTCAAATTAGGCAAGAGCCCAATCACTGAACTAGCCACTTACCGTTACTCTCGCACCGAAAAGAGACGCAGCCAGATGGCGTTCATTGAAATACCGAAGCAAGTTATTTACCTGAATTAAGTGGCAATATACCGGGGGGGAAGTGATTGGCAGTTTGTACTGAATTGAATTGGATAGACAAAGATACGATTTTTCGTCGAACAAACTGAATTCTAATAGAAAATTCATAAATTTTCTATCGAGCTACAGGGAGTCTTCTATCCTTTGATATCCGTTACGCGGAGGGACACAGCGGGATAAAAGAATTAAGAGGAGCTGCGAGAAGAAGAGTGGAAAAAGGGGAGACGAGAGACAAGTCCGGGTGGACCGGCCGAGACACATGAAAGAACTAAACGCCGAAAGTTGTCGTTGATCTAGTGCTACGACCAACACTTAACTAAGGCCCGCTGGAGGATGGGATATCTACCAATCGGCTAGGTATATACTCTCGCTTCTTCGCAGATAAGACGTTCCGACTGTTGGACCGGATGACCATCGGCGTAGCCTGTTCCGTCGATTAACTCCGTTCAGTTAATTATTATCATTTATTGATAAAAATAAACGTTCACTGGATACAAGAAAATTCATACAAATCGAATAAATTTCAATAAAATACATAAACACAACAAAATAATTTCAATATAATTATTTAATTTCTGTCTGAATTGCTCAATGCAGCATTAGCTCGACTGATAAAAAATTTCCGGATAAGCAAACGAGAGTCGAATCTTAACTTCACGTGATTGCCACCAACACGTTTGAAAGTCGGAATATCGTCAGCAAAGAAAAGTAGTACGATTCGACTGCGGCCCATAAAACTATGGGAATCAGGTCCGTACCGCTGCTATCTGGGTAACTGAGTGGCACTGTAGACGTGTGTACACACACACACACACACACACATATATATATATCCCACTATAGGCAACATGCACATGTCGGTGTATAACATGCGTCGTCGCTTTTAACTTGGCAGCAAGCCGAGATTCGAAGGATCGTGTTGCAATGCTCTTCTTCGTCAAGGTTCCGGGGGCTAGAGTAGAGGCGTCCCGTAGGCGTTGAGCCGTTAAACGCATTCCTCCATAGAGGTTACGCGCTGCGACGTCGTCGATGACTACCAGCGGCTATACGAGATCTCTTGCGAAAGTTATGCGCGCACGCCAAGTGTTCGTTACATTGTCTCGTTAACCGCGATTCGCCTGTCCTTGCCTCAAGTTCGCGTTGATCCCGTTCCATTGCACTCTCCGCACCAAGTTTCTCTCGTACAGCTCTCCTCGCTAAAACGAATTACCACGCGAAGATGGTGAAAAAACTGCTACCGTAAGAGCGATCGGCTAATGCGAGAAAGCATCGCTGCACTGATAACAGTGATGAATGAATTCCAATGCCGAAAGGAACACTCTGAGAGTGGAATAAAAGCGCGGGTCAAATATTTCCTTCCTTGGCTAGGTGTATCGAGAACCCGAGAAAGACGCGCGCGCCTCGTTAGCTGTCGCACATGCGTTTTTTTTTTCAGTTGAAAAACTTCTATAGCGCGTGCGGCTTAAATCGCATTGAACAAGGATCACGAGGATCTCGTTCGTTTATTTTTCTTCTTTTTCTCTCATAGTACGACGTGGTGAGTGTCGAGCGCACGCGGATAGTCCTCCTAAAGCGAGGCCGGACACCTTTACGCGCGCGGCAATGGTTACGGCTGAACGCGTCCGGCAACGCGCACGGGGACGTCCAAAGAGAGTTGCTCTCGAGAGCCATGAGCCGCCGCAGCGACGACGAGAGCCGGCCGAACGGCTTCGACCGATTGCGTAATTCCGCGCGCGACGAAGGCGAGCGGGATCACAGTCCGGTCCATTTATACACGCGATAGGTAGGTAGATTATACGTCCTATACGCTTTTTACGTCTTTTTTATCCATCTATCCGTCTCTTTTCCTGTCGACGCGATCTCCGTCTTGTCCTCTATCACTGTGCGCCGCTACACTATCGTAAGATAACTTCGCGTACGCTCTTTGCGCTCTGCACTGCGACTCTGTTTTTTTCCTACGTCGTACTTCGCGCGCAATACCACCACAAGCTCTTGGCATTTAACTCGTAATACACTTCCGATCGGCGCTTGCTCGGTTGCGCGTGTGGCATTTTTCGAGATTTCATCGGACGATAAAAGCCCGCCAGGTTTCTTTCAGTAACGCGTGGAAATTTCCTACGAGAATTCTCGATAAAACTTATTCGAATCGTGACTCGCTGTCGATATTGCTCTGTCTTCATAGTTCTATACTTTACGCCAACTCCGCTCGCTCGTGTATGACCACCGCCATGTTTACACTTCGGCGCATATGTGAGTAGGCATCACCGATATCATTCAGACGTACGAGCTTATCTATTTGTTTCTACTTTAATGCTCCAAACGAAAAGTGGGCCACTTTCACTGATCAATCAGACGATGAATCAGCAATGATTTTAGGAGAGAGTTATCATCATCGATCGAAACTGGGGCTACGGAGAGAGATCTTCCGGCTAAAAGGTGCACGGAATCGACTCTTGCTTGTCAAGAGGCTCGAGAAGTTGCACTCGTGTCCGATCTTCGAGAGTATAAGTGCGTAGGCTCTGCTCGAAGTGGTCGATGGGTCATCCGCAACGGTATGTTCCGAGGAATCCAGATGCGGTAGGCGGTATAAGAGCGACAGCGAGATGGAGGATGATGGAGGAGAACGGATCTCGATAAAGGCGTCTTCTTTGCTGCCCGGTTCTGTCCAGTGTGTAAAGACGTTTCGTCTCTGGTTGGACAACCGAGACGGAGATGAAGGGAATGTGCTGCTCGATGATGCTGCTGTCGGTATTGGGACGACAGGTATCCCAAATCACACACGCGCAACATCAACTTCGAGGTTTTTAGTGCAGGTTGACGGTTCGTTATCTAATGTATCCAATATGTCTGGGTCAATGTAACGGATCCTCGTTATTCTCAGCTAAGTTGAAGAGAATAAAAATGAAATAACTCGATCCTAAAGTAAATGAAACTAAACTAGAACGTTAAAACGGCAACGAGAGATGGCTTGCAAACAGTTATACCAACGAATCGACGGTAAGATCTGTACATTGACGTTAAACGCGTGACTCTCGTATTTATAACTATGACACCATTAGGGATTTAAAAAACTAGGGCGAATCGCTTCTTATATCGAACAACGACATCACGAAGAGTGCATGTTTACAAGTTAGAAGCGATCGGATATTTTCGTTCCAGCATTCACCTGTGTTGAACGATAATTAATTTGGCTCGGTAGCGTTTACCATTATCGCGTCCTGAATATCCATGGACGTGGTGTCTTTCAATACAAGCAGGACGGTTTGCTGCTATGTAGATGGGAAAGCTCTGGTAGAAGCAACGATAGAGATCGATGACATATTTGTTTTTATTAGTCTTTATTTTGTCTCTGGCAAGGCGATTTTTAATCAAGTTTTATTATAAAACACAGAACTTCTCTTACGAATTGAATAAGAAATAATGTTAATTTTCGGGATAACCGGTTTCTCCCGTGGTTATTGACATTGAATAGTGCTTAAGTCATGACGGCAACGATTCGTAATCGATTCTTTTTACTTTGAATAGCGAGACAAGAGAATTTTATTATAGGAGTCGAGTCAATATCACTGAGGTACTTGACGCGTCACCAAAATGATAAATTATTTAATTGTCTTGATTAAAAGTGTACATAATAGTCGAAAGAATGATATTTCGGAGTCGATTGCGGTAAACTCGTTGGCTCGATGTTTCATGCGACGAAACTATCGAGGCTTTCGTCTTTTCCGAACGAGAACCGTATGGTCTTTTGGGGAATCGCTGAGCAGCCGCTCGTGATCTTGAGATTTGGGAGCGGCGCGGTATTCTTTACTTAACTTGCCAGGAGGTAAAAGACTAGCGACAGACCCGACGACCTTCGTCAGCAAACCGTACGAGATCCCTTCGGCCACTCCTTACGCTATTCCTTACACGATTTCGTTGGTGTAATCCTCGTCTCGTGCCCTCGTTATATTATACCAAATGTGCTGCGAGGATACGATGTAGGAGAGTCAGTACACACGGGGCAGAGACAATCGACGATCGGCAAGTTATCGTCTGACTCCTGATCTAACTTTGTTGCTGATGTCACATACACTCGACCGAAAGGGCACGCGTGTGTGGGTGAGGGAGAACGGAGAACTCGGAGATGTCATGTCGTACGGGAGGCCAGCCGCGAGCATGCGCCACGCATTAATAAAACAAACACAACGTTTGACGCAACGCTTCTCCTGCCGATGCATAGCAAAGTGACTGACGGTTAAGAACAATTCGAGTCCCCAATCGACATAAATATGCGAATTCCACGTTAGAATCTCAGTTACTGAATTGTCTCGTTTTTTCATCAGAGATATACTACCGAGGCTTCTTAATTTTCAATAGCACAACGGCATGCTGCATTTATTCACAATACAAATGATTCATTATTAATTATCTTAAGGAAATATAATTCTTTTCATTGACTTTTTTTCTTTTATAATTAATGTTAAATCAATTGTACGAGTATAATAGATTTAAAAAATGCATAAACTCCTGACGGCAAGAAACTATAACATGTTAAAAAGGATGTTTACCTATCTTTTAATTATACAGCAAAATATACTATGACAATGCTATTGGCTGTAAAATAAATGATACGCATCTAATTTATGTAATTAATTACACCCCAAATGGTATGCAATTTTCACTTTCATATCAACGAAACACGATACAAGTTCATAAAAAAAAAAATCGCCACAAATGTTATCTTTTTTGACGTTAGTGGTAGTTTTATTCGCTACCGATCAAAGTCGGTAAAAAATTACTCCTTAAGTAATATTTTGTCGTTTTCGAGAATATAACGGACAAAGAAATCACTGAGATCAGCTGATGATCGCGAAACGCATAATTATCTTCTTTTTAAGTGGCGGGCGTGCGGTCAGGAGTTGACAAGGTAAAAAATATGTTTTTCAAGATGTCAAAGAGTCGAAATTCTCTGAACGTAATTAGAATTTGAACAATATCGATGGGCCAGACTTTGATGTCGATTCACTCGAGCTGACAATTGCTTACAAGGACGTTTATCATCACGCAACAATTTTATTTTCAGTCTGGTCGACTGTAATTTCGCTTTTAATAACTATAACAGTAGGTTTTCACGGGTCTGATGTCGATTGGTAACGGCACGCAAGTTATAGTTACGATAGTGGCGTCGCTGAATCATTTTCCAATGAATTTCTAATGGCCACGCTCTCGCGTACGTTCTAATGGATGTGGTCCGCGGTGCGAGGACACAACAGACCTTCGAGACTCGCGTGTAAAACGATGTTACACGCGTGCGGTTAGGAGCCCGCGAGCGGAAATCGCCTATTCGTGTTTTCTTTGTGATGCACAGATTATCGAGGCATTATACGTGTAGCTTCACATTTCAATTGGGCTAGTTTCAAGAGGAAGAGAGCGAGAGAGAGCGAGAGAAAGAGAGAGAGAGAGAAACAAAGCAGGCGGTGGACATCGGAAAGGAGGATAGGCTGCGGGCGCTCCTTATGGTCCGTCGAGACGTCGAGTGTGTTGGTTTGCGAAGAGTATGACGTCGTCGCGGCGGATGGCAGTCGAGTGTTCGCCACGCTTGCAACACTATGATCGAGCGCAGTAGCGTGTGCATGCTGTAACGCGCATAACGCTAAGCCTGCCATCCTTGACTGCTGGCTGTCGAGCGGCAGCGAGTTCCTCTCGTCGTCGTCATCGTCGTCGTCGCGTAAGCGACTCGGTCGCGCATCGCCTCCAGCATCAGTGGCTTACCTATGCCTCTGACACACCGGTCTGCCTTACTACTTCAGGGACAATCAATTATTCATAAATCATAATTAGATGAGTAAATCCTTCGGACGTATGTGTAGCATGGTCAAGGAAATAAATCATTGAAAGTACAAGATCGTTTAAAAAAAATTGTTGATAACGTTCCGATAGATATAACGACCAAAAAAATTCGATGAATAATTTTAAAACATATAGAACGATCGACGGGACTAATAAACATCTATGCAACTGGATCTCCGAAAAATACTTTATCGCGTTAATCAATTGGATAATATTAATTATTATATTATGTCGAATCCGTTACTTTGGTAAATAGGAAGCTAAATATTTGACGTTTAAATGTGTACATAACATAACAGAAATGTGGAGGCTGTGGAACAGCGAGGTCTCGCTGTGACGGAGTGAGCCTTGGGTGCGCCTCATGATACACGCAATCTTACACGAAGACGGAGATCTCGAGTGGCGAGTGTATTCAACGTATCACGCACGCGGCACACGAGCCGAGGGAGAGAGACCTCTCACTTCTTCTGCTCCGAGCTAAGATCTGCCTCGTGTACCATCAGCTCGTTACTCCGCGCTCGTTTCGTTTCGTATCGATGTTCTCATCGATCGAGAAACTGAAGCACGGACAGCCGTGTCCATCCAACAGAGGCGCTACCGTTCGCGTTGATTGATATTTATAATTGAAAGGATTCGCATCGGTATCCTATCGAGAGCTGGTACACACCATCAATGACTAGGCACATCCAGAATGAACGTTCGATAGAAAGGATAATCGAGTAACTCTACAGCCACCAAACTCAAAGTACAGGGTCAAAACACCTAGAGTTTCTGCTTAAGGGGATACTCGCGTCGCGTGACCTACGTTTCGAAATTCTGCGAGTGTGAGAGAGATGGAGTTTAACGACTTGTAATACATTTTTTTCCGACAGAGATGTTCCATATAATATTGGATTCGTGGATTCGTTCACTTCGCTCTACATTCCCTTGGTTAACACCACAAATTTCAACGTTTCTACAAAAGTTTTGATTTGAGCAAAATGTGGCGAAGGTTTTAAGGTCAAGCGTGGGTATCTTGTCTCACCTTAAGACGATAATATGTTACACGTTGCCTGTCTCTTTCGAATCGCCATACGTGCGCGATCGGTAGCGGAATATTCCCATCGCGAAACTCTTCGCCACGATCTATCTCACGGATAAAAGACGAGAACGGTGAACTGTAAAATTGTCACGATTCATCGTTCACCTCGTTCATCTCTGTGTCTCTCGGTCTCTGTCGTTAGATATACGATTGAGACTTATCGCTGATCAATTATCAACAGTATTTTTACGATGCCTCGATTTGCCAGTTTTTCTCATTCGTCATTTTATTACCGATGGAATTATAACTAGGATACTTGTGTTCAACGTGTTCTCTCAGTGAACCAGGAGTCAGATGTCAAAAAAAATGTTATTCGTGGTGCTAGCCTCCGCTACAGCACATTATCAGATAAGTAAAATTGTATGTATGACTTTTATTTATTTGAAATGCAAGAAAATTTGCTAAGGAAAGAGGTTGAGCGAATAAAATGACTGATGATTTCGATAAACATCGAGCCACAGATTTTCAATGGAGAATATCGAAAAAAGATTATGTTAAACTATTCATTCACCGAAATAAGCGCTGCGTTTGGCGACGTGTTCATTCATTGGTGTCTTTATCGTGAAATACGATAAGTGTATCTACTTATAGGTACCCGTGTGTAAGAGGAATATTGTTCAAAGATTCAAGAGGCTAGCGGGTAAAACGTGGCTCTGGATAGCCGCGGGCGCGGGCGCGAAATTCTTCGCGGGCGGGTGGACGTGCGGTGCTTGTTCGGTTCCACGGGCGGCAAAGTATAGAGCCAAGGAGGGAGCTGCATCGCGGCAGCCGCACTGTCTCAGCCTGAGAGCAGCCGCCTTCGCCACGGGAATATGCAGATCGTATGGTAATCACGACGCAAGATAGGTGGCAAACCGTTTGTCGCATTGTTGTCGCACGACACCAAAGGAGCAGGGCATTATCGCGATACCAGATCCGAGAGCGCGGAGAAACGGCTGCTTATGCCGCGTGAAACCAACGAGAGATGGAGGAGGGGATAGCGGAGGAGGACGCGGAAACTTAGTTTCAATGCATCGGCCGTTTAACATATTTTTCGCGATTTTCATCTGCCCGAATGCTTTACTCTCGTTTGCAATGGCGCTGTGCGTACAAACGGAGAATATTTCTAGGGTGGTCTCGTCGTCGGCCCTTCGCAGACACGATTGCCTTATTTCTTCGAAGAAAACGTGTTTTCGTGAAATCACATTCGCTGCTAAAGATCGCGAAGAACCGGAGAGTACGCTGGCACGATCCGTGGATGTCCTCGGGGCTTCGGATACCGTTTGGCAGCAAAGCTGGACACGAAGAGAGCGAGAGACAGAGAGAGAGAGAGAGAGAGAGAGAGAGAGAGAGAGAGAGAGAGAGAGAGATCTACCTGGGCCATGCGAGCTGCACGTACGTCTCTTCTTTCCTTCTCCTCCGTCTCGTCTCTCGACTCCTCTCCGCGACTCGTAGTACGTCGTCAAACTGGTTTATTTGCTTCGGGTAGAAGGTCGAGGCTGAGCGCAGCGAGACAACCGAAAAATCTACATATACTTTGTGGACTATCATATAAACGTACATGTGTGCGCTCTAACCGAGAATTGCGCTCTATACGAATTTGTAAGGTCGCACGAAATGTTCTCTAGTGCCGCGGTAGTTCCCGCGGTACTTGATTTTCCGGAAATTCTGCGAAATCTCACGGAACTCCCGGAATGGCACGCGTCTAGAATTATACGTACTTTCCTGTATTGTTCCTGAGGATTACAAATATCGAATCAACCACTGAAAATACACGAGAAGCAACGATAATATTTCTTTTTTTTATCACATTATACATACGTATTTCATCGTTTCGCACTATTTAATATTAAATATTCACCAGCATTTAAAATGTTATTCGAATAAGGTTTTAACAAATTCACAAAATTAATAGAATTATAATATTACGCTGAAATTAACAAACAAATTGCTGAGAGTTTGAAACATATTGTTTATAATATCTCTCTCCCTCTCTGCTCACGTTTTTTTTAGCAACTCGGTTATTCATATAACCGTCTGCGATATGACATATGGACTAATGGTGTCATTGGAGTAGGACGTAAGCGGCATTATAATGAGAGATAAGCTTCCTCTCGTGATAGAAAGAGTCTAAAAAGACTTTGCTCTGATGCACGAGGATAAGCGGAGACAGAAAAGTGATGGAGCGGAATTGCTAAGCTCTCCGAGCCCAAAGTTCATACTGTTGGCATACGCTACGGATAGGACGAGGAGGTCAAGGCAATGCGAGTCTTTCACGATTCGCCGTCAGTTGCAAATCCAGATATCTCTGATACGATTCGATAAGAAGGCACAAAAATTCGTTGAAAAAAGGTAAATTGTCTTAATATAAATAAAGATGTGAACATATAAATTGAAATTTTATTTAAATGATATTTACTTGTTTTCTTACGGAGAAAGTTTTGTTTCCGTGAGACAAAACTTTCATTTTTTTTCATGATTTTCATGTCAAAATAATCAAAATAGTATGAAATTACTAGAAAAGTGGTTTAGAGAAAATGTCCGAATGGATGTACGTGTGTGCATGTATGTGTTAAGGTAGTATCGTGCAACCAATGGCGGTGAATAAGCGGAAGCGTAAGCTCGGTGATACGCGATGAGTAGAACACGCATGAATCGCGAGAAACGAGATCATATTGAACATTTTGAAAACCTTGCATACACAAGTAATTGAATAAATGGTTGTTTTATACAAAATTTGGCAAAAATCAACGGAGTCGTTCGAATTTTGTACAAAATTCACTTTTTTAATTTAAGATTTCTATAGCTTGCCAACGGAAATTCACGTAACTTGAGAATGACTCGAGGAATAGATCTAAAATTTATCTCACCAGTTACGCAATAAGCTCTCGTTATTGGTTATAATTTTGGTTAAAATATATTGAAACAATAAGATTTCGAAGCGCTATGAATTATTCATTTTTTTACATTTACATACATTGTTCTTTATCAACGATGCAACGTGAAATCATCCCCAGTGCGTCCTCATTATTTCCATTTTTCATATATCTTTCTCCAATGGGAACTTAAAACCGACCAACATGTTTCCTCATACAGCTGACTTTGTGAAAAATGACAAATAACGAGGAAGCAATGTACCACGTTCTATTTTGTTTCATAGTCTAATTTTACTAAACGTATTTAGAATCGTTTTGAATCTTAAGCTGCAGCTTTAAAATCACCTTTTCTGCTTAGAACGTCCACGATGTGTCCTTGCTATGGCTCGTTCGATCTCGGCCGTAGGATAGCCATATGAGAATGCAGTATCGAGAGTATAGTAGAGCAACAAACGCGCCGGTCTTGATCGATCCATCGACAAACGCTCACACGTGGATACAGAGCACCGTAGCAGCGCGAGAGTCAAGAGAAGAGTTAGCCCCGCGCAAGCGCTGCTGGCCACGGCCGATGGCCACGGCTTAATCGTCCGCGGATTAATTATTTATGAGGCGTGTTTCATTCATTCATTAAAACACACCCGAGAGATCCTTATTACGTGATAATGTCTTAATTAACGACGGTTAATGAATCCCTATCGTGGAATTATTTTGCTTTATAATGCGCGATGCTCTCGCTCGATTCGCCTCGTGCCTGCTCTCCGTCTCCCTCTAAACGGCGAATTAACCCGCGGTTAATAAACGATCGGTCGCGCACGTGCTTTTTCGTGAAACCCTCTCGCGCGTTTTGCCTCGCGTCACGGTGAGCACCGATCGTCTTTGATCACCGTACCGATCACCTATCCGACGAATACGCGGTCGGACCACGTTCCTCGGTCTTTTCGCGTATACCAACCTCGACTCGTACTTCCTTCCCATAATTCCTCCATATATCTCATACTTGGACGCTCTTCGCTCGTGGAAACGAGCGCCGTACTCGAAGCCAGTCCTTCGCGAGTTGTCCCCCGTTGGCCCGCACGTCTTACAGATCATTCGCTCGGGGAATCACGAGCCCCGAACGCGACCTCTCGGTTAATACATTATCCTCTGATATCTCCATCGTTTTCTTCGAGCGTCGAAGTCTGACGCTTCGCTTCTTTAAGATAGAAAGCATTTGCACGAGGGCATCTCTCTTCGGCTCGTTGCCCGACACCTCGCGCAGATTCTCCGACTCCCGATCGGCCGATACGATGAGCTGCACGAACTGCTGTTGTTTCGTTTTTTTTTTCTTTTCTTTTTCTCGGTCGTGAATGCGCGATAGGAAAGAGAACGAGGGAGAAGGGGAATACCCTCGCTCGTTCCCCTTGAATCGCACTGATAATTCTATTATGTACGGTTTAATGTACAATTAACCGATCACTTAGAGCCTGACGTAGCGCCGAGTCACGATGTCTTATTAAGTCTCTACTCGGGCGGGATAGGTGTGGGGGCATCACGGAGAGTCGGTAGAACGCGAGAACGCCGTTGGATCTTTGGGCCATCGGGAGATACACAGGGAGAGGGAGGAGAAGAAGGTGAACGCGAAGCGAGAAGAGCTCGAATCTCTTCTGGTGGTGATGCAGGCTATTTAGCGGTGGCGACTCGTCCGATTTAACTGCCCCTAGTAGTACGCGCTTTGGAGGATAGTCATTAAGCGAGCGAGAGCCGTCCTTTAGCGTCGACGACTGCAAATCGGCCAACTCGAAGACCGTTATTACCAACCGAACCGGCTGTGTGCTCTTTCGCCTTTGCTTTCAGCGCGGCGCAACCACGCAACATTTCAAAACGCGTACCCCAGCTTCCATTGCACTCGCAGCTGCGGGATTAACTTCGCTATTTATTAGAAGTCGTGATAAATACTTGGCGCTGTCGGTAAATGTTTTGCTTCTGTGGGCGTTTACAAGGGTATGTACCAACTGATATGCACCATGTTTTTTTTTTTAAATAACTGATTATGCGGTTCTCGTATAAAACGTACTTAATGTTTCATAATTATTACATTATGGTTTACAATGTTCCTTAATTAAATACCACTGGACGATGCGGCATTACTAGAAGAATTCATTCAGTCGAGAATACTGGATAACGACTTTATTTGCACTATCAGCTTCGCATTATTAACATCTTTACTTTGTGTAATTTTATTTTTGTTCGAGTCGATTCGTAATTGTTCCGAGAGGTTTGGCACTCTACTTCGGAAATCTCTGGGCTCACTTAGACTTGCGACACATAAAATCGTATCTCTAATCGTTTTGCTTCCTCGTGGATAAATCTATGTTGTCGTGCAATGGATACATCTCGAAAACGGATTGGTTGCTATTGAGTTTGGCAAGAATCGATCAAGTGTTCAGATTTTATAGAATCATGAATTTTGTGTAATTTTTCGATAAACAAAAAAAAATGTTTCCTCTAACTTTTGTACATTTTCATGTATCAAACTGAAACTTGGCATACAAATTGGCGAGGGCACAAGGATACTTACAATTAGTCTTGAATTTGGTGAAAATCGATTAAGAGGTTTAAACTTAATGAAATTTGCAATTTTACTTTATTTTCAATTTTATTGAAAATTGTAATACCACTTCCTCCACGAGGAAGTCAGAATTGAGATAACCATTACCCGTCGAGGAAATCCTGTGAGTTGGCGAAAATCACTGGGAAGCAATATGAAAATTTCAAACTTGACATTGTTCACTCTCGTCGGAAGGTATACAACCTCAATTTTCTTCGAATGAATCTTGCGTGTAATTAATTTATATTAAAGATAATTACAAGAATTGATACATCCATTTTCTTATCAAGTCTTTCTTGTAAATAATTCCTACAGTATCGACGTAAAAACGAACTCGGAAATTGTATTTACATGATAAAAGTGATTTGACTGAAAATGACCGGCGTGGAACATAATGAATCTATACGGGACTACAAGGTTCCTTAATTAAAGACCAATGGACGCTGTCAGCCGAGACTGAAAGAAAACGATTTTATTAGCTAGTCTCTTGACATCGTCTGAATTAATTTTTGTTCGTGTTGATTCGTATTAGTTTCGAGAGGTTTGGTATAACTTGGAAAAATTGTATTTGTATCAATATTTATCCTCGCGAGAGGTATACAACATCAATTTGCATCGCAAATCATTATTAATTTTCCCTATAATTAATTTCGGTCCCAGACTGATGCAAATGTATTTATTTATTTTCTATCGAGTCTTTCTTATAAATATTTCCCACAGCAGGGAAGCATCGACCAAGCTAAAGATTTATTTATTACATTATTAGAGCGATTTGAGTGGGAATGAACGGTGTGAAGCACAATATAGCTATGCGGCTTAATAAATGAGTTTACAATATCGATCTCGCAGTCATTTAGCGCAAGCGTAGTGACCGTTCGGTGTGCAATTTGGTCCGTAGGAGCGGAATTCATGTCTCGATCGAATTCTCGGAGGCAGGTAGGAAAGCCACGCGGTTCAGCCAGCAGCGACGAAACAGAGACACCGGGCCTCGTCCCTTAACGGCCACCCCGTCGATGATATTTCAGTGTTAATTACGAGCCGATATCTACCGCGGAGGACAGGTAGAAGCCGCGTTTCGAGCATGCAGCTCTTCCAATCTTGGCTTCGTTAGCCTCACCCAATTTGAAACCAGCGACGCTTTCTCTTTCATTTTTTCATTTATCCTGAGATAACGCACCGGCGCCACTGATCCACGAGCTTCCAAATATCCCGAGGAAAAATCAAGATGCAACGAAACCCCGAAAAGTTAAGGGCTCACCGCCTGTACGGTTCACTCAAATCAGAGCCTTTATCTAAGTTCATAAAAATAAGATCGTCGACGATTTCTCACTTGACTCTTGGAGTTTGGTTAACGAGAGTTTGTTGATTTCATCGTGTCCGGACGCCCGGTAATTTGTACGTATTAATTCGTCGGAGAGATGCTAGGGTTGAATGCCGTGAGCGAGGGACGCGAGTGCGACTGAGAGAAGCGAAGAGGGTGCGAGAGCTCGATTAACGGGAGACGGGTGGCACTGAGAGTGATAGCGAGAGTGGGAGAGAACGAGAGGGTAGTCTAGGACAGAGACCATCCCCAATTTCCATTTTAATTGAACTCAACGCAACATCATACTTAATGCCAGAAACCCGCGCGCGCTCGCTGAGTCCCAATTAAATGGCGACGCTATTTCACTTTAACCGCGGCGCAAGTTAAAGCACTTTGGAGTAGTGCCCGTAGAACACTATACATTCATCTTCAACGTCACGATTGTACCTTCTAAAGCATATACCGCACTGAAAACCTACTATATATGTATATATTATATCTACGTGTCATACGCGTATACGGCTATACTCAAGGTGCCTTAGCTCCTTGCGATAATCGAGAAATTCATGGAATTCCTGCCACGAATCAAGGCGATTAGCGAATGCTTGAACCTTGAGCTTTAATTAGTACGAGAGGTTTGTACTTAGCGACGCGATTTGCGTGAAATTCCACGATAACGACGATAAACATTTGGAATATATCTGTTTCAGGTTTCGACGAAAGAATCCGCAGCAGCCGTGCAGACAACGCGTGGATAACCCTGCTCGACCACTTGAGAGGAGGTCATCATTGATAATTCATATTAGAGAAGATGGGGGTGTTATTAGGATGAATATTAATGGGGATACGGTAAAGATGTTTCATTTTTTTTTTTACGTATTAATCAAAATTACATTTGGCAATTAAAATTTGTGCAAATTCAAGAGCATTCCATCTATTATTCACTCACGCTGTCTCAATTGATTGGCAACTATCAATTGACAAATCCTAGTTGTTAGTCTATGCTACTATTTTTATGTAACACACTGACGACCGGTGTCAAATAGCTGGTGTCGATTTGCATTAAAACCTCAAAAGTTTCAACGCGTTTTACTTGAAAATTAGTGAATAAAATTATATGACATTTTTTGGATTATATTCGTGGCATAATTCTGTATTGATTACTGATTATTTATTGGTTTTCATCTACTTATTCTGAATATAAAATGTTGTAAATTATGAGGTGGGACCTAATGATTGTAACACAATAGTGTGTGTTAATTTAACACTGTGAGAATTGTTAAAATTAACATCAAATGGGTCAACACTGGTAAACAGTTCACACCAATCGCTTTTAACACCATATATTTTTAACAGTGTATAGATGTTATTATGTCGTAAATTCTCTGTGTGAAGAAATAATAGAACCGAGAGAGAAATTAAAATAACGTTTCTGAATCAATTTTTCTTGCGCCGCACACACATCTACAAATTGTTTCACCTGGTTTTAAGTTTAATTTAGTAAAAATATTTCAACGGATGTAAAGCATTCAATCACAATTAGTATCCCCTTAAAGTTTGGTAATATAAAATGTTGTTTGTTTGTTTTTTTTCAATCCTGAATTTTTGTTAGACATGTTCAATTATCGTCTCTTTAGGCAGTTCTCAATGCCCCCAACTACTCTATAGTTAAAGAAACTAACCCTGTAACTTCATCTTGTACAAACGAATCTTGGAGAAAAGGAGGACAAGATAATATTGAATAAAAAGATTCTGCTATTAAAATTTGGTTTGTTTGTTCGGTTTTCTTTTGACGTGCTACGTTCCGCAGCAGCTGGTAGGTACGTACACATAGATCACTGGTATTGACGCGTTCAAGAGTATAAACAAAAGTTGACGGCGTACGCAGCGAGGAGAGGATGCAAGAGAGAGGAGAAGCGACGAGCGCTGAAGCTGAGATAGCCGGTCATGATGTTTTTTCTGGGATCCGCCGAGAGAGCTTAGCTCGCACGCTCGCTCGTATGAATAAGGAAGCAGGGAGCGGCGGCGGCGGCGGCGGCGGCTGCGGCGGTGGCGGCAGCGATAGTGGCGGAGCTGCTGCAACGACGACGGCGACGACAGCGACGGCGACTCTGGCAGAAATGCCGAGGCCGCCCTGCGTGGATCGACTTGATTTATTGACAGGAAAATCTAGTCACCGTTCGACTCGGTTCGGCTTACCTCACCTCCGCGCCTCGTCGTCGTTGCCGTCGTCGTCGTCGTCGTCGTCGTTGGACGGCCTTCGACGTGGCTCTCGTTCGTAAATGCGACTCGGTGACTGTCTGGGATCCGGCGCTGTTTATCAGCGTAAGTAGTATGGGACGAGTGCGAGCGAAAGAGACGGAGCGACGGAGGGACCTTGCGTAAGCACGGGAGTACCGGTGAGACGCAAGTTCTTCTAGCTATTGTGCCGAGCGATACGTCGATACTCAGGTGAGAGAAGATTGTATCGACATGAGCTTTCGGGACAAACTTTGGAAGCGAACGATGTAACGAAAAGAATCTTCAAGAGAGAGTTAAATATTCTAGACAAAATCGACAATCATTTTGGTGTCTTGTAATTGAGCTTCGTTGTACTACTCTACGATCTTAGCGCCCTCTAATCGGCGAATTTGAGCAAAACTAGGACGAAGATTAAATTAAGCCGCAGGCTTGATTGTAACGAACAAATACAGGAATTCTGGAGCTGGTCGGAGTCATTGAAGTGTCGTTGTCTAGACTGGTAGATCCTGAAGAGCCTGTCCACCAATCCCGTAGGTGCAGGGGTCAGAGACGGGCAATGGCGTATCCGTGTATCAAGCCGCTGGGGTTCGGTGTCATCGTGGGGACAAAGTAACTCGGCTGGCTCGCTTCTCTTCTCTACTCCGGGGCTTACGACTCGTCGGGACTCGTGCCCGCGCTTGAGCTCATTAGTCGGACACGTTAGCGTCCTCGCGGTAGTTGGTTAGAACACTCGCGAACTCCGCGCGCCTCGCTGCAGCATTCGGCGGCAACAGCGACTCGCCAGTCCCCGAAACAAACACAATTCCCTTAATTTAATTCCTCATAATCCGGTTAAGCCGGCCATTAGCGAAACCGCGTTCCCGTAACGCAACTCCCTTTCATTCTCTCTCTATCCCACCCTAGCACCCACCTTGCGTTCCAGCTATCGTTCGCTACTTTTTTTTACTCTCTTCTTCTCTTACTCTCTTCTTCTCTTACGCTCAACCGAACCACCGACTCACCGTGTGTGTTTTGTAGCGAATACCCTGTCGCTGTCCTGCTCTTTCTAATGCGGTACCTCAATCCGCCCCAACTACAACTTCTCGATCAGCGGGGCTAATGGATTTTTCGAATCCGAATCGCACCGTACCACTTCGGAGCGATGCGATAAAGCAAGTTGAGAAGAAGAACCTGACTCTTCACGTGCTCCAGCCCCCGATTTCCTGTCGGATATCCGCTTTCTTATCTCGATAGATATACCAGCCAATCGCTACTGTATATCCTATCGTATAGTCGAGTATTCTCATTCTTATTTTGGAATCGATTGATTTTTATAAAAATTACTGAATTCACTAGTGAAAATGCACAAATGGCTTCGTGTCACTGCAGTTGTGAGACGGAGAAGATACTAATGACTTTAAAAACCTCCCCAATCTGCGAGTAGTCGTCAACGAGTGGAAGATATTTCAACCTATCTGATTACAAGTTATATAATGTTATCAAAAGTAAGTTATGAGCCGATAAATAAGTTCTGTATTAACGATTGCCTATACTTAAGGCTCATAAAATTGATAAGCAGCACATTCTTTCCGAAAAAACAAATTGATTAATTTCATTTGAAAAAGGTCTTTCTGCATCGCAAATGTCTTCAGCTCGTTTGAAAAAGTGTGGTTTATGCCACGTCATTCGATAGTCACTGATATTACATAACCAGTCTGTGTTAACAGTATTTATAGTTTTCGAAGCTGATCTCGTTGGCTGAAGTCTCCATTAGAATGTAATCAAGTGGTTGAGTAGCCGGGTTAAAATAGCTGACTGGAATCGCACACCAATCGACATTCCACGGTAGCTTGGCAATCATCCCCCCGGGACTCGCAGGCAGGCAGGCAGTCGTGCATGCATGCGTGTACCGGTAAATCGAGGACGCGCCACGAAGCTTATCGGAAACTCAACGAGAAGAGCAACCTCTACCGCGGCAGGAGCAACCTCTACCGCGGATAGAGGATGAAGCGAGAAAAAATCCAACGAGCGAGATAGAGGAGGATTCACTGCTGGTGATGTTGCTTCATGGCCGGAGAGTGTATCGGTCGTGGTCGTCGTCGTGGTCGTCGTCGTGGTCGTCGTCGTGGTCGTCGTCGTGGTCGTCGTCGTGGTCGTCGTTGTCGCCGTCGCGGACAGGATCACAAGACAACGCCGCGTGGGCTACCGGTGTTGTTCGAATACAGGGCCGCGGTCTCCGTTTCTCGGATCGTCCTTAAGCTACTTTCGCGCCTCGTGCTTTTACTTATTCTATTTTCAACAATTAATAAACCACAAACATTCCGCTAAGCCAATTTATATTTCTTAACTGCTTGAAAAATCGAATTTCTGGTTTGAGAAAAGGGAATTAGTTTAACGTCTTGTTAAACTGGCACAAGATTAAACCTAAAAATAGCGATTCAAAGGTCTGAGCGATGCCGAAGGATTTCGCCGAGAGTTTCCGAGTTTTTTGACTAAAGGACGATCGAGGGTACGGAAAGACTTGGGTTCGGCCCTATCCGGACTCGAGGGCCGTGGGCATTGAGATGCAGAGAGCGTAGTGCTACCGTGCGATGGTCCCGATACCGCCTAATGGACCGTCCCGCCCTCTTTTCCCTTCGCCAGCATCTTCGCCTCTCCTGCCCCGATCCTTCTCCACCTTCTACTTCTTCTTCTCCTTCTCATCCGTGTACCCGTCCACATTCGACTCCACCTCGCGCCACCTTCTTCGATCTTGGTTACAGTATCCTGCCGAACCGCGAGCAACACCGCCCGCACTCATCCACTTCTCAACTACCATGCTCCGGTACTCCGCTCCTCGTCCCTCACCCCAACAAAAACGAAAGAGGTGAGAGCGCCTGAACGAATACCCATAGCTGACCTCGGCGATAACTATCGACCATCATATATATAGCTTGAAATAAATATTGCAATTTTATGTCTCGATTCAGCCGTCACTGACACGCTCGCGATCTGTTTACCCGAAGAAATGAGATTGCGGTGGCACGATTTTGCTTCAAATACTCGTCACTTCTCGCCCATTGATAATGAACCGGTTCGTGAAAAAATGATCCGAAAGTGTGAAGTCTTTAGAGTTTTTGTTTTTAACGACAGCTCGACACCCAAAGAAGTTACAGTCATTGGGGGGAAGGGCCAATGACTTTTCATTTTCTCTTGGATCCACCAGACCTTTGGATTAAATATAGGTCCTATAAGTCAGGAAGAATCTCATCGAACCCCGCATTTTCTGCCTTTCATTGATAGTCACGAAAAGGGAGCAAATATATAGAAAAAAGTATCTCTCACCGAGTAATGGATACCATAATGGCAAGAGATACATTTATATGTATAGATACGCGTGCAAAGATAGTGGATTTATTGGTGGTGGCGGACAAGGGTAAAAGAAAAAGAAAGAGAGAGGGAGAGAGAGAGAGAGAGAGAGAGAGAGAGAGAGAGAGAGAGAATTCAAGGGAGAAAAAGAAAAGAAAGAGACACAAGCCGAGTCGAGATAGATAGCGCACGCTGGGCGGAACCTGGGCAAAGAATCACGGGCGCGGTTACGCGCGCGGCGCTCGTCGTTCGTTGCGCTTTGGCGAGGGTGCACGGTAGCAGCATGGCCATAACCGAGTCGCGGCATCATTTATATTTACGAGACAACGGGCGGTGGAAGCGAGGCGCAGCCGTGTGCATTGTTACTGCCGAAGGGCAGCTCTCGAACCGCGGCCACCGCGCTCGGTTTACTTCCATCTTTCTCTCTTTCTCTCGTAGAACAGCCGGACTCGCTCTCCAGACTGAGTTCCCGACTGAATCGAAAACTACTGCCCCGGCTCTTCGTCGTCGGCATCGAACTCTTTCTGGGACAGGCGGAGTAACGCAACCACTCGAAATGTCTCGAACGATTCAACCGTCTTCCAATACGAAGATACCGTCGTCAATCCCCCCTCGATATTAACCCCCTTTGCTGTTTTCCCTCGCCGTTACAATATTTCCCAGTTGTTTCGTTCGATTTTTTGACCAATTTCGTTGGTGGAGCTATACTTTGCCGGTATGAGAATGTGGAGGCGCGTGACCGAAGAAACGGCTGAAATACTCGAGACAACACAGCGTAGGCAATATCACGAGGTTTTCACACTCGCCGAGGGTAGATTTACCGTTGGCGGAATACTTTGCGCCAATCAGGCCCCGCAAGCACCGAGAATATTTCACAGTTATGGCCAGATAAACCACGGGCTCGGGAACCCGGATGTAGCACCGTTCGGGGAATAGGCTATCATCAATGATGCAATAGCCCCGGCCCGAACCCCCTCGGCATCGAACTCCCGTTTGTCTTCCTTAAGGGAGGTTTACAACTACGAATATTCCCATGGAGTCCGTCTGTGAGTACGTTACGCTTCACGATCGCTTCGAATTCTAACTAAACCACGTTATGCTGGTGAACGTAAGATGTAATATCCCTTGCAGTACCGCACCAGAGGAGTATCACCTCGATATCACGTTCGAGTAGCCAGTTCACGAGTCGTTCACTTATTTATTCATGAAACGGATGCTCTTCCAACCAAATTGCCCAACTGGACCGAATTACCATCATTATTGAGAAGAAAATGTTCGATTTTAAATTAATAAAAACGAGCTAACGGTGACGAGTGTCGGCGCCACTGTAACGAAAGCGGGGCAGCGATAAATAGACGAGAGGCGATCAGTTCGATCGTGGATCGTCGAACCAGCGAGAGGTAACCCGTGGGACGCGGTACCCGCAGGCCCGAAGCTAGAGCGGCGAACGAGACGCGGGAGGCCATCGAGAAAGGGGGTAGACCGCGGAGACCCTCCGGAGTATGAGGTAGTCAGTAGAGTATAGAAGAGAAGAGGAAAGAGATGGGCCGAAGAGGCGGTTGTAGATTGATTATCTCGCCCGAGGAAATACAGCACGGGAGACGCGCGAGAGAGCGGCAGCCGAGAGAGTGGCCAGTTTCGCATTGCAAAAGCCAAGCCCGGGTGCGTGCGAGCGCGCACGGCGTCATTCGAGAAACCCACTTCGCGCGCTCTCGGTTCGCAGCTCGTGCTCTCTGCTTTCTTCGGGCCTCTCTGGCTCTCTCGACCGAACTCGTTTATATAAAGGGTGATTTTTTAAGAGCTTGAGAACTTTTTTTTAAAAAAAAACGCATAAAATTTGCAAAATCTCATCGGTTCTTTATTTGAAACGTTAGATTGGTCCATGACATTTACTTTTTGAAGATAATTTCATTTAAATGTTGACCGCGGCTGCGTCTTAGGTGGTCCATTCGGAAAGTCCAATTTTGGGCAACTTTTTCGAGCATTTGGGCCGGAATAGCCCGAATTTCTTCGGAAATGTTGTCTTCCAAAACTGGAATAGTTGCTGGCTTATTTCTGTAGACTTTAGACTTGACGTAGCCCCACAAAAAATAGTCTAATGGCGTCAAATCGCATGATCTTGGTGGCCAACTTACCGGGCCATTTCTTGAGATGAATTGTTCTCCGAAGTTTTCGCTCAAAATGGCCATAGAATCGCGAGCTGTGTGGCATGTAGCGCCATCTTGTTGAAACCACATGTCAACTAAGTTCAGTTCTTCCATTTTTGGCAACAAAAAGTTTGTTAGCATCGAACGATAGCGATCGCCATTCACCGTAACGTTGCGTCCAACAGCATCTTTGAAAAAATACGGTCCAATGATTCCACCAGCGTACAAACCACACCAAACAGTGCATTTTTCGGGATGCATGGGCAGTTCTTGAACGGCTTCTGGTTGCTCTTCACTCCAAATGCGGCAATTTTGCCTATTTACGTAGCCATTCAACCAGAAATGAGCCTCATCGCTGAACAAAATTTGTCGATAAAAAAGCGGACTTTCCGAATGGACCACCTAAGACGCAGCCGCGGTCAACATTTAAATGAAATTATCTTCAAAAAGTAAATGTCATGGACCAATCTAACGTTTCAAATAAAGAACCGATGAGATTTTGCAAATTTTATGCGTTTTTTTTTAAAAAAAAGTTCTCAAGCTCTTAAAAAATCACCCTTTATATCGTCCCTCTTTCGCTCTGATTTATCCGCCCTCCTCTTACACGCCCGGTGCCTCCGGCTTCTTCAGCCCCGACGCGACCGCTACTCGCTCGCCGCGATTCTCGCCGATATCGAGGCGCGCCTGATGCACCAATGGCTGACAGCTGACTCAACCCTGAAATGTTAAATCATTTTTTTTTCATCGTCATCTATTTCACTTGCGAATTATTCTCAGTTGAACGTTAGAGTTTTTGACTTTGTACACTGTTCGACGACTGCTATAGCGATGATTTAAAAAAAATTATTTATACATGACATGGAAATGCCATGGTTTTCGGACAATCGTTATTTCGGAATCGATGGACGATGTTTTACGCATGCCAGTTAATTTTCCATTAAAAATTAGAGTTAAGTCACCGCTGAACGAACAGTCACCGGTGAATAAATGAAAGATTTTTCAGGGTTTACAAAAATTTCTGATGATTCGGATCAACATTGTTTATTAAATTTACCCATTTTATAATTTTGATTTAAAGTGTTGGTTAGGTTGGTCGAGATTGTTAAAAGATTCTTTCAGATTATTCCGATTGGATTGTTTTCTTTTATTTACTTTGCAATGAATAAACTATATTTTCTTAGTTGTTTCACATATTTCGTTATTTGGATTATTGGAAAAAAAATATCGCAGCTCGTTTGAAACAATTACGTTTCGAGAAAACCTATAATAAAGAAGTTGTTGCTCTCTACTGTTTCATTCACCGGTGACCTTATCCTAAATTGTTCAAAAAATGTTGTACTGTTCTTTTTAAAAGATTTGATTCCCATAAGTAACACATGCGTTCGAAATATAGACGTCAACCAAATCGTTCTCTGGTTATTCTGCCAGTCGCAGATTTTTTTTCTGTGCAAATCGTAGGACCTCACGTAGGTAGAAACCGATGTATAAAACCCGAGGAAAGGGGAGAAACTTCACTTTCCGCTGATCCGCGCGAAATCCCCGCACCGCCGAGTAGGGTTCGAGCTGAGGCACGAGGGTCGTTCGAGAACCCTGGCAATGGCCGGCCACACCGAACGACATTTTAAACCGCAACGATATCTCCTCGTTTCGGATCGAAACGATCCCGCTTGCGCGTCTATCCGTACACCCTGTATACACAGCGTATATATATATATATACATACATACATACATACATACATACATACATACACACGACCGCGAGTACAACTTCGAAATTCCCGCGGGATCTTTTTCGCAGAAACGAGAGGGTGGCCGAGTTTTGCTTGCCAACAGACACCGATGAAAATTGGAAAGGGGTTTTTCGGTTTATACCGCACCGATGTGGCTCTACGCCTTCGTCCCTCGTATTTACTTAAATAGGAAGCAGATACAACAGGAGTCACACACATTCCAAGGATCCTACTGTAAGCTTTAAAAAATGTTTAAATCTAAGTGTCACGTGGTTTGTACGTTTTTTATAGGATAGTTATTACGAGAAACTTTGCGTAAAAAAAGAAGGGCGGCAGAGAGAGAGAGAGAGAGACTGAGATGTAGGATAAGAAATCACGTAGAAGAATATAAAATTCCATCAATCCGTGGGCTGGTTATTCGGCAATACATTTTTTTCTTACGCGGAGTATGTCGTGGCGGAGCGTCGGCGTGCAACCGAGTTATAAGGGTGAACGTGACGGAGTCAGGGCCACTGCCTTATATATTTGGGGTTTCAGGCCTTATTAATGATTGATCGGGGGATATCGACGTCTCCCCTCTGACGCGACTGATATATGGGGCCGCTCGTCGTGCGTTTGCACGTGACACAATAAAACAGTCGGGGCTCTCCTCGTCCGCGTCCAACCGACTCTCTTCCCTTCGCCGCTCTTTCTTTACTTCTCCCACTCGATCTCTCTCTCTCTCTCTCTCTCTCTCTCTGTCTCTCTTTTTTTTTCTCTCTCGTCGCAACAGCAGTCATCGCGCCTATTGATGCTCCGCGTTATACTTCGAGTTTTTATCGATTCGGATAAGCCTCGATACGCCCATCCGAAAGACTCACACGCACGATCGCGACTGGAGCGAATAACGAAACGAATTTTATAAATTACACTTCCTACTTTCAGGAACTGCCTCGCGTAACGCATCCACTCCAGTATCAACTGCTCGCCTCTCGATTTTTTACTTGTACACAGTAAGCAAATACACAAAAACAAATTTGTTGAAATTATCAATTATTTTATTGGAGATATTATAATTATATAATTCTACGCTATACCCTATTAACAGTCGTGTCACATATTACTCAATAGTATTGTGACAGTTGCAGACTTTTCGTAAATTTATTATTATATTAATCAATTATAATTTTTGGTTAATTGTTATGTGCTTGTAACAATCTCCAATGTTACACGCAGACACCAATTAGAATATAAGTTTCACAAAGTAGCCGAACCTCCCTTAATTAAATAAATGCGAAAGAATTAAACAGTGCTCTCATAAATTTAACTAAAAGATGTAAAACATTGATTTTACTTTACGGATACAAAATTTGCCACTTTAAGAAATTAATTTCTAAGTTACTAGATTTATTACGATACGAAGGGATTTTATTACTTTAGCGATCGAAGGCGAACAGACTCGATCCACTTAGCGCAAAAACTTTGCTCTGCAATTATTGTGATATTATTTATATTATTGCAAGTTGATATGTAGGTGTCGGAAGGTAGAATACACGTGTGCCACGAGTACGGAATAAATCGTGGAGGCTGTTATAGGAAGGAAGTGAGTGAAAGAATGATCAAAGTAGTACAGGAAAAAGAGAGATATAGTATATAGGGTGATCGCCACGTGGATACCCGAGGGTAGCATTAATCCCACCCTCGTGTCGAGCGACGTGTCGCCTAGACAAGGCGCGCACGCAGTCAAAGCAATCATATTTTCCGCCCCAAAGGCACGATTCGCGTCAATGCGAATCAGACTTAGTGATCTAATGTGGATCCCCGATATCTTCTGATTTGGCCAACCTGATATCGTATATAAACTCTCATCCTCTTTTCTTACTTTTCCCTCCTTTCTACCATCCGGTGACACACAACATTCTTCCCATCAGATTGCTTTTTCAAATCGATCTCTTTCCGTTTGCGGAACCAAGATCGCGTACAAAACAAATGTCGAACTCAATCAAAACATTCTTATCTTCATCCATTTGTTCCAGTCGCTTTATTTTAAAATACGTTGTTGAATCATTATTCTTACAATTCCAAACACGTAATTTCGAAATTTTTTCACTTTCGCCGAGAAATTTGGGAAATAAAAATATTTTTAACGTCCAATGTTGACAATCGGGTATTCGTTTAACGAAAAGCGACCTCACGATTATAATTCTTCATACCTGGAGTATAGATTCTTTAATTTGACGACACCAAAATACAAAAATTTTAGCTAAATTTCAGTGTTTGATTGTTTAAAATCTAAAAATAGAAAAATCTCAAAAACTAACCATCGCAACGACCTGAACCTTTAGTCGTCGTTTCATTACTCGTGCAAGATATTCGCAAATGTTCGAATTTCACGTCACATATATCGTATCATCCCGAGAAAAGTATAAAAATCAGAAATTTATGGTAAACCGCACGGGGTTAAGGAATTAACGACTGGAATACGACTGGGGCACGATAATAATTGATACGATAAAGACTCGTAGCGAAAACAACGGACCGGAAACGACGATGATGACTTTGGAGAATAGTCCGAGGTAAGAAAACTCCCCTGCGAGTGATCCGGACGTTTCCTTTTTAAGCCGCCCTTGCAGCCAAGTGCTCATTCTACCTATCTTTTACTTTCTCCTCGGCAATTCGGTCGAAGGAAATTCACAGTAGGCCTTTTTTCTTTCCTCCCTCTCGGGCTGTCTTCCGCCGTCCACCCCGCTCGCGCGAAACTCTCCGGTACTCCCTTAAGCAGCGTACTTTTTTATTCCCATTCACGTCACGTATATGGCGAGAAAAATTGCAGTCGAGCGCTTTACCCGGTTCGCGTTCTGCACGCCCGGCTCTTCGCTCTCCACGCTCCACGCCTCCATCTCGACTTCGTAGCGTGTAAACCCCTACGAACACCACCCTCGTAGGTATATATACAGTCGGCACTCTCTTCTCTTCTTTTCGGTTCTATGCTCCTTCGGCTTTTTCGACTCCTTCTGCTCAGTCTCTTTTCCAGTGTCGATTCGAGCGATCTCGTGGCCTCGTACTCGCAAACCAGTGTGGTGAATTGGCACGACGCCCAGACGTCCACGACAGAACCATTCGATGATCGGAGCAGCCGAGCTCTCATTCTGTCCGTATCTTGAGAAAAAATAATAATCCTCTGTATTAAGTGAGTCGAGTGTTTTAAAAAAATGGTAAAAATAGTTATTTATTTAAAAAGCTGATTTTAAATGTCCATGAAACGATGATTAAAAATTATAAGTCGGTCAATGCAATAAAGTATGAATCAATAAACGAATTTGAAAATTCGAACAGAAAAATGACCAATTTAGAAAAAACTTGTGAATATTATTCGCTAATCTTCTTTATCTTTGAATCGGTTCGGCATATCGACAAATGAGCTCCATAATAACGCAACCTGGCACACCTAGCCTCACCTAACAAGATCACATAGAGTCGCGATGTCGGGTGTAGCGTGCTCGCTGTATCGTCCTCGGTAATTACCGAGGTGCGGACGATTACCCGTTCGCCAGAGGCATCATCAGGGCCCTCTTCGGATGCAGTTGAGAACAAGCACGCGTCGTGCCCAAGTGCATGCTCCGCGCTCTCCCTTCTCTCGGCAATAATGCAATTACCGAGGAACGCTGAGGAACCGTCTTGCGCTCGCTCCTTTTCTTCCTCGTCTCTCAATGCACGAGGAAGTAAACTATTCTTCGTTATCCAGGTATAACGAGGCACGTATATTATTAGCATCGTATGTGACCAGGGCAGTGCCAACGTCGAGTGGCCCTTGACCCGTTGACACGGTGCTTCCGATTTTTGCGAGTCGTCCGGAAGTGGTCGTTATATCGCTGCAGCAAAATAATGAAGTTCTGGCCGCTACGAAAGGAGAGCAGAAGGGGTTTATAGAGTGAAAAGCGGATGATTTACAAGGCAGAAAGCTGGCATCGCGTTCCCCGGCCTGGGACGTCTCATCTCGCTCGCTCTCTCTCGCTGCGCTTCGTCGCCCGCAGCTTGATTGGATCGACGCTCGTATTAATCAACGTGACGAAAATTAAACGCGTAGAGAGCACCGAGGGGGAGAGGTGATGAAAAAAAATTGCCCGTCACGTCGTTATATTCTCGCGAGTTCGACCACCGCCGGATTTTCGCTAACAGACGGCTAGAATGATAATAATAATAACGAGACCCGTAGTTCGGGTAAACAAGTCAAATGCATCACTCTTTTTATTCCATTGCTTTTTTATTTATTCGCTTGGTTCAGATTTTTCGGGCCAATCAGCATAACGCTAATTGTGAGCCGGACGTCGACGTCCGACGTATAATCAACACGAGGGCAGGCACTCTGACATCGAAAAAAAAACCAATATCCGTTTAACGCTAAGTTGCCTCTGTCGTGTGTATCGTGTCAGCCGGAGTGCCGTGTACACGACCATCGAACGTATACAATATTCATCTCCAGATTATCGGTTTCCGCGTATGACGAGAATTAATTGTACGTCATTCGTTATTATTCTTGTCACATTCTCCGGGACGTGGAACAAACGTTTCGAATATTTTCATGAAATTTCATTCACGCTATTAATTAAGTTCAATTACTTAATCGACTTGGATAGAAAATATTTCCGCTGTCAACGCTCGGAAAAATCCTGAGAACTTCCAGACATGGGATATCCGTTGAATATAATCGGCGATGGCTAGTAAAATTGTAATCGCGGGTAATACATAAAAAAAAATAAAGAATTCCCTTGATGAGATCATTTTTGCTATTTTCTTTCTAGTTGACAAAATATTAAAAACTTAAAACTTTCTTTACTTTCTCACTGCGTACGAATCATGTAAACAGAAAAAATATTGTAATCTAGGACAAAAATCGACTGTCAGATTATGGTGTAAACGTAAATGTTGAGTATCCTAGAATTAAAAAAGCATATTATTCATTTTTGTCTGTCTGTTTCGTCCGAAACATACAATACATTTTTCAAGAAGCTGCGGAACGCAGCAAAATTTGTTGTGTGTGTCTTCTATCTATATAAAATGTAATGTAGGTATTAAAATTAAAACTGAGACACCAACCTCTTTGGATACTTTACCTAAAATATGAAAAATATAATATGTTAAAAGGTTTATTTTTGCACGGAGATAAATGATGAATTGCTAAAACTAATTTTGATGCCAGTCGGCTAATATTCGTTGAATGAATCAACGTATTCGTAACGTTGGTCCATTCATCCTGTTGATTCATTCAGCAATTATTACTTTTCTGAAGTTTTTTTCTGGCGACTCACTATTTTTCTCATTGTGGTCCACAAGCTGATTAAAAAGTATTATTCTTTGGTCTCCGACGTACCGCGAGACTTATATGCAAATAGCCAGTAGAAAATGAGTCATTCGGTACAGTGGTGCATTCGTTACCATAAGTAATCACTCGAAAGAGATAAAAACAAACCCCGTTGCTTATAAAAAATCGTGCATCGAGTGAAATATGAATTTGGTCGCGAGTCTATGAAAAAAAAAAAAAAAAAAAAAAAAAAAAAACAGATCGTCACAGAGTGAATGATTTTAAGCGGTTTTCAGTGAGAAATATACAGATTATGAATCACACCGAAAGTTAATCTCGAAAAATTGAATAGACGGAACAGATTTGACGTTGAGATACATTGTGGTTGTAAGCGTATAGTCCTTCTCGCTGGCATAGCATTTCATAAAAATCGTTCGTGATCGTACTTCGAATCATCTTATTCAGCCTTGGTCTAGAATCCTACGCATCATAACTTTCGATAAATTTGATATAAAAAGTACGGAGAAGTAATCCCGACCTGTCAAACTATCGAAGTGACCGTACGACAGGGCACCTGCGGCGACGTAGAGAGCCCGTTGTTAAAATCCATTTCACGCAACGCCATCTCGCGAGTACGTTTCGTAGCGTTACTCGATATCTCGTTTTTGGTGACGCGACATTGAGAAATGCTAGCGAGGATTGTAAGTTATAATTATTCAATGAAATTCCAACATTTGTGTCTATATCGTTTGTTTGTCCCAATAATGGACAAAAATTGTCAGGACAAAAATTCTGTACGCACTTTTCGCGTCGAGTCAACTTTTATTTTCGTCCTAAATATGCGTCCATTGTTTCACACGTGGATTCTTCCATTCTCTTAAAGTATAGATGCGCTCATTATCTACCTGAGGTAGTACAAAGCGGAAGCGGTCGATCCTGTCTCCCTGAACTTTGGTTACAGCGCGACGACGACGGCACGAACGTGTCGTTCCTAAGCATTTTTAAGCCCTTCTGGTTCCAACCTTCCAGCTCTTAAGGGAAGACACGCGCATCCTGCATACATCGTGACTGTAAACTCGCGTGTGCTTTACCCCTCCCTGTCTTCCGTGTCTCCCGCTGTTTCCTTTATCTTTTCTCGCAGCGTTGTTTCTCGTCAGAGTCCTGAGACTTCCTTCGTCGATTCGATCTTTTCTACAGATGGCACAAATCAAACTATAGCGTACAAGTATATGCACAGACCGCGCGGCTGCGAAGAAGAATCCGCTTCAAGATGCTTCGAGACATGCTCGCGGGATAACATCGTGAGCCGCATTCTCCGATCCTATCTTGCGCTTCCTTGAAGCCCATACCGTGACAATAATTGTTTCTTACGATTGGTTCGCAGATCGATGCGCGGTGTACCTTCGACTCTAGCGAAAACAACTCTCGTCCACGGTTCCGTCACGTATGCAAATTACATTTTACTCATCCAACGTCCGTCACCAGCACCGAGAAGAGAATCTCGCTTATCATTGCTCTCTCCCAGCAACGCTGCATCCTGCAATTCGTTTTGACTGGCACAACTCATGAGAAATTAATTTATTCGCGTCGAGAAAAACATTTGGCAAAATATCGACGAGCGGGGCCACGTGGAGTCCTGCGGACCACGCGGTCCAACCGCTCTATACGGTGAGAGCTTTACCGGAATGGCAAGGGGGGTTACGGGGCCATAGAGCCAAGTGTAGAAGTGTAGAACGTGGCATAAATATGTAAAAGCCACGGTCCCCGACCCCATCACGGGCATGAGCTGTGCGTCTGTGTATTTTCAGCCTCCAGGAGTCACCGCAGCAACGATTCTCCGTGTACCCCTACCGCCATCCGCCCGGACCTGCACCAACCCCTCTCTCCGGGAGTCGGGGGGAGGAGAGGGCGAGGCATATCAGCCGACGTCACTGGGGGCTGTTTGCGCAACCCCGTAGAGCTGCTGATCGAAGCCAGCTGAGCGGAATAGCGGATAGAATACGGCATCCCTTTCCCCCCTGTAAAAGCATCCTATCTCTTTCTATTACAATGGTACACGCGTACACACCCTAGAATTCTCTCGCGTCGTCACCGTCGTAGCTCTCCGTCTCTCTCTCGAAGCACGACTCGAGTTCGCGGCTTGCATGTATTCATGAGCTTCGCGCTACGATTCGCATTGTACTCGGGACACCTCGACTCTCACTCGCGCCCTCCGTTGGTTTTTTTTTTTTTCGTGACCCTCCTCTTCGTCCTTCACCAGACGATTCATTCACTAGTTAGGAATGAATATCGTGATAGTTTATCGTGAAATAGAAAAAATTTTAAACCATCGATGACGGTTGTCTCATTTCTGGTCGCCGATGGAATTTCCTGGAAGAACAACTGACGGGTGTTAGTCGAAGCTGGCTCCAGGATTAAGTCATGCACGTCATTCGCAAAGATTATCATTGTTAGTGAAAAAAGGATTTCTTATTCGTAAAAATTAATTTCATCAATATTTATTTATTATATTATTTTGTCACGTAGTTTTAATAAAAATTTGGATAATCTATTAACGAGGCACGTATCTATTGTTATCCGGTGAAAAGTCGATAGATAAAATAATAATTTTTATTCATACGACCATCCAAACGCCGTCGCGTCTCTTAATTCGTAAATATTTATGAACGATGCATCGTTTTGCCTCTAATGATTTCGTCGTAGCTCAATACTACTGTTCAGCAATTGATAGCATCATGCGTCGATGCCGTATGCTCATGACAGCAAAGATGTTCCGTTCTATCCACTTGAATGAAACCAGGGTTGAGTAACGAAGTGCACGGTAGCTATGTGTAAGGTGCTCATTGTGATGAACCATGAGTCTGACCCAGTGGGCCAGTGGGGCAGGTCGCAGCACCGGATGATACATACATATTTATGTCGCGCACCGCGCACCACCACCACCACCAGAACTACCGGCACAGGGATTTCACCAGCCGGTGGTGGAGTACGGTCGAACCACCCCCTCCTGCCGCGGCAGCGGTGGCTCTCGCCGCACCACGAATCCATACCTACGACAACCTCTTGCAGCAACGCGTCAGCCTCGACGAGGACCAGTCAGGGTGCCATTGGCCTTCGCAGCTCGCAGGCTTTGCGGGGTGCGATGCTAATCAGGCCCGGGCAAGGTGCGCATCCCGAGCACGCGTTTGCTATTCCACCCTGCTCACCCTCGCCTCTTGCCGCGCTCTCAAACCGGCGAGGAAATACGCCACCACCCGGTAAACAGACTATACGACACGAGACGTGAGCCGAAAGCGTTATAGATCTACCAGGAATCTAGTAGAATCCGAGTAGTTTAGCTTTCTCGTTTTCCTATCCCTTCACCTCAATTGTCTAATACTCGACAAGATTCGAAACGCTTTCGAGAACTCGTAACAACTTTATCGAGTCTGAAACAATTATTGCATTTTATTCTTCTACAATAAATAAGTTATTTAATAAAATAGAAACGTTTTCATTGGTAAAATGAATTTTTTCATTTTTACGCGCTACTTTCAGTTATTTCTCGTTATTAATTATTGGTTTTGATCATATGCCGTGTAAATATATAATTTTATTTGAAACGTCACGTTCGTTATAAAAAAAATTAATGTCTGAGTAAACCCAAAGGATTGAGGAGATGTAAATCATTATACGTCATCAATCGTATGTTTTTATGTCTATAATATGGCGATAACTGTATACTGTAGTCAATATAATCGGTGGCCAACGAGTGTACCGCTATTCCTGCTTCTCTCACCGGGAGATCGAGATTTATGGAAGGACACTCGGATCGCTACCGACCAACTCTTTCGCAACTCTTGCACCACCGTACTGTAATGAGAAAAAAACGCGATACAGTCCTGGTGGCGTACTTAAGCGAGATCGTTATAAGTCGCGAACTGTAGCAGCTGGAAGTAGAAAGAATGTCGTTGATACGCTATTACTGATATACGAGGAAAGGTTGAGCTTTATTTGTGCTGCGAGAAAGAACGTCGCTACCCAAGGGAACCAGCGAGCGACGAGGTGTTGTCACGGATAAACGAACAGACGCCACGGGACACGTAATATGTCAGAGGAAAATATATTGACGAAGATGGAACGTATATCGTTATTGAGGATCATAATTGATTTAAGAAAAGAAAAACGGTAACCAACTAACGAGTCTGACTAGAAACGTACCTATATAACGACAATAAAAATCGATGAGCATGTCATACGATCGATGATACTCGAAAGTCCAATCGATGGAAGAGAAGGAGGAGAAGAAAGAGGAAGAAGAAGAGGAAGAAGAAGAAGAAGAAGAAGAAGAAGAAGAAGAAGAACAGCTGCGATGTGGCAGGCACAGCGCAGTTACGCGACTCTCCGCATGATCAACGATAGGCGTCGTAACAGAAGATAGAACTGGATAGAGCCAACAGGAGGAGTACCGAAGCTACGTGTACCGTCTTCGATTTATGAATCGTTAATATCCTTACGTAAAGTGTTTATGCATCGAGCGTACCATTAATATTCTGTTTTATCGAGCTTTTCGATGCGACTACCGCTTTCGCGATAAGAACATCGAGGATACGTCAGTGTAGCACTGCAACTGGTAGCTATAACGCGACGAACCACGTAACTATGCGAAATGTCATGAAACTTGGACGAGCGGATATTTCTGAATTCGATTGACAGGGGCTTCCATATCGAATGTATTGAGATAGACAATTGATTACTCCACGATGAGCGTGTTACCGTAGGACGCCTTGGGAGGGGTGTGATTTTTTAAAAATGTTTTTGTCTCTTTGGTTCAGTTGCTCATCGGATCTTCTGCCGTATCTTGTACCAAAAAATATCATAGCAGAAGATCCAAAGAACATTCATCCTCCCAAACAAAGCGAATTATCTAAATTAACGTTTGTCGACAAAACGCGACGTAATTGTCTTATTTATTTTAACACAAAGATGTTAAAAAATACACGGTTTTACCATCGAGGTAATAACGTTTATTATTATGTTGACGATCATACCGGCAAAATGGTTGGTCAAAATAGTTATATAAACTATAAATTGCGATATGCGAATTGACGCGTCTCTGCTTATACTAATAAAAAAAGAAACGAGTGAATAATAATAAATCCAGCGTTAGAAAAAATTAATCGAATCACGTTGTGTACGCATCGAGCATCAGCGATGCATGTTATTAAATACCGATTAATTATAAGGTTCACAGCGATAAGCCTCGCGGCGAATGGTGAGATACCGTGCGCAGGCTACAGATGGAATAGCTCTCATCTCCCGTTTGTTTTGTCGAGAGAGAGAGGTTCTCCAGAACGCCCACGCGATTCCCCCGTGCAGGTAAGTCGCCGCGCGTCGTGTACGGAGATGTTCGCAATGCGGTAAGATCCAGGGTCACCACCTCGACTCCTCGATCCCTCTGGCTATCGTTTTCTCAAGAAATTATTAGCCATCGTCACTGTGGCCTCGGCGTGCGGCGAACGTCGCGTTCGTCGCGTTCGGAATAGCAAGCAATCGCAGGGGCAGCTGGCGCCAACATCCGCGAGCTGAGAACGATCGTAAACCGATAATCGTGTTTCCAGAACCTTTCGGATCTTTTAGCCGATTCTTTTCAATCGGTTGAATCCGATCGGTGTGGACTGTACCGCGAGACGATACTTTATATTCCATTGACTTACACTAACCTCCCTCGCTTCTTGATGAATAATTAATTTAATTATACGCCTTGTCCTTGACCCCCTTCAGTTACTTAAGGAGATATCTTCGTTGAAACGTACTAAAGTGATTTTTTTTAATTAAAAGAAAAATCTATTCAAGTTTTTAAAAACCTTATGAGACCATTGATACTTGTCTGAAAGGAATGCGCACAAATTTGCCGACATCTGTAAGAAAAAATGCCTTGGGATACACTCAACTTGTAAATTGTTCGTTTATTTTAAGGAACTAATCGGAATTTCGTTCGCCGCTTTATTAGTTTTCGAAAAGTTATTATAAAAAAGTCATTTTTAGTATCCGTTTCATCGGACACCGTAGCTAGCAAGGTTCCTTCGCAATTATCACAAATATGGGAACGGTAGCTCTTTCTTTCATTATCATCGCGAGTACTGCTCCCATAGTAGCTATTTAAAAGTACACGTTTATAGCCTGGTGTTTAAATATGTGCGAGAGAAACACCAGAGCGGCGGTGTTGCGCTGATAACAGCAATTAACTCGATTATATCGTTCGATGTGTAATCGTTAATAATTCCCGATCCGGGGTAATTATCGGTGACGATTTATTGTGAGTAATGGCTCGGATAACGACAGCTCGCATGCCACACTCTGTGTCTATCTTTTTTTATATTTATTTCTCTCTCTCTCTCTCTCTCTCTCTCTCTCTCTCTCTCTCTCTCTCTCTCTCTCTGCCTCTTCTCCTCCCTCTCCATCTCTCTCATTCTATTTCTCGCAACGCGTTGCGCTCGTTCGCGATAGTTTGTTACGTGGACGAGGACACATCTTGGCACTTTGCGCCGGAGGACTGCCTCGGCCTGGAGCAGGACTCGACTAGGTGTCCTTGCGCTTTAAATAAATGCGAAAACCCTGTGCGCGCGTCGGACGTATACCACGCAGCCGTGTCCAAACGTGTATGCACGCATACGCCAACCAAAACATAAATATGTACGAACGCGTATAAAGATTGCGTCGCAGGCGAACTCGCGCGTGCGGGGAAGACGAAGCAACGGGGAAATACGTATGATTGGCTATGTGTGTAAGTGCGCCGGGGTACGCACGAATTATGTGTAGGTATGCGTATCGCGACAGACTGGCTATCGTTGTAGCTCGCACAGCTTACGGCTGGTAGCACGCGAGAAGGAAAGGACTCGACGATTGCTACGTTTTCTGTCTTTGGACGCCTACGCGATCGCGGTTCGGAAACCCTTCGAGTTTTCACCTCTCGGGTACTGAGCTAGCGCGCACGCTACGCTTGAGCTACACCGCTACCCGCGGGATAAACGGTACGCTGGTTGACCAGTTTAACAGGAGAGAAAAAAAAGCCAAGGCGTATCCGTGTCTCTTTTTATCGAATAGAATTTGCTCTTTCGACTGCCAATCACTGGGAAGCCAATAACCGAACAAGTTTTTGTATTATACCGGCACCGCTCGACCTATGTATCGCTAAGAGTACACGGTAAAATCCCTCGAGAGCTCGTCCTCGATCGAGGACGAGCGCGAGAGGTTCGAGTTGCCAAGAAAGGAATACAAAAACGAGAAAAAGGGGGAAGCGAGCTAGGGTACAAAATCTAACACGAGTACTACGTAAATGCGAGGAAATAAGAGGAAGACGAGTCAAAGCCTACAGTCTGGAGTGGCATGGGAGGCTCGGTGTGCGAGGAAGTAAAAAAAAAAGAGACTAAGCGAAAATAACGAAGCGGACACATGAGTTAAGCGGCCAAAGAAGAAGAAGAAGTAGACAAGGAGAAGCGAATCCCGAAGGAAGAGCCTGGGGCGAGCCGATCGGTGCTCGTACCCGCACAGGCACACCCCAATTTTAATCAGGACCCGAAGTATGCAACGCGCTCGGGATGGATGCCTCCGAGCCTCGTTCTCTCCCACCCGAGAGAGCCTCTTACTACCGAGCGTTACGATGCATGTAATTTATTTTTATTGCCACCAATTTTTTTCCGACCCTCGATCGGTCGCTTCTTTCAATCTCTCTCTCTCTCTCTCTCTCTCTCTCTCTCTCTCTCTCTCTCTCTCTCTCTCTCTCTCTCTCTCTCTCTCTCTCTCTCTCTCTCTCTCTCTCTCTCTCTCTCTCTCTCTCTCTCTCTCTCTCTCTCTCTCTCTCTCTCTCTCTCTCTCTCTCTCTCTCTCTCTCTACTTGCTGACTTTCTTCCACTTCTAATTTCCAACCAGCTTCCCTCCTTACTTCGAACTAAACGCTGTACTTCGATATCCGACACTGAAGAAAAGACCCTGCGATACTCATTGAGGCTGCCACGAAAACAATGTTTACGGTCCATCGATTCGTTCTAAACTCATTGTTCGAATCTTTTATTTGTATAATTACTTGCGAATACACAATGTGGGTATCAGAGTTCAATGACCGCTCTGTTTAGGCCTGAAAAAAAAAGAAGCTTAAGCCCTGTTCTGTTTTAAGAATAAATTTAAATTTACCCGTACGCACTCTCGTTAAATAAAAATTATTAATATCGTCAGAAAATATATCGATGGAAATAAAATAGATTCTGAGGGTGAAAAAAAAATTGGTAAACCACCTCCACGAGGCAGGGAAATAAGCTAGGCGGAGTGAATGCGGGCGGGTTACGCGCTCCTACTTGTATTTCAAAGAAAGTGGACAAGATTTATCGTGCGACTGCAGGGCATATACTCGGTTCGCTATCCACAAGCACAGCCAAAGAGATGAAGCGAGCGGAGGAAAACGAGGAGATACACAGAGAGTAGAGCAGTGCTGGTTTTGAGTTTGAGCCGCGGGGGTTATTGCGGTAAGCCTTCTCTTGGGGGTTCAAGAATATTACTATCCCCGGCCTACCCTACGCTTTCGCTAACCCCCGCGTTTCGTTTTTCCATCTCCTTCTGTTGCCGTTTCACGCGACCGACCGAGTACAGAGGGAAGAATTCGGGGGAAAGAGATGGAAAACGCTACCTCATTCCCTCTATTGAAGCCGAGTCACTTGGCTCGAGCGATCATACATGCGAAGGCGATCTTTCTAAAGGCGCCCCACTTAAAAGAACACGGTTTACGTTTATGGCCACTCATTCGGTGGAACGTGAGTCTCGAGCGTCGCGCAATTCCACGGGGGCGAGGGCTCGAGGGTTTCGAGTGCGATAAGCAATAACTGCGGAGCACACAACCCCGTGGAGCACTGTATTGGCTCGAATTGTTGCCGTATGCTTGAAGCACTATCCAGCAAACCTGATCTCCTTTCTCGTAACAGAAAAATATACTAATGTCCCGCTGTTCGAATACAATTACGAATACTAATTCGAATACTTTGCATTTCGTTATTTTACCATTTTGCAAGAATTTAACTATTTCAAAGATCCGAGATGCACGTATCAAGTTTTCCGTTGGATTTTCGTTTCTCAATGGCGAGTTCGCGAAAGAATGAAATGCGAAACGAGAGGGTCTATGGTTCTTTCTCCGTGGGAACAACTCGAGTTCAAGATTTGCTGGAAAAGCACGGTCGAGTTAGTTTAAAAAATGAATTAAAAGTGTAATCCGCCGGCTGATTGAGTGGGGCGCGTGCGAGGACGGATGGGGGCAGATGGAACGACCGAGGAAAAAGAGCGAGAATGCTTTGGTCTTGCCTCATGATTCTCTCTCGCCCTCTTGGGGAAGCGATCCCCCTCGTCCCCCTCTACAAGAAAAAAGAAATTGTCTAATTAAACGATGGGGTACTTTAGACACGGTCGAGCCTCGATTCTGCCCATCTCAATGAATCGTCCAATTTCTATTTTTCTTCCTTGTCCGATTATATCTGAAACTCCAAGAATGATTGAAATTATTTATTTATTATATTTTCACGAGGATTTATCTATTTTATTTAAAACTTTAATTCGGTAATCAGACAAATTACCAAAAAAATTATAATATTTATTTCAGTTATCGAAAAGTATGTCGAAAAAAAAAATTTTTCATACAAATACGATTTGCTGGAATATTACAAAAAAAAACAAACATTTTCACGAGTTTATAGAAATAAATTATTTGCATCTTAATTATACTCTATTCTTGGCGAAAACATGTGGAAATATATAAAAAAAAATATATTTCGTTAATAATGTTTATCGTGTATGTAAAAAAAAAAAAAAACGTTTTATTCGCTGTAAAAAATCTATTTATGTATCAATTAGTGGGATCTTAGGTACCGACATAAAGTATCTGAGAAGTATGACGATAGAAATGATAAAAGTTTTGTATAATTCGCAATGAGCGTAATAACAGCCGTTGATGTATTATAGACTCGACGTTAGCGGATAGAGAAGAAACAGCGCTGACGCATCTTTCGCGAGAGCTCCAAGTGTGAGGAGAAGAAACGTGGCACGATAGTCAGACTCCGTCGACGAGAACGGACGGAAGGAGGGAGAAGGAAATGAGACTGCCGGGCTCGTGAGAGCGATTAAAGCTTAAACTGTGAGTCGATCTCGATGGCAGCAGCTTAGCCACGCTTTATTTAACGCGTGTTTAAAAGTAATAAAAGCCGGAGGAGACTCGAAATCCGACCGTGGAATTCGGGATGCTCGCTGAAAGTCGGCAGCGCACGCATTAACCTGACGTTTTCGCTCAACTTCAACCCCCGTTTGCCTTTTATTCTGTTTCTAGTACGAGTATAAGATGACTGAACCATTGCGTTCGAAATCGCACTAAACCTCGGCGCTTTATTGTCATTACAGACTCGAAATCCCACTAAACTCATCCGCTAACTATACAAACAGACGATTATCGTCAACTTTCCTTCAGATTTAGACAGTTGAAAGGTTTTAAGATGCCTGTCATTCTCGAATTGTTTGTTTCTTTGGCATACAGCCTCCTTAAGATCTGGCGCATAAGCAAGAAATATTTTTTAATCTATAAAATAAGCATAAATCGAATAAATCAGTTGATACAAAATGTTGTTAAAAATATATAAATATGAATAAACATACGTTATCGCGACAGACAAACGGTGACGTTTCGTTTTAGCATTACAGACCAAAGAGTCGATAAATATACCTCCAACTAACATAACTGTTTGTCGAGTAACGCGAGATCCTTAATAGCGGGAACTACGCTGCAATTCACGTGGCTGTAAAGAAATTCTCGGTTCGGTTGGTACTACTCGTGTTGGCACTCTGCACTCTCATTGTATATGCCAAATGTTCGCAAACAGACGGATTTGTTAAGGCAATCGTTAACCTGCCGTTTCGGCTGGTGGCAGTATTAACGCGAGCCAGCGGGTGGCCCATGGTCCCTTTGCTTACGTACTCCATCCGCTCTTTGCGGAGTCCCGGTCGGTTCAATGCCGCCTAGGCTCTTTACCCCTGGAATCCTCGACCACCTCTCGCCTGTGGTAATAAATTTGAAGCACCACAGTAAAATTTTCCTAACGTAAACATCAATTTTGTTGAATAAACGAAAATTTAGTTGACAATTAATTCATAAAATTGCGAACATCCGGTTAATTCTGTAGGAATTTACTATTACTTTTTTTTTCTTTTTAAATCAACAACGTTTTTGATAATTCGTAGGTGCAACATCTGGTGACGATTCGTACCGTCGGAAAGTTGAGTTTAACGGGAGGAACGAACCTGACGATTGCCAATAAAGCGATTTAAGCCAGATGCGAGATCTACCCGCGTACTTTCCCACGTTTCCTCGGTACGTTAGAAGAATCCTCGAAGAAGAACAGTGCGTGCACCTTCGGGAGTGGGCAGCTAATGCGAAACACATGTCGAGGGTTGGCTATGACGCACCTGAGTACCGTGCGGGGGACAATAAGTTTAAGGTCGTTTGAACGCATGGTCCGGTAGCATTGCTGTGCACCTTCGGGTGGCAACTGCTGGTAGTGGATTTTTAGGGATGGACCACCTCCTCCGCGCAACGCCTAGAATACTGTTCGGGGGGTTACCAAGCAATAACCTAGGCACCTGAGCGGCTGAAACTCACCACGTGTCGACCAGATGTGCGCGCGGACTCTTCCGTCTCCTTTCATTTGCTACTTTGCACCGGCCTTGCACTCTAGGCGCTCCGCTCGTGCTTCCCTACCATCGTAAAGTGCACCACAGGTAGCGAATATTTTCGATTCACAGTTTTATTACACGCGCGCAGGTACCTTACCGGAAGAGCCGCTAGTTTTATTTAACACGTGTTAACGTATCGAAAGGAGAAGTACGTGAAAACTTTGCAAGATTTTGCACGAGATACGTACGGTACAACTATTTATTTCTCGTTTAATATGGAAATACAGAGACTCGTACACGTAAGTTTGATAAAAAAATGATTTCTTATTAATTTTCAGCGTGTTACAATGTAAATTTTGACTACACGGTAAATCAGCGGTAACACAAAGCAAAATAAATTGTCTGAAAGAGAATTACAACTGATTTTCCCATTAGAGAATGGGCAATGAGCTTTTCAAGTTGAAGGACGTTTCGGATTCATTAAAATCGAGTTAAAAGCCTTCCCGATGGACTTTACGAGTCCACGAGAGCCAGTTTAAATTATTACGTTATATCGCCGCTGGCCAAAGAGATCAGAATGGCCCGATAGGAACCGAGGAGAGACCGCGTGTAGCAATTTCTCTTCACGGCAACGCTCAAGACGGTTTAGCAATGAATTCGAGAAGAAGCCGGAATGCAACATTTGCGTCCCTCTGTGCTATAAGCAATTTAATAATAAATAGTGTATATCGAGTCAAGAGAAGACTCTGAGCGAATGAAAAACTCGTAGATCAAGAGTCCTTTGATTGCTCGTTACTTATGTATGCTGTTTCAAGTTTAAAGACTCGATCCAAGCATTGGTAATCATTGCAACGAATATTCAATCTTTGTACGTGCGCCAGAGTGGAAGCTGAGAGAGCAGAGTCTATAAAAGTGAGAGCGAGAAATATCCATATACACTGTACCAAATTAAAGGCACAGATATGGTGAAAAGGAAATTGAAGTTTTTTTAAAGCGCCGATAGGATCGAGCAGAGCTGGCAGCAGGTCAGAGGAACGAAGCTCATCCGCGCACTCGACGATCCACTACGTATTTGTACTTGTGGCTTTGGAGCGCTGTACTCATTTAATTCTCTCAAGCGAGTGTCGAATCTGTCTCTCGATGTACTTCGCTCGTGACCCACAGCCCACGAGTCCTGAAAATATGTGTCACAGGAGTCCGTAAAAAGTATTTTTAAAACAGAACTTGTACTTTCAATGTAGAGTACTGAACTCTTGGAATTGATTGACCGATATCAGTCACCGATGGTGCAATGTTTATGAATATACTCGACGGTAAATTATATATTCGCATACTAACACTTTCGTAAGTGTGGAAGACGATGTAAGATGATAAACGTTTCATTTCAACCGCCTTTTTAACATAACTGTGCATCGCTGTCAGCGATTCTTGACATTTTATTTATCAAAGATGCAAATATTTTTCATGTGCCTCGATATCTTTGCTGTACTCAAATTTCAATATTGTTACTTGTACCGCGAGATGAGCTTTACAACCGCACGCCTATATTTCCAGTAATTTCTCAAGCTTAAAAGCAAATGGATGTTTCGCCTATTCCAAAAGATTTGGCTCGTATCGAACCGGCTGTGGCTCGAAGGTGTGTGACCACGTCTTCGGACGTTCCTTGAGATATAACCACCTGCGATTAAATTATAGTCAGTCGGCCCTAACCCACCTCTAACTTATGTGTCGAGCTAGCTGCTAAATTATGTAACGCCCCACGTAAATACTGTCCGCGTATATATACAGAGATGTTGTCCACGATGTTCCGATGCTAAATCCTGGTGCTCCACCTCTTCTCCGTTCACTCTGCGCGAAGCGCGTACCACGTAATCTTGTATTTCACACAATATTGTCGTGGTCGAAAAAACAAATCATCGTTAAGAGTTGAAATTAATTAGCAATAAAACAATACTTTAATGAAGTTGGATTAACCGTGACCGTAACTCAAAGGAACAAGCGGAAAGTGCCGATCGAAGCTTCCTTATAAAAACAATATTAAATTTTTTAATATACTTTGTATGCCTTGAGAACGTGAAAACTTAATAAAATGATTAACAGATTTTATAAAAAATGTTGATCGATGACATTGTTATTGCTAGACGAAGACAGCCGGCACGATTAAAAGTCTATCGGAGGCGAAGAATCAGCCGAGTACTATATTCTAAAGAAAGTAAAAATAAAAAAAACAACGAAGAATACGATGAATTATATCGATCTCGAGCACACATAACGTCAATAACCGGTAGGTCGGGGCATTAAATAAACATGAGGCCCCGGCTATGACCCTCGTGACATCGGTTATGTTGTAACAACTACGAGACGCGACAGAAGAAGAAGAAGAAGAAGAAGAAAAAGAAGAAGAGGAAGACGAGTGTGGCGTTCGCGCCCAAACGCGTCCGCCATTCTCCTACGCACAATGGGCTTGCTCCTCGCCCCTTGGCGGCTCTCGGACACTCAGGTATACCTATGCCAACCAACACCAGTGCAATTTTTGTACATGCACAGTCGGGACCACGCGATACCAACACCCACAAGGGATACAGTGAGCTCGTTTTAAAAATAAGAGACAACCTCTATCGAGCATGCATCTTTCCTTCGTAGCATTATAGACTCCTGTGCGGCGATGGAAAACTGAGTGGCAAAGAGAGATAGCCGTAAAGAGAGACAGCAGAAAAATTCTCTTTTACCGTAGCGATCGTGTGACTACGAAAAGAGGAAACGAAAAAGAGATGCCCGAGACACTCGAATGGATATGCTCGGAGACTCGATACTCGTTCGTGAAATAGGATGGCAAGCGAATGACCCACTTTTGACAGACAAAGGTACAACTTTACAAATAACATTTATACGTTTCGTATACATCGACACAGAGGAGAAAAATTCTGTTGATCCTGAAGCATTCTACATGGCCTACCTCGTGAAAAAGGAAACTCACGGTTCGACAGACGTCCAGACTATTAAATAAACACAGAAAACCCTATCTCCTATGAAAGTCTCTCTTAAAATATGATAAATATTTCATTTCCTTAGTCGATTAGGTACGAATGTCGATAGTCTATTGAATTGTACTTTAAAAAGCGAAAGGAGCCAGTCTGGTGCGATAGTTGAAACGACTCCGGATATTCCGGGGTCACAGGTGTGTCACAGCCATCAAGACCGAAGGGAAGATAATAAATATTCGAGTCTTAGAGATTCTATCCGGACATCCCGTAGCTGGATACCTTCTTCTTGTCTCGTTTGCTACGGTGCAGCACAGGCACGCACGCACGCACGCACGCACGCACGCACGCACGCACGCACGCACGCACCGAATGCAGTATCCCTGTTAAGAGGGAACCGCGCGCCTCGACTTCCGGTACACCATGTGAAATGTAACGTTTCGGTGGAGGGACGTGAGTTTTATACGTGTCGACGATACAGGTATACTCGTACGCTTTTATACCTGTGGAAAGAAGAAGTTTTCTTGGCGAGTGTTGTCACGACGAATAAAGCGTATGTGCGCGTCAACGTGATCGCGTGTATGTGCACCCGCTACGAAGAAAAATGAAAAGAGCCGAGTGAATGAAAGAAAGGATTGAGTAGTCCGGGGTCTTCTGGATGTAAGCAACAAAGGGAGTGTCGCGCAGCGCGCAACGTTGCTTTTACAATGCCACTCTGATAAACGAGGTGAGATTGTCCGTCTGTCCGTTGTCAGTGTGTGCCGCGACGTCTCGCGCTCGGCTGATGCCGTGTCTAACCGTCGCAGTGCGAGAAGAGGCCTCTTTCACTCTCTTCACCCTCTTGCCTTTCTCGCCATCGAGAAGATCTCGTCCTGCTTCTCGGATTCTCCTGTCAGCAAAATCGAAGGCAATGGAATTTATATCCGTTAACGTTAATGAAGCCGGAGGAACTCGATTAAGGAAACCCAAAGCTGTCCGATGCCGTGTTCTACGAGCGTTTTGAGTTGTTCTTTTAATTTGGTTATGGGATATCTATACGGCTTAGCGGACTCGTTATTTTTTTTTCTCCATTCATATTTTTGCGAGTTTAATATTCTTGGTCAGACGTAAATAAAATCTTGATTGGGCCGGGCGCTGTATTTGTTTCGGAGGCACTTTGGGCTCTTTGCCTCGGGATTCTCGTATATCGTATACCTTTCATCCTCGCTAGCTGCTGCTGTTGCTGCTGCTGTTGATGATATACAGGCAGTGAGGTTTTATTTCACAGGCACGCGGTGCCTTCAGCCTTCTCGCCTTATCTCCTTCTCAAATATCAACTTCTTTACTTTCGGAACTCGCGAGAGGCTAGTTCCAAGCGTAAAGCCCAAAAATATCGGGCGCTACCGCTCTCCTCGGACTCGCTTACACATCGGATCGCGCATTCGTACGAATACACACGGAGGACACGAGTAAGCCTACTTTGACCTCGTCGTATGTGTCTCCGGTTGCGCAACTGTTTCGGCTGTTGGAATGGAAGCGAGCACGTAGCTCTTTTCCGTGTCTCTTCGATGCAAGCTGCAATGCCGTAGTCCTCTCTCTCTCTCTCTAAATGGCCCAATCTCGAACGTGTGAATTCGTCCTCTCTCCGGTTACAAGCCTACTATGGTGCATCGGCGTTAGTGGGCCAGACAAAGAAAGGGTTTCCTCGTCCATAGAAAATCCCGGGGTAATCGCGCGATCAATGGAGGCATTCGTAAGCTGGTGGAAGGTGGAATCGCAGCCACCCGCGCAACCCTTTATGAGGAACCGCGTCGTGAGTTTTATCTCCACCAGTTGGAAAGTCGAACTAGGATTCAGAAATTGGTAATTTGAAGATTTCATTGGTGTCAGCTTTGTAAAAAAAAAAAATAAAAGAAAAGCAAATTAGTGACTACACTGCTGTACAAAGTGCTTCCACGTGTCCTCTTCATTCTCAAGACACCAAAATGAAATGAATAAAATGATATACTCGTAGAGAAATATTATTCTTGCTGTATACAAACAAGTCATTGGGACATAAAAATATTTTTATCAACGTCATACAGATTTTTCGATTTAGATAATGACCAAAATATCGGAATGCATACATCAATAACAAAATTAAAGTGACCTCACGCTTCTCTCTTATAAAAAAAATGTAAAATTTAAAAGAGTACGAGGACCTGGACGCAGTGTCCGAGCGTGTTGCGAGTTCGACAAGCATCGAAGCGTGCGCGCCGTGTGTTTCGAGGGGGCCTGGGCTCCCGGAGCCACACGCTATTATTTATTTCGTCTCGGGGTCAATGCATTATTCATGCGCGAATCCCTCGTCATTCATCCGCGCACGAATATGGAATTTCCTCGTAAATCCATCGCTCGTTTCGATATTGATAGCCGATGCGGAAATGTTGGGTGAGTAGGCAGCCGCCGGCTACCTGCTCTCTCGACAGTCCAAAGCTGCTGCTCCTGCTGTTCCTGTTCCTATATCCCCGCTCGCCCGCCCGATGCGCTACCGCGTCTGTTGATGTTGCTGCACCAGCTGATGCATATACAGAACCGAATCGAAATTAACCACATGCAGCAAGGGGACATGGCTTCTGGTCTTCGATTCATTTACTCAAGCCCTCCAGGCTATATACATATTTGTGTGTATTCCGACTCTGGCGGCAGCTCTTCCAACATCGCAACGCAGACGGAATAACGGGACGTCCGTACGGCGTCGATACAAACGACGATTGCAGTCACGGAAACACTAATTTTTCCACTTGTTTTTGTCACCGGTGAGCATTGTCGTCGGAATACTCGTAAAATAATTAAGAGTGAGTTCCCCGCGTGCCGTCTTCGGTAGCTAACGCTGACGCGCGACGACGTTATTTTAGAGAGTCGTAAAAGGGACATTAAAATCTCAGGTCTTCGTCTCTTCCATGCTCGCAGGGGGAGCTTCTGCTCTCGGGGCTATCTCGCCCATGCAAACTGCCTCTTTTCCTTTCAACGCTACTTTGCGTGATTACAAATTGTTCCATCTGCCTTGGCAATCGGTATCAGCTGGCGCCAGGTTTTATCGACTCGCGCGGAAAGCAATCTCGAAGACCAAATAGAAAAACGTGCTTTTCGCGTAGTTAATATTTGCGCGCGTGCGTATTTTTTTTTAAATGACGAATAACAAGCGTTTCCTCGTTGCACGTTAAGAAAAAAAAAACTATCGGTGAACGATCAGTCGACCGAAGCGGCGGAGTCTCGACGCCGAGTCTGAAAAAATGAGAATTTATATTAAAACGCTTATCCGTATCATGCCGAAAGACGCACCGATGTCCGAGAGTTCGGGCTAAAGTCAAGGAAGGCAATCGATTAACGGAGGTTGAATCGTCCGAGCTACGAGGGAAGGGGCTTCAGTGCGAAATTAAGAGCTGTCATGGGATATACCAAATTAATAAAGATGACACACATTGGGCAGTTGTTGAGAGAGTTAACGCGGACTCGGCTATTGGACGTTAATTGATTGAGGTAAAAAATTCAAAGGTCATCCGAACACGGTAATCTCGCGTGCAGCGAGGCTTCGTGCCACGACAATTTATCTTTTCGAGTATACATTTATCTTCGCTTTCAATAAATAATGCATAAAATAGTTATAATTATAATTATCGCAGTAACAATTATACGAAATAATATTTAATTATTTAATTAAAATGATATGCTCGATTGAATTTTAATAATTAATAATACTTTGGTAATAATCATTAAATTTTTATTCAATCGGTAGCCATCCTTGCGAGGAATTGTTCGGTACGCACTTGAGATTTAATAACGAATTACACATTCAATATGATAAGACAACCGCGAAGTAGGCTGACTAGGCACAACGGTTCGGGAGTCGCGAGACTCACCGCTGCGCCACGGTTGCCTCCGAGTCTTGGGGCCTCAGGGCAAAGAACGAGTTTTGGTGACACCGAAAAAGGGGCCTTCGCCGCTTTCGGTGGTCCCATCGGGTTCTCGAACGAAAAACCAGCGGTGCGGCTAAAGAGTAAAAGAGAAGGAAGAAAGACGATGAGACGGGTGCGACCCGTAGAGAAAGTGTAGGCATTCGCCAGAGCCTATGAAAGCACTATTTCCGTTGTTCGTCGCGACTGGTCTCGGCAGACACCACAGGCAAATTATATTTAAATTAAAATTGGTTCTTGGCTGTAAACATGGCAACGAATGAACTCTGAAGGCCTCATGGAATTTGTGGCTTTGAACTGTGAACATATCTCGCGTAGCCAACCTAACGCGAAGTCAGTTACGGCGAACTAAAGACGGTTGGATCGACTCTACAACGATGTTGAGCCAACGAATTGGATTAGCCAAACCTCGTAGCTTAATTATGTTACCCTCGTCCTTGTACACTGTTAAAAATCCGGAGTTTTAGAAGCTATTGGTGTAGACTTTTGACCAGTGTTGACCCATTCGGTATTAATAGTCGACATACAAGCGATTGTGTTGAAATCATTCGGCACGACCTCAAGACTTTGAACACGTGTACGTTCGAGACGAATAAAAGAAAAAATAGTAAATTGTTAGCAATCGATGCAGAATTATTGGAAGAATAAAATCCAAAAATGTCTTTGATTTTAATTGATCAATTTTCAAGTAAAATGTGTTGAAAGTTTCGAGATTATAATTAAAAATGGCACAAACCATTGAACATCGGACATTGTCACTGGTCGTCGATGCGTAGTTTCACCGTAACAAAGCTCGCAAGCGAGAATGGCTAAACCACATTTTTTTCTCACCGCAAGCGAAGTAATTCTTACCCGTTATTTATATCAAAGTGAACCCGTGTCGTACAAGTATACAACGGTAGCAGAACCAACGCGTTAAGCTGCGCACCACACCCGACCGGATCTCGCGATCTCACGAGAGGGCCCTTGGATTCTCCGCTGTGGAGCATCGGAAAGCGCGCGTGTTACTCGTGGTAGGTTGGCTGCTTCGTAGCGGAAGAAGTAGCCGCGCGTAGCACACGAGTCGAGGAGTCGTGATACCACGGTGAGACGAAGAGAGACCGGCCACAGCGCGGCGGAGAGTCGAGATATTGCCGAAGAACGAGAAGAAGCGAAAAGGACGAAGAACCTCTTGCTTTCTTTATTTCCCCCTTCCTCGCTCGACCGGCTACGAGGTTCTCCTTTCTTCGAGTCTCCCTCGGGTGAGCAAGGTCCCCGAGGACCGAGGCGTTATCTCGGATCGGGTATTGTCCCTCGCACTGGCTGACAGCTCTTGGATACACCGAAAGGGGTGGCGAGGGGCAGCGCGCACAAGTCGAGGCAACCGAAGAGAACCGTTCGGCACTGTAATCGGGCTTCTCTTACCGCTGCTCGAGAAACACAACGTACCGGCTAGCGGGAGATTGGGTCCCGAGCGAATGCGACTCGGCTCCCTGGTGAAGATCCACGAGATCGGGAGATGAGCACAAGCGGTGGAAGCATCGCATTGCAGGGGCACAGGCTGCGGTGCTCCGTCCGGAACGGCGCGTTCAGGACGGAGTGCGGACGCCCGTCGACCGCGGCCCGTCGAGATCGCCACGGGGATGTCGTGTTTCGCTCGCGCGCCTTCCAATCCCCGGTTGTAAGGTACATATACGACTCGTCGAAGGTCCACTCCTCGATCGAAACCCGCTACCGAGTCCGTGCCGCCGCTACCCGTCACATCCTCCCCGCATCGACAAGTTGCTGCTCCGCCAACCTACCGCAGATTCTACAATTACTCCATGTCTTTCTGCAAACTCACTTTGCGGACCTCTTGCACTTTCATTGGGAATTCTCCCTTCCACGTTGACTAGCTTTTAACGTTGAAAGCGTTATCGTATATTGGAAACTAAACAATCGAACTCCTTCGACTTTCAAAAACGTTTAAGACGATGCGAAAGAATTGTGGGTGCGAGCGTGACAAGACTTATGGAGCTCAAGGGGGAGGCAACGACTAGAAAGACTGTAGCATTGCGTTCGACGTAAATCATGCACCGCAACAACCCTTTTAAGATAGTTATGGCTCTTTATAGGACATCGGTAGCCGCTGATTCGCGTCGGATGCAACGCTACAGATATTCTACTCTGATAGAGAGAATCTATAAGGATGTGTTTCTCATCGTCTTAAGATTAAGGTTGCGTCAAGATTCTTAACAGATCTATAAAATACTCGTAAAAGAAACCGGGTCAGATGTCTCATTGCGTTTGCATCACGATATTCTTTATGGAGCGAGTTAAGACTTCCGATTCAAAGGAATCAACGATAAATCGAGTGTTCCTTGGCCCGCGCATTAAAGTTTCTTTTGTAATTAGCTTCAAATACTAAAGTTTCTTAGTTTTTTAATGAGATACATGGGGTTTTGTTTAAAAATGCTTTCGATTTCCTTGGTACCTTCCGATACTCGCACGCTTTTGCAGTTATTATTTTGTTTTTAAAAAATTTAATTAACAGGTAACACGAACTTTTTAAATCGTGTGCAGAAATAAAGTAATTTAGAGCCCTTTCCCGTTGCTTTAAAAATAAAAAGCCCATTTGAGATTTTCATGGAGGTTTTGCGTGCTACGGTACATATATTTTACACGTTATGCGGTGTAGTTTAACCGCAGTTCGGAATGCCGTGTACCATAGCTCTGTATGTTTATGTTCATCGCAAGATTCGCAGTGTGTGCTCCTCTACTGTGAGCAACGAAGCTACTGTTCAGAAGCGACAACGATGTGCGTAACTGTGATATCCCGCGACCTGGCCATTCTGAGACACTACCGCGGTGTTATATATTATTCGCCATCATATACGTGCCACCATTCGCTCCCTGAAAAGCGAGGAACTCTAAGGGAAACATTTCTCTATCTCACCTTTGTATACGAACAAGTTGCTCCTGCAGTTTGTACTCGCTTCCCATATACTCTACGACACTTTGAATACCGCGCGAAAGGATATATCGATTCGATACACCAATTCTCTGTCTTACGGAAAGGTGGAGACGCATGAAATAGTGAAGTAAAATGAATTTGAATGGTATTGCATCATTCTACAATTGAACGGCGCGATCGTCGACCATTGTAAACTCGTTATTATTCCTCAATAAAAATATCTTTATTGTACATAAATATTTATGTTCAACAGGAAATGTTAGTATCAGCAAATAATAAAATGAATATTTGGAAATTCACACAAATTTCAAGTTAAACTAAAATTCAATCACGATTACGCTGCGAATAACTTAACACCTACTTAGAAAATAAATAAATAAAATATATTTTCATACAGAATTTGTATAATTAAAACATAAATGAAATATTACTGCCAATATTTGTAAAACTATATTTGCGCGATGAAATCTTCGATAATTCACATACATTTCTATAACCGCAGGGATACATGTAACAATGTTAAGTATTTCTATAGTTCCCCGTAAAAAATAATAGTTTAGGCGCTCGATCGATTCTTTTTGTGGATTTTTTTCCCAGATCGGCTTCACGCGATTATATTTTTTCTCCTCACGACAAAGTCGTTGCTTTGACTGGACATTGCGAAGCTGTCTAGCCCAACGGGTGGCGATACCTCAAGAGCTCTCGCGCATCTCAGAATTTATGTGTGCTCTCTCAAGGCTCGTGGCTCTGCGTGGCCTACGCTGTTTCGCAACAAGTGCCGCGGTTTAATTGGCAGTAGCCACCTTTCAATCGCAGTGCTCTCCGTGGTAGCAGGATCAATGTGTGTACCTATCCGCTGTATCGGCGTCTACGTTTATATCAGTTATAAGATTGGCGATTACGAGCGAAACTTACGATGACGATACGATAATAACTAGGCCACTCCTCGCAGTCTTTTTCATCACCGGTCATGGAATATTGAAGAAAAAAAAATAAAACGCTACCCGTTTACAATCATCTTTCCGAGTGTGCAGAGTCAAATAAAAAATGTAGACTTTGCAGCGACAGCCGATTTATCGTTTGGCCCGAGATGATGAGATCCACAGAGGACTTGAGAAAAAAAATAAAGATGGAAGAGCGCACCGTGAGAGAGAAAAATAAAGAGATAGCGCAGGGGCGAGAGTTGTGTGTAATTAGCCTTTTGTAACTCATCCATTAATCAAGGTAGAGCTGGCCGCGTGTGTAGACGTCTGCCGGTCGCGTGGAGACCCTCAGCCACATCGATTTTAGAATGTAAACGATAGGATATATACGCATCATCTCGTTAGGGCAAACAAAATTAATTGGGCAACGTTTATTAATGTTTACAATGTAATAGAAATATTGGATGGTGATGAAGCACGCTAGAGTTAAGGATGGATGTTCGTTGAATGATTGAGATAAGGACGGCGATAGAGGCATCGATCGAAAAGAGATGGATTGGCAGACAGAAAAGTGATTCGGAATGAATTTAGAGCCCGTGGTCGCCTCTTTCGACCTCGCAATTGCAAAACTATCACGCCGGATAGTCGTCGAATGATTTTCTTTTTTTCTATGGCTCGTAAACGCTAACGAAGGACGCTTGGGAATTTTCTGCAGTGTGGCCGAGCACCGGTCGGGCATTGCTCACCGCGCGGTTTCACGCAGTGGCCATCGAGAAAACTAGAAATGAACTCGGCGCGAAAGACCGAGAGAATAGATCGGCAGAGGGATCGGTAGAAGAAAGAACGAGAGAGAAACTCGTAGAATTTTCTCACACGCGGCGTGCGTCTGCAATAACGAAAAGCCCCCGGGGTAAGGTATCGATCGGTTGCGCCGCACCGGATAGCCGCAACCGATCTACCGCACGACCAGCGACGAACCTCGCAACTTGGAATTATCCCGATGTCCCTTGATTGATGTGATTGTCGTTAGACGTTGTTAGAGAAAACCGGTATTCGTTACGTCCGGCGAGAGAGCAGCAACCACGGGTTCTTTCGAGTAACAATTCTACAACCCAGAGCACCGCGTACCGATCGTTCAACCAATTTGAACCTCCCATTGCCACTAGTTGCGACAAACTTCGAAAACGATTCAACGTACCTACGAATTACGTCGAAACCGTCTGTATGGTAAAAACAAATGTTAAAATTAACCAAGTTAAGCTAAATCTAACTAACAATAATGCAGTCAAATTTTTTAACTCGTTTCTCCACCGAGGTTTTCTAGAAAACTAAAAAAAAACTGAGGTAGTCTCTCGGTTGAACGATATCTCATTTAGACGGGTTACGAGTAAAATATTGTGTTATCCGCTGAACTAAGATTTTCTGAACAGTTAAAAATATCAGTTTTTCACAATTTAGCGGATATCGCAATTTCTTTTATTTTTATTCTGACTCAACTGGAAAACGTCAATTAAGATAAAATGAAATGTAAACGTTCAAGGTATCACAGTTGCTGGTACAAAATAACTATTCGTGATATTCGCTCAACTGTGATTTCTCAAAAGATAAAAAACTTTTTTCCTATAATTTGACTCCCTACGTTTGAACCGATCCTATTCTTAACCCATTCCCATACACACGTTTTCATATAGGTTATAATATACGATAGTCTCAGTAAATACTTCAACGCACATAAAAAAAAACTAACGAGGCTTACAGAAATGCGTACGATGATCGGTGTCCAGGTAAGGACAATGATTGCTTGTTTTATAGCTACCGGTCGGAACGATCATGGACACATTTTTGTCGCATTTGACCTCTCAAGTATCGCCGGATGATTCCTGAAACTTTCTATCTGTGACAAACGAATGAAGTTTCACCTACCTATCAAAGCATTGCCGATCTATCGAGGCAAGATTAGAAATTATGAGTATATCGTTGGTAAACTGATTATTTGCAACCTGGCTGGCTCTGCCAAGATCAGAAAGCTGAAACAGTGGTTTCGAGACGAAATTGGACACAAGAATTTCCAACTTCACGGTGCCGCCACCCAAGTGTCCTTCAAGCGGCTCATAATACCGGTTACGTTGATTACACAATCGTACCGATCACCACTCGCCGATCTCTCGCGCACACTTACACGCGTGCGCGCGCGCACACACACACACACACACACACGCACGCACGCACACAGAGACACACACATGAAGCATCGGTTTAATGGTTACCGATATGTGACCGATGCAACGATAGTTTGAAAAGACGCTGCTTCCTTGTGGCTTCGTAAATCATAGGGCATAACCGATCATAATAGGTATCCCTGTAATTGAAAAACGGTCACGGGATGTGACGTTTGGAATCGGCGGATGCTGTCACTCCCTGATAAAAAGAGCTCTATCTAGCGGATTTATTATCAGGAGCAGAGCGTAGAGGATCGAGCGAGTTACAGCGATGCGAGGCGAATGAATTAGCGCGCGGTGAGTACGTAATCGATATCGACTGGTACACGCCGAGCGAGTACATATACCTCCTCGCAGAGGTATACGCCGACGAATCGAACTGGAGACGGCCGATTGGCTTTCGAGGCACGATCTGACCTAAAACCGAGCACGGCACAGTTCGACGTTCGATTCCCGGCCCCTTGCCTCACCCGTCCCGCGTGGCTGCCGTTACTGCTAGCGTTCGACACGTTCGTATACCGCCCAGGTCTTCGAGACGGAATATGAGCCTACTGCCACGAATACTCGCAGTATGTATGACCGAGGTATGACACAGGAAGGGATTATAGCTGGATATCATGAGCCACCGCTGTTCGGTTTTTTCATGACTCTTGCTTGACTCGAGATATCTCGTGGCTTAGAAAAACGTTGATTTCACTCGATCGTCGCGGCGGTCTCGTCCCAGTGCTGCAGAATGGTGACACGCTGTACATCGCCGCGTATACCAACGACGCGAGCGTGCGCGCGTGTCGCCGATCGCCGGTTGCATTGTACCCCACATACCGATCGCGACGTCCCGTACATCCCGTTAACGAGCCCGCGACGACTACCGTTTCATCGAATCGCATGGCGTACGCGCATATCACTCTGGGTGTATAGTCTCTGTCACCTCGACATCAGCATTTCGATCGATAACAATGTGGCTACTCCAAAAATATATTATCAGTGTCAATAATAATTGCACTGGAATGAATTTTATGAGAAGTAACAGCGTTAATCCGGCAGCCGGACGGGGTGATTTAAAGAGCAAAGAAATAATTCAATAATTTACAACGAACGATTTGAGTTTAGATGCATCCAGCCTAAGTTCACGAATTAAAATGGTGTCTCTCCGTGTGTACAGTGGGTCTTCAACGTCACAGTTGAAATTTATGTCTCAAAGAGGACAAAGCTTGGCCCTCTCTCCACCTTTCAATTAAACAACTATAGGACAACGTAGCAGAGACGAAACTCTGATTTTTTTACAACCTTTTTTTGGAAAACCTAGATATAAAAGTCCCAGTACATACGGAAAGGGTTAAGAAATATTTCAAGATCTGGCAAGACTATTTCTTCACCTCTATTTTATGAATACATAATATTTCGAGTTATTTATATTAATGATATAATTAGAAAATTTAATTAAATCGTCCTCGCGTAGTCCACGTAGTATGTTTTCTATTATTTTCTGATGTAGTACGAAACGTGTTCTCTCGAGTTAGCCAGCCTTCGTACATTTTAGTTCATCCACAAACGTTAGCGTTAAAAAAATCGATAGGTCGAGGGTATTTCGCGGGATCTCATCCCCGCAGCAATAACTTTACCACGGAAGCATCGAGAAAGCTAGACGCGGTCAATGTAAACCGAGGAACAGAAGTAACGATATTGCAAAGATAGACGCAACGGTGGACAGTTTGATTATAAAATATCCGCGGTAGCTGAACGCTTAAGAGCGCAGAGTTATGTATACAAAAAATGAGCGCGGAACTCGGATCGGCACGGGTAGCGCACGTATCGTCTTCGTATGCACCCGATTGCCGAGTCTCGCTCGTCCCCGTATATACGTTTATCGCGAGCGAGCTCGAGGGGGTTGGCTCGGTGTGTTGGCGCGAGACTGCAAGACTGCACTCGCGTTCTCGCACACGCGTGAGAGTGCGAGCGAGAGGAAAGCCTCACGACGCTGAGCCCGGCGATCCGCGCCGCACCGAGAATGCGGTTATGATAATGCAACGGCCACCGTGCTACGCAAGAATTCTCCGGACTCTTCCTCCTGCGAGAGAGCGCAGCGTCCCGCTGACTCTCCAAAGACCTACCTCTCGATCACGATTTCTACACGTAGCCACCGCGTACACTTGTCAGACACTAACAACTCGCGACTTATTATACCTACTGTGTCCTCTCTACCTGTGTACAGTGTATATATCCTCCGTACCTATATCGAACACGCGATTATCGTTATATTCTATGCATTCGTATCGGACAAAGTTGCAATCGTTCACGTCCGTGTCGCAACCTCTGCGAATGGTACCAGCGTCGTATAAAACGTTCACGAATCGACACCGGGGTGGCACACGATATCGTTCTGACCCCACCGGAAATAAATACCATCCAGTCCATTAAACATCAAGCGTGCCGGAGATTCTGATTCGGGGTTCGGTTTATCTCGCTCTTTCTTGGATCCTCGAAGGTTTCGAGCTCGATTCGAGATAGTAAAATTGAGGCGAGAGGCAAAGGAAGGCATTATATACCGTGTCTAGCGATAGAAGACACCGCGAAACCAAGGGAAGAGTCATTCGAGCGAGAAAGAATGAGACAGCCGAGGACAAACGGAGAGGAAAGTCCGTCCAAAGACTGAGTAACCTCCGAGCCCCTGGGTGGTTTTTAAATAATTCTACTATTCCCATGCATATTGCAGGAAACAATTACAAGTGTAATTGCTAATAGAAGATTCCAGACGAGGCCAGGTTTATCTGCTCGGTGCCGCTAGGTTCAGAGCTCGTACTCGACTTACTCGACCTTTCTCTCTTCCACTCTCGCCACCCATTATCGCCCTTATCTCGTTCTTGTCCCGTTTCTCTTTCTCTTGTAGGAATCTCGAGCGTCGCCAAGATACGCGTCTTGAGTTTCGTTACTCCAGCCTGAGACGAATCTCCGCCAACGCGCCCTTTCCACATCAACTGGAAAAAGAGCCGAAGCTTCTGGACGGATCAACATTCGCTAATTAGACTGTCTGATGGATAACTGAGAGACTTCATCGTGTAATTCTTTCTGAGAGGCAATGCCTCCCAGGGATGCTCAAAATAAGTTTTTTTTTTAATTGAAAAATATCATTTCTTTAACCTTTCGTGCGGTATGGACCCCCTGGTTCTTCAGAGACTCGAAATCTCCATTTTTTACAATTTAGATTCATTCGATGGAGCCACAAGAATTCATGCTCCAGTGTAGATCAATTGAAAGATTGATAAATATGTCAGTAGGAACACGTTTCATTGCGGTAAAGAAAAATGAAATTAAAAAAAATAAAAATCGACGTCCGTGGAACAAAGGATAGAGTTAATGATGAGAGCCAGTGTGTTAACGGCAAAGGTTCCGCTCTGCGGTAGATACGGTTAACGAGAGAAAAATGAGAGTTTTTATTCGAGTGGAGGAGGGAAGAAGGGTTCGAGAGCGGCGGTGTAGAGCAAAGCAGTTGGCGGTAACGTTAACGGCTCGCGTTATGGTAGCTTTGTGATCTCGACACCGCGCTTTATAACGATATATCGATATCAGGTTTCCTCGGTAACGGAGAAACGAACAGGGCTAGACCGGAGAGACGTCTCGTTCTTTTACTCCGAGAACTGGTGAGAGCAAAGAACGTCGAGGCGCGTGCAGCTCAACAACGGCGTCACTGATGACGGGCAGAAGCGAAAGCAGCAGCGATGTCGAAGACGACGACGACGACGACGACGACAACGACGATGATGGTCCGTTGTGTAGTATAAGGGCAGGCAGGAAGTTGAGCGGGCGGATGAGAGCGAGTCAGAGCTACGTTGAACGAGGTAGAGCGAGTAGGGAAAAAATCAAGCAAATTGGTATGCAGCGCACAACAGCCAAGCGGGAGGAATAGAGGGGGACACGGGGCTGATGGTTGTGATGGGACGCGGGGGTGCGGGTTAGGCCAGGCGTACGGAAGCAGCAGAAGCAGCAGCACCGGCAGTAGCAAGCAGCAGCAGCAGCAGCAGCAGCAGCAGCAGTCGTAGCAAGCAGTAGTGGTAGCAGCTAGGGGTTCCTACTCCATAGGGTGCGGGATCAATACTCTCTCGTCTTCTTCTCTTCCTGCTACCCACTTCCTTCACTTTTTCCCTTTTCACTCTCTGAAACCAAGAATCTTCTTCTTCTTCTTCGCGTTCCTTTTTGTTCAAAGGATGAAATATCTTTCACAAGATCCCCAAAGAATGATTTAAAATCATTTTTTGTTCACACGTAACCCATCTCCTTGCAGCCATTCTCAAAGCTATAATTCATTGATTCGTTTATTTGATTTGCAATGAGCTCCTATTAGGGATTATCGACGTTAATGCAAACTGCAGCAAGATTGAGACCAAAGAAGGCCAATAAACACGCTAAATGCCTTGTCAATTTCTTGGTAGCCGTTGAAATTCGTTTCTGCTTAACGTAACAAAATTGCTTAAAAAATGAATTCTCCAAAGTCTGTTCTGAAATAATTTAAAGCCTCTGTCGTCTCCGTCTTCTCTCATCCATTGTCCAACAGTGCAAGAATCGTTCTTTAGATTTTCTAAGAATCTTCACAATTACCAATGTTAACACAAAATGCAGCAAGATTGAGACGAAAGTGGTCCCGGTAACTCGTACGTTGTTCGTGTCTCGGAAACTGTTGAGAGATATGCTACACCGCAGTGGAGATACACGGTGCACTGGCTTGTTCTTGCATTCAGAAGGCTTTACCTTCCAATTCATGAAAACAATGGGTTGCGTAGCTTGACCGTTGGTCCACACGACGACCGAGAGCGGAATTGCGGCTTGCGCGAGAAGCAGACCCGTCCTACCACACCTAGCCAACATTTCCCGAAGCCGAGACGCTAATATAATTAGGATATTCACACGGGAAGTCTGCACACCGAACCATACCGACGGATTAACGAGGCGTGTCCTTCGGGAATGCCGGAACCGTGCCGAGTTCCCCTTTCGATATATACACGTAACTACGATCCTGCGAGTCTCTCTCTGATGTCAGGCGCCGAGCAAAGGGGTTGAAAATTCGCAGCACCCCCAAAACTTTTGTATCGTTACGCTAAAGAGATCATTAACTACCCACGGTAAATTCTCTCCTATTTTATTCCCTGGGTACCTCGATACTTTTCTCGTTCGTATTTCTGTTCTTTATGCATAAATGATTATCCGTAGCTGGTGTCTCGTATCAAAATGCGTAGGATAACCGCTGGATTCAAAAGTTCAAAACGGGAAATGCCGGATTATTGTTAAAGAGCGCGGGGGTTGTTAGACATAGTTGGAAGAGCAAGTCAGGGAGGAATAACTGCTCGGTCGGTCACGTACCGAGTTAATGCAGCGCGGAGGAAAGTCGCTAGCTTTATTAAGTCGTTCCGTCGAGAAGCGAGCAAGAACGCCGGACCTTCGACTCGCTCACTGTCCTTAAGGATGAAGAGTTCGAAGAAGTTGAGTGCAGAGATGTCTCTGTGTCGATATTACGGTAAAACTTAAAAATTTTTGAGAAATTGTACTCTTAAAATATTTTGTTTCAACCGTTTTTGCTCGCAGGACGCTTTGAACTGGACTCAAATCTTACAACGTAAATATATAGTCTAGTTGTTTATCAATGACCAATCTTGACGTGGTGAGTTTTGGCAGCGCGCAACTTGGATGATAAGCCGGTGCTACCTGAATTTCTATGTTACAGATAGGTAAACAAATCGAATAATCATTTTACGTCGATTCTGAGTCCTTGACCATTTCATTAAGAATTAATGAAGCAACCAAAATCGACGAAAATTTTAATTCTCAAGAAATCGTGAACAAAATTCTGGGATTCCCCGTTCGATCCCGAGCTGTGACGGAATTTATTTAATGATTTTATTAGAATTACAAATTGGACTTGAAGTAATAGAGAGATAAAAAATAAAGTCAGTGCCAATTTTAGATTGAATTTTTGCAACGTCGCTTAACCTGCGGACGATTTTGAAATTCATCTAAAAATGAAACAAGGCCCGCTAGTATAAAAACATCATTTCTCATTAGCATGAAGACAATCAATGCGAAAGACTGGAAGCCGCCAGGCGATATCCTGTTGGTTGACCCGGCGTCGCCACGACGGAAGTCGTTTGACGACGGAAAAGGCGAGCAACCGCTCAGACCGACGAATACAATTCCGTTGTGAAACAATAAGCCAGCGGCGCGATGTCAGTCCGATGATGACTAGGTGCGATGAGACGAGTTCACGGCTGCCGGTGCAGGGGTTGCCGTTTCCGGTCCGACATATCTCATCGATCAAGGTCACGTTTGTGTGACTTGTGCTATAGAACAAGTACCTTTTGATACACCGTATACCTGCAGTCGCGTAGCCTCAAAATCCATCTTTTTTACTGCTTTTTCTGTGATCCGAAAAATGATCGGGACGACAGTTGGCAGACGCTCGATTCAGAGAAAATATTTAACCTCGTCGAATCGTCTCTGTTATATTTCCTATAAAGGTTAACGAGGTGCAGAGAAAAATCCGTCCTTTTAAGGATTAGACCGGTGTAATAAATAATAATAATTGCAAGTACGTGTTCGCTGAACGAGGCGTTGTGATTATACAAACCCATCTTCAGCGTATAGGGAAGGAAGTGAATTTTTTGGGTTAGCTATATGGTTGGTACGTTCCATGGCACTCTACATAGTAAAACTGTCGATGTTGTACTTGGAGCATCAAAAGGGAGGAAGGGCAATGATTTAATTTAATTATGTTTTTTATCGGTTAAAAAAATTGTATAAAGAATTCAATGTGATATGTTACTAGTAACTTTGCGAATGCGATAGATGTTTCGATTATGTTCTAAAAAAATCCATATTTTAATTTTAAAAGATGAAACGAACTCCATTTTTTGAAAATTAGAAAACAATATGAAAAAAAATGAATTTCATCCACAACTTGTTGTATTTGTACTTGGAGATTTTTTTTTACATTATCGGAATACCATTACGAACAATCAATCGCATTGGATTTTTAATGCAATTTCTTTACCGACAAAAACAATAAAACACGTTTTTTACTTGAATAGGCGAAACTTTCTCTGCAGTATGTATATCTTAAAATGCTATATTTATTGGAAATCTCATTGAAAATGACTCGACGAGTGATTTATAGTTGAGGAAAATTTTATTATACGTGAAAGAGGAGCTAAATATATTTTTATAAGTTATGCTTCGCAATAGATCGCACGGTCAATGACTGGAGCTTCGACGCATTGAGCAATCATATCGTAAAATGTCCCCAGCGAGTGTCGTTTAGTTTCGTGAATCTCAGCCATCGACTCTGGCAACTTACAAGCGAGGTCGTTCACATGGTATTCGACGACAAAAAGGTCCTGCCGGCACTGGCTAGATATTATGAATTCTTATTTAGCCGAAGAGGTAAAATATTAGATAGTGGGGGGTCTCAACGTATACAGCAGGTCCACCGAATGGCCATAAATAAGATTTCATCGCGTAATACGTAATATCGCGTGCTGCTCTTCGCTCGTCCTCGTATCCTACCCATTCTACTTTTATCTTTATTCATTTCGCATAGTTTTATCGTTGAGCCAAAGTTCCAGCGTTCGTCTCATAGCTTCTCGCTGAGGAGACGCGGTGCTGAGCATTCTCGCGAGCCACCGGAGAGTCGAGATCGCACCGCACCTCGTAGTCGCATTTGCAACCGCGTGTTTTGTTCTCGTTCTTAATTTCAAACCAAAGGGGTTGCTCCACGGGTTCTACTCGACTCCGACTCGATCTGTCCTATTTTTCTTTACTTTACTTTTCTATTCTTTTCATTTCTTTTTTTTTCTATTCTTTTATTTTTTTCTCTTGCCTTCGCAAAGATTTTCCAGTAAATGCGATCCCAGGTGACGAGATACGGATACACGAATTGTTCAAAAATTTTACCGTGCAAAGTAAACGCCTGTGTGGAAGCCGCTCTCGACGCTACTTCGTCAGTGGCCGATGCGCGGAAGAGGTGACGAAGCGAGAACGACACCGCGCGCGCACACAGAAACGGCTAACGAGGCGTCATTCAGACTTGGCACTGCGCGACGAGAGGGAAAGGCATTGCGACGCCCTCGAGCTCGAACCAATGTATATTTTCCTGCCTCTGATTACAGCTATGCGACGCGCCATTCTGCCAACCCTCGGCTCGCTGCGCGTGTCACACTGCTCCGAAAATTCGCATAAATATGCAAACTCGTGCTCCCCGGAGAATGTAGGACCAACCGAAAAAAGGTTCCATTCGATACCCAGATATATATGTACCATGGACTATATATAGTTACGACTATACTGCAGTCACTCATTTTATTTGCGTAGTCGCCCGGAGACAAGAACGTTAGTTTTAAAGATTCGACACACCACTCGTGACTTTCGTTCTGTCTTTATTAATCCCACGATCAATACAATAATTGTACTTGTTATATAAAAGTCTACTCCATTTTTTTACTTGTATTCATTGAACAAATCTACGATGCTCAACGATCTTGGATTTTGTAAATTCCTTACACTTCGCCAACACGCTACGATAACTTGCTGGCCTGTTTCTCCGATCGAATGGCATCGAGTATTACAAATTCAGAACAACAACGACAGAATCAACGATAGAAACGTAAGACCGGAGAAACCGGTCACCAATAACAACACATGCGCTCGTTGATTATCGCTCGCCGGAATCGGGAGACGGAACAGTGTAAGCTCAACCACGTAACAATGGAATATTAATAAAATATCTCAGAAGAGGGCCCCGAAAAAAAAGGCCGAAACGTAAAGAATTTAAAAAATCATAGGTCGTTCATCGTCTAAGCTTCCTTTAACTTGTCGTCCGCGCGACCAACGAACCATCGCAACTACAATATTTAACCTTTATGTTCATTGATTCTATAATATCATTTTTTTACCATACGTCATTAAAAAAAGTACTCTCAACATGTTAAATTTGTATTTTTATCATTTTTTTCATGACATCTGATACAAATTTGATATTTAACATTTTTTAAAACTGGTCCGAGATAATTATTTAATGAATTATAGAAAAGATATAACAAAAATTAGATTTTAAAGTAACGAAACGTGCTCAAGTCGGGTTTAAAAAAAAAATATCGAGGTGTGAAATGCGCTATCTTGATTTTCTTTCCCAACACTTAAATGTCTCAGTGACAATTGTCATCGAGATTTCGCAGCGAAGGTTTGTCGGTAATATCAGAACCGCTACTTTGCTATTTGCGGTTAGGCATTTTATTTAATTTTTTTTTTCAACCTAACTATAGTAGCTGTGGCAGCAGCCGGTTGGCTAGTCAACTGCGTGCGTGCCTGCGCATAATTTTGATGTGCCGTACGCTTTATCGCTCCCTCGCGCGCTTCTACCTGTCCTACTTACCCACCTCGTCGTTCGCGCCCCCTACTACCGCGCTTTTTGTGCGCTCCGCGGGCTCCTTATCTCTGTTTCTCGACGGCCGGGCTTCTTGCAAATCCTTTCCGTCTCTTCCTGGATAACCTCCGAATGCCCCTCCGAGATTAAAACTGCCACAGGGTAAATAACGAGTCGAGGATTAAACTCATCTTTCCTTTTATCTATTCTTCGATGGTTCTGTATGGTGTAGACTACATATTTTACTCGCTTTCATCCTGCACGCACTTAATACAGATATTTGAAGAGTCGATAGTCGATTGGCGAGATGAACTTACGATGCGCGAGTGTGGATCATCGGCGAAAGAGCGTGCCGGCAACGGTGGTCAAGTGGCTGAGAGAAGGGAGACGAGCGATCCTCGACACGCACGCATTCTCCTTCCCAAAACGTAGTTAATCGTCGGATGCCGAGCATACCTGTGAACTTGGCGAAGGGTTGCGGCTTCACTCCTGGTAAAGACTCCGAGGGCTATCATTTTCAAAATCCTTGCGGTTCCGGGATAATGCCTGGGGCTCCGGCACACCTGATACAGATAGTCTGCCTGTGTAGCTCCACTCTCGATATATTTTTTTATTCTTTCGCTCTTCGAGTACTCGCACCTGATTCTTTTTCACTGCATAACAAGATCCTTTTGTAACATTTACGACTCACGGTGCAGAAAACACAGATACAAACATATGATTTAAACATTTTTTTTATATATAAAAATATAATAATTTTAGTGAAAAATCATAAAATACTTTCTATAATCATTGACTGATTAAGTATATTCACTCAAGATTAATAAGAATACTTGCGTCGAAAGCGAATTGCATATAAATTGTTACCGGAAGATTTTGTTATCAAAATATATTTCAATTATATTTATTCTAGATCTGAATATCAATTATTAAGTATAATTCTATTTTAATCTAAAAATGTGCAACATTTTAGCGAAAATGTGTACAAATACATAACATTTTATAATTGAATTGATTTTCTTTTTTTTTTTTTTTTTTTCTCTTCAAGGACTGTATCAATTACTATTAAAACTATAATGTTTATTATAGACACAATATATGCCGAATAAAAATAGTGATTAGACTCATTGAGAATGTGTCTGTAGGTGTGAGTCGCGAGAGAGTATAATCGACACGCCTTGATTGGATACTCGATTGCTCGCCTACGCGCTCACGAGCCATCATTTACTTAGAGGATAAGGCCCAGGGTTTTGGGCTTTTCATATAGCGATTAGGGGTCATTAGGAGAGTCGGTGTGTCCCTGCGCCTACTCCTCCCAAGTTTCGCCGTATGCGATGTATCGTGTGTTTGAAGCGTGGCGTGCGGAGCCCGGCTCAATTCCAGCCAGGCGGTTCAACGTTTTTGGGCCCGCGGGACCTGCGCACCGTCGTAGAAGGGGCTGCCACTCGTGCACGGGCCCATCGCAACGTGTTATTACATGTCTGGCTGTACGACGAGAAAGTCCTGCGTCGACGAAGAAGCGAGAAGAACGACTGCACCGACGCGACCCAAAAATTTGAACCCCCCAGGCACTTGCGGATCTCGCGTCGGGCCCCAAATTCACCACTGTGCCTTCGATAAAAACTCACGAACGTTGGACGAATCCTGAAAGCGTCACAGGTAAATTATACCCACGAAGAATATCATCGGAGCTAATATTAATTCAATCCGCACGGAAGTATAATGAAAAATGCTTTTGATTGATGAAAAATAATATGCTCGATAACACTCAATGATTATAATGAATAATAATAACTCAATGAATAATGATAATTCTCAATGATTAATCAATTGTTTATGAGGTGTATGGCAACGAGGGAAGCTCGAAAAGCGAGTAGAACGATTCGCAATGCGAGTGACGAGTTTATTAACTCGAGGGGTCTATCGTTTTTTTTCCGTACATATGTAGTACAGTGCCTAAAAAGAGTTAAATGTCGGAGGTACCATGGTGCTCGGGGGCAAACGTCGATTATGCTCTTGGAGAAAGGGTGTCGACCACTCGACTCGAGTTGTTAGGGTGCTACACACATGAGCTATAGGTCCTCGCCGCTTTCTAAGAAACCAGCATATATACCTTCGGATAATGTGTTCACGAGCTGTTCGCATGTAACGCGTCCCAAATTATCTAATGATTAACTGTCCATGCCTCCGGTTGGCTCGGGGTAATCCCCTTTTTGAACAAAAATTTTTGAGGATCCCGCCTAAAAAAAAACAAAGACGAAGAATACCTCGAGGAGAAGCCGATTTAATCAGCAAAGTGGCAGGAAAAAATAAAGGCAACGGGAAAACTGGGGTGCACGAGGGTTAAAAAAAAAGGGAGTGCGTGCGTGCGAGGATGCTTGTGCGAGTGAATAGCAGAAATCGGGGCCGATCGATTTTGAAAGCGACCGCTATATTTGACAGCTACAACGGTGCGACCGTGGTTTCGGTACGCCACCTGTTTCCCCAAAGGCTTCGGACCCTACACCAGAGAATTTCCTCTTACTCCCGCAAAACCGCCTTGCTACGGGGTATAACCGTCCAGATATATCCGAAAGCGACGACATCGACGACTACGACAACGACGACCACGACCCTTGTGCAAAAGCTCGCGTGAAAGCAGGACCGAGGTTGGGGAAGGTTTCGGAGAGTCGCGTGTTGCGAAACCGGGTACGCGGGGTTCTCGCTGCACCATGCCGGCAAACATGCCGCCAATAAGTGAACATCGGTCGCGTTCTACACCCTCGCTTTGCTTTCGGCTTCTCATCTCCGCAAACTCGACCGCGTTGTATCCCGATACTCCCTCGCTTTTGCTCCACAGAGTCCGTGTATGTGGCTCCGACACGATGCGGTTTTGCGCCGTTTACAAGCCACGTTTACCCTTCGACATTCACGCAAATGTTTAGGAAACCCACCATTGCAGCGGAGGCAGGAACAATTTTGAGTAATATGTCGCGTCTCCGTCAAAGGGACTCCTTTCTTCAGATACATTTGAGAAACTGTACATGTCGAAGTAAGGAGAGTGCAGTTATCCGTCACTCCGAGTGACCTTTGCACTCCGTATCTCACATATGCGAGAGATAGTGGGCGTTCTTTGCCATACTTCGGCAAACCAACTTTACGATGTTACCCGGCGGATTCTCGGCAAAGGAATGACACGTGGGATGATTTATATTTGCCTGTGCGTCAACGAGCATCACCTCGCTAACCTGAAATATTCAGTATTTATTACAATTCGTTAAATCGTTTTTATTTATTTTAATATTAATTCTGATAAATTGATAAATTAAATATTTTTTTAGTAATATAATTCTTTATATACAGCGATTTGATAGGTGTAACGATTTTTTTTTTTTTGGTAATACGTCACTTTTTCACATTCATGAAATAATTTTAAACGATGTAGTACAATCAGCTGCAAGTGGCCAATAAAAAAAGCAATGAAGAACGTAAGTACGAGTATAAAGATAAAGTATTGTACACTTTTTCGTTATTGGTGCTGTAAAAAAAGCCATATCAGAAGAAAATGAGTACAAAATTTGAAAAATCTCTGTGGTCGAGGTGAATTTACGAGCAGTGATGAAGGGCGAGCCGAAGGGTAACCAAGATAGGGTGAGGAGGATCGAGGGGTTGGTATTATTTATCTTAACCCGGTCCGATTGAGGATCGAGTGGCCGCGAGAGGGTCGTGTAAAATTCTTACGAGGCGTCACGTCGTAGGTAGGTCGACGGAAAAACGGAAAGGCAGGCGATATATTGGCATACCTAAGGAAAAAGAATTTTTCTCCCATCCCTTTGGTCCGTGTTACCGCTGCTGGTGGCTGATGCGGATCGTGAGCGTTGGCACGAGATGCGTGCTCGTCCACCCGTCTATCTATTCGTCCCGGGGCCACGGTAGGATCCAAGGCTACACAGCGTCGGACCGATGGACGGACGGACAGACAGACCGGAGGAAAGGAGTGCAGTGCTCAATTGCAAGGCGTGTCGAAGGGTCCTGGTGATAGATGTCCTTTTGGCGTTGGAATGCGCGCAGCTCCTGAGACAGCAGCCCGTGAAGGAATCTCTCTCTCTCTCTTTCTCTCTCGTGCGCGCGCGCGCGTATGCGTGTCGGCAAGACGATCTTCTTGTATTTGTTCTCCCACAAGTCTTCTCACTTCTATATCGAGCGGTACGCTGTTATCGACCCTGATCAATGTGACACGTTCGACACGGCCTGAACCTTTCAACTCGACCTCCAACGATGAATTTCATTCATCGCGAACGATGATGAATTTCCGTGACAAAATAGACTATCGTGCGGGAATACATTCTTCGGAGGCTTCGTTGAAGCCAAAGGAACACAGAGGTAGACGAAGGAATAACGACTGTGCGCGCGGACGAGATCGAGACTGCCGGGTCGTGCGTATCGCAGAGCCTACGTATTATAACATATGAGAACCGTCCTTCGTGTAACGCACGATAGACAGCCATGAGAACAAAACGGTGTTAGTCCACGCTCGGTGGCCGTAAACTCGAAATATGTCAAAGATATAATAAAACAATTAGCCATAAAACATAACGACCCTTGTGTGTCGCATCGTACACGCGTAGAGGCGACACAGCCGCTCGCGGACGGCGAACCGCGACGAAGCGAACGACGAGAAGTGTTGGAAACTCACTCGCGTCTCTCAAGAGAGACAAAGCTAATGCTTCGAGTGATTGCGAGCAGTGGCCGAAGAAGAATCAACGGAACAATTAAAACTTTTGTCTCAAATCTCAAGATGGGCATTCGCAATCGTGAAACCCATCTCACGGGTCACTTTGGTCATAGCTACCTTAAAGTCGCCGTGTCAATCACTAACGCTCCCTGCAAAAAGAGCTATATCGTTAGGATGTTAGCAATTATTTTTCATCGTGCCAATTATACTGTCCAAATTGACAAAGACGAATAGGAGTATTTGCTTTTCAATAAGACTCAACCCCCCTTGATGCTCGAGGGTAGAGAAAAAAATGGGCATCGCGTCGCTGCATCGCTGACAATAATGAATTGAGCAATCGAAGGTTTCTTCTCGAATATACTTTTACTGCCATTTGAAACTTTCGATAGTCCGGTAGATAGATAGAAATTTAAACGAAAACACATTAGTACTGTCAAATACATGAGAAAATACATTATTGTTGAACTCCACGGAGCTTCGCAAATATTTTAAACCGTCCCTAGAATAATTGTTGAACTATCCAAGAGAACGATTCCAACTTGTAGTTTTCAATCTATGTTCTATAAAAACTGTATGTACATTGTAGATTTGAAAAGTAACATATCGTTGATTTTCTTTATGGACATTTCCATAGACAATTATGAGGACATTTGAATACATAAATTTTCCATCAAGGTCACCAGTCGTACAACGTAACATCATCTCGCATATACGGAGAGCAAGCGAGTAAAGTAGTTCGCTAAAATGATTCTATTAATTTTTTTTCATCATGAGTAGCACTCGTGCGTGGCACCCTTCTTTTTTTAGGTCCAATGTCACCCCCCGCCCCTCGCAACAGGGTTTTCCCTGCCATTCCACTGAACGAGGAATTTGCGTCCTATACCGAAGGGAAAAACATCATAGCTATACGAAGATGGGGAGGACAGCGAGCGAGAGAGAGAGAGAGAGAGAGAGAGAGAGAGAGAGAGAGAGAGAGAAAACGAAAGAATTTCGCCGAGATCCATTGGTAAGACGATAGTAGTCTTTTGAAATAGTCGAGGGACGCACCGGTCGTTTGCCTTACACCGACTAAACAGCCCTCTCGCTTATTAACTCGATGAACGACGCGATCGTTGTGTCTCGAGTTTGATAATATTGCTCAGCTATACTTTTGTTCCTTCCACTGTAATACTGCTGTCTCTACCGTACCCCAACCTCTTCTCTGCCACCAAAAATCCAAGTTACCGGCAGCCTCGAATCGCCCGAGTAATTACCCGTCATTACTTTTCAGAGATACCACATGGCAAAGTTCTAAAATTGATTTCTGCACCCACCTTTTATCGTATTAATACATAATTCATATCGTGCGTAATTTATGAACTCTGAGCAAATACGACGTATTCAATTTTCGGATCTACCCTCAAACACTTTTCTCGTAACCCGATAGTCGAATTTTGAAGGTAGTTACAACTTGAGGAAGGTCGAGTTACGGTCGATCCTAAAAAATGTATTTATCTAAAAAAAAAACAAATAATTTTTATCGATCAAGTTAAACGTAAATGTATTTTAGAAGGCAACCGCTTATCAACGACAAAACTGAGACGCGAGAGCGTGGGTGCCGACACGAAACACTAGCAGGTCGAGTGCGTGCTCACTCGAGTAGGCAGAAAGGAGTCCTCGAGCCTGAAAGCACCCACGCTCTTCCATTATGCGAGGTACAGGACTACGTCTTCATCTCCAAGTTTTCATGGCTCAGTTTATAAGTGCAACGGCCGAAAATAGTGGGAATGAGATGACTAGGTAGAAGGTATGGAAGTGAAAATGGAAAGAAAAAATAAGGGCGGAGAAAATCCTAAAGGATGTTTTGATTCGTGTATAGCGGCCGCAACAATACCACGAACTATGACCACGTATGTTTTGTCGTGGTTGAGAGACGAGGGCCGGTAAAGGTGCGGCCATAGCGTCTTACGATGAATGAACGCGTCGTTCAGCCTGGAGGCTCGGCTTCTACTTCGCGTGGTTATCCGTATTGCACTTCGCTTCCACTTGTTCCGCTTCGTTCGATCGACGAATAATGCACAGCGTAAGTATCGATGGAGAACGAAGCGGTGATGCGCCTACGTGAAGACACTCGAAGAGACGAGTCGATCGACCGGTGGCTGTCGTACACGTGGAAAAAAACATGCCACACGCTCTACGAGCAAAGTGCGTGTCATCGATGGAGCGTCCCCGAGGTCGCGCGCATCCTTCTTGTAATCGAAATATTATTTTGCGTTGTCATCGTGGCGCGGGCGTGCGCCACGTCAAACTGATTCGACTTCGAGGCTACATCGGTTGTATATTAGGAACCATAGCTGTCCGGAAGAAGGTGAATGGACCGGATGGCTAATAGATTGTGTCTCGTGTCAAAACACACAATTTGAATAACAAAAGACTACAGCGGTGTGATTTAGTTAAATTTAATGTTGCCCTGTTGGCGCCCTGAAGGCACAGCGTTGGCGAATAAACGTTCATTTGATTGATCAGTGCTGGATGGTTCGGCTCGGAGAAATATCAGGTCGAAAGAGTGTTGGAGAAAAGAGACAAGCTTAATGATAAAAAATGTGAATCTGTAGGAAAGACTAGAACTACGTTGAATAGCCACTTGTTGGTTCACGTTCGAGACATTTGTAGGCAAAAAAGACGGAAAAAAGTAACCAAACGGAATTGTACGTGTAACGCTAACCTCTGAATTCAAATGACCATAATACTTTTTTCTCAATAGCGGAAAGGCAATGACATTTTTGGTCCTCGTATGCTCGCTGTTAAGTCGATAAATAAAAAAGGTTGGAGCGGTTTGGCATTTCGATTTTCGACTGACCGGCGAGGAGTAGGCGTTACCAGGGGGGGGGGGTACCGGTAAAGGTAAAAAGAGAGAAGACACTGAGGAAAAGAGAGCTGAGCGCGGGAGGTGCTGGCGGAGTTATAGGCGCGCAAGCCCGTCCGAACGAACGCGACGAAACCGCAAATTAAATTAGCGAGTCGCGGAACGACGTTGAACGCGCAAGAAAGCGTTGGCTGACCGCTGTTAAAACCCGGCTTAATTACCAATTAGCCAATAAAAAGCCACTGTACCCAACGCGACTCTCGAGCGTTACGGGGCCCGACTCGCGCGCGCGCGCTCGCGCGCCCTTCAACTTGCGGGGAGAGGCCCCCCTGTGCCCGCACGATCGCGCCCCAAGAAAAACGAGCCTGTATAATTATAACGTTGCAAAACAGCAGACACGCTGCTAAAAGGCTCTTCTTCTCGTCGGCACTCACGGGATATCGTCGCGGGGTCCGTAGCTCGCTGCCGAGTCTCTCTTACCGCGCTTCATTCTCAGCATCTCGTTTCTTCCAGCTCCGCGCTACGCTTCGTACGGATACCGATAAACCGAGTCACTTCGTTCTCGTTCGTGCCGGTGCTGCCAAAGACTGCGTCATAAAACCGAGCGGGATGGGCGTTTCGTACCTCCGCGCGTTACCGGCCCTTTACTCTCATGAATCCCCTGCCAAATGCAGCCCAGCTCCACACCTAATATATGTTTTAGTTATATAATTTTTATTTTTCCATCACCCACGCTTCGTTGCGGAGAGATAATGCTCCAACGCTATGCTCAGGCTCTAGAACTAGAGGAGAAGAGACTCGCACGTCTCAGCATTGGTCCGGATCTCTCTTGGAACTCCCATCCGTCTCTACATGCATTATTTCGACGACTCACCTCGCTACCCCGACACCCACGTCGTTTCCGGCCACGGACACCCCTGCCTTCTCTCCCTATCTGGGCACACACGCGCGCACACCGGTTCGTAAAGAAGATGCAGCACAAAGGCACGAAGGAAACGAAAGTGTACGGAGAAAGATCGAGAGAAATGCTCGGTTGAGGTCCTGATAATTGCCGTGCTCTCCAACTGTTATTATTAAGCCGATATTTTACCGAGGGGACACACGTTCGCGCATATAATTTGCAAAAGCCTCTCTAATTATGGGTCTGTGGCGCCCGCGTGCGCGTGTACGCAGACGCAGAGCTCAAACTTTGGTTTGAGCGGCTGTTGCGCGGCTCGCGAATTCTGCGACGATAGACAGAACGAGAGAGAAAAGACAGTAGAAAGGTACAAGCGGATACGAGCTGCAGGACCGAATATCTGTATTGTGCATATACGAGAAAGGACAAGAGAGAAGAGAGTTGAGAAAAAGGGCGAGGCACTCTCGAGACTTGGCTCGATTCGCCTACGCGTCAAGCAGCGCGCGTCCTTCTTCCATCTTCGCTCCTTCGTTCATTATTATTAGGCTGAGACATCCTTTTTAAAATTATTTTTATTTCAACATCTTCCCGAGACACTTCTCGAAGCCACGTTTCATTCGTTCGATTCTTGTTCACATGTGAGACTCGGGAACAAGAAAAAGGGTCAGTGAGAATGACAAATCAGAGCTGCCAAACTCAGCTTCGACGATCAATCGGTCCCGAGACTGGGATCGAACCACAAAGATTGTTCGAAAGAATAGAAACGAGATAAGGGAAAATCTGCACGACGAAGAAGGATGAAGTTCCGAGCTTCAATGGGAAATACAGGAGTCTATTGTACATTTTCGAAGATCCCCAGTTTTTTTTGTCCCGCAGATCGCAACTATCGTATCTGACACCCGTATCGCCTGCTTCGGCCAAGCATTTTTGTACCTCTGACGCAAGAGTATCCGTAGCGTTGTAAATGATAGTTTCGTGCAGGAAAAGTAAAGAATCGATTGTAAAGGTCATGAGCAGGGATCGGCGTACCAGTTGTCCCGGTATAGCTATGGGTGTGCAGACCTTCAGAACCCCGGCAGCGCTGAACGAGAATTTGACGGACGTGCGCATAATGACAAACTACGTCGGTAAGAAAGACAAGAATCTCTGCGCCTTGTTCAACGCTGCCTCCCATTTAATTTCTAAGTAATCGTCCTCTCGTGATCGTAATACCGGTCATCCGCAGTGATCAATTGATTATCCCGAGACTCGATTCGGCGCGTCTTGCACCATTGTTCGAAGCATACAGAATTCAAAGAATGATTATTAAAAGCATTCAGAAAAGTCAGTTGAAGTAGCGATGGAATGAGGCAGTAAAATAAAAAAAAGTACTTCATCAAACCAGGTCTGTGTTTATTTTACAGCAGCCACCGTCCACTTTTATCCGCAGTCTTACGAAAAAGCATTTTTTGTAGTGTGGACTACACGGAGAAGACCGAGCTACATCGGAACTCGTACCATCCAGCTATAAGACGCGTAAGTATCGTGCTGCAAGTCACGAGCCAACAATAGTACAAATAATAACAAGGCCCGGGTCCGTGCGGGGTTCCACTCGAGAAGAACCGCGGTGAGGATCGAGCTAGAGTGGAAGCGAAACATCTTCTTAAGCGGAAACTCGGCTCGGCTACCAGGCTACCCTCGTTAAGTCGGATTCACAATGAATTCACCACTTACCTTCAATCAAATCTTACATCATCCTCTCGACTGCCACCCACTGGAACAAAGTTACAGTGGCCAGGTAACTTTTGTATCCAACTATTAGCAGGAAAGTTAAGGGAATTGTTTACTGATTTCCATTGAGTTCGGTGTTTTATGTGGATGAAGCGTAACAAGAGCCAGCCACCAAAATTATGTAATCGCTCGATGTGCGTGCGTATGACATAAGTAGCGTATTAAATTGTCCGATAGAAACTATACGACGGTAAGTTCAGCTGTAGCGACAGAACTGGCAACCATAGGCACCAGACATGCAGATATTACCGTCATTGCCGGGTTCCCAGAAGCAGCAGGCCCACCCACAACGCACGATCTCCTCCAGTGCCTTGCTACCGGTATTGAATCTGGCGCATTGTTTTTGCCCCTCCCGATGGTCATGCGAGCCCCCTCTTGCGGCAGCGAGTATTTGCATCGGTTGAGTTCCGTAGTCCCGCGGTACGAAGGGTACTGCCCGGCAACTCTTCGCCCAACTATATTCGCACATCGCAATTCCATACCATTAACATGAGAGACTAGCTATTTACCTTACATACTATTCCCACCGAAAACGGGTGGAATTCAATTTTCTCCAAAAAGAAAGTCGCTCGATTGCATAAAAAATTTAAGCTTATTCGGATCATTAATGAAAATAAGGTACAAATTGAAACTGACACATTGCTCCCTCATGTTTTTTGCTCATTTATGAAGCCTCATACTCTTATACAAGGAAAAAGCTTTGTAAATGAGCAAAAATCACGGGAAAGGGAATGTCCAAGTTCCAATTTTCATCGTTTTCACTCTCATCTTTAACAACCTATTTACAAAGGTTTGCTCGAGTCGCGTGGCTCGATAGTTAGAAATTTACAATATTTTCTGGAATCAAATAAAATTTTTTATGATATATCGCAACCTTTTAATCGGTTTTTTTTTAAACTCAATACGAAGGGTTAAAATTTTGAATATTTCCAAACTTTTGATTTTTTTCGAAAATATTTCCTGTGATTTTTCTTTATTTACAAAAGTTTCTCCGTGAGAAAGACAAAATTTAAAAAACCACTTGCTCATCGAGGGGGCTCCACGAATGACCAAAGATAATGAGAAGACAATGTGCATAATTTCAATTTTCACAATTTTTTTTTCCGGGATATGATATGTGATCTCTGAATTTCATTATTTCAATGCATTTACATATGTTCTCTGTGTTGTATCGTAATTTTTGAGTGATAACGTACAAGCTGTTTTGTTCAAAGTATAATATATTCGGTTAAATTAACATTATTATATTGTACTCCGTAAAACACAGAATTCAATAAATGATATCCGCAGTGCAGTAGCAGATAGAAAGTACGAAGAAAGAAAAGGCAAGGAATAGGTGGTGTATAGGGAATAAAGTAAGGAGGAAGAAAGATGAAGCAGGGCGGACTGCCGTCCGGGGGTAATGGTACCTAATACGGCACGTAGCTATAGTATACACAGTGCTGGTGGTACAGCGCGCGCGCGCTGGAGAGAGAAGGTATAGTTTATAGTGATTACATGGGGTCAGGTCCCGGCAATAAACCATCCCATGGTGGCCATGGTGGCGGAGCAACTGCGTTCGGCTGAGGCCCCGTGAACCATCACCATCATTGCCAGCAACTTGCCGGTACAACGCATCTCGCGAGAGGGCATCGAGCGAGCTTCGGACGCGCCTACGCACCGCGTTCCGAGCGAACCGTGTGCCAAAGCAAAGCTAATTCAAAAAGGCAAAAGGACGATAAGGTGTAACGCGTCGAGAGCAAAAAGAGCAACGAGTTTCGCTCTTACGTTGATGGAAGAGTGAAAGGGACCCAGCATGGATCATTGTGCGTGAAAAAAAGAAAGAAAGAGAGGCAAAGTGAAAGAGAAGAAGAGAAGAATGCCGCAACACCGGGAGCCTTCTCATTGGAATTTTAATAATGATTACAGTGTTTATATATGATAGGAGAAAGTGGTAGGGGTAGAATACACCGAACCACCGAGCAGAGAAGGGTTCGTCCCTATCCTCGATCGGTCAGAACGGCGGATAATTAAATGATGAAAGATGAATGAAACGTTTTATCGCAGCATTGAAGCACGATAGCTTTCTATTGCGCACTTATCGGGGTGTGGTCAGCAAATTCTCGTTGAAACCATCCGACTCTCACGAAAGCTACGAGGCAAAATTTTCTCACGTGGTGTCCCGCAGGAATCCAGGAAGAGAGAACCGTGTCTCTCCAGCGGAGACTGCGAAGCGCGCTCGTCACCGCACCGACAGCCCCTTCTATTATCGCTCTCGCTTCTGCAGAGATACGCACGCCCGTTCACCGCTTTTAATAGTTCGTACCATAACGCGTACCTATTCGTCCCGGTGGCCACAATGCTACGCGTGACGTTATTGCCTTGCGCTTCACGAATGTATTAATAAAATTTATTAGCTGGCGTAAGTGCGCAGACGTACGCCTTAATGGATTTCGAACAAACGCTGCACCATCTTCCCCTTCTTTACTTACGCAACTTCACGCTCCGGACAACGTTATTGCAGCCTTTGAATCGATTGTGTCGACGGGCAGCGATATGTTTCGACCACGCTAAAGGTATCACTGTATTTTCATGTTTATTTTCCGTTTAACCGTGGGAAGTCGTATCTTTTTCGTCAAAGGGTTGACAAAAAAATATATAATTCTAGTTCGAATGAATTTTTCTAACGAGGAGCAAAGACTTTAGAAGATAATGGTCAGCTCTGGTATCCGAGTGAACGCGTAGTCCACGAGCCCGACAGACGGTGGTCACGCTTGGCTCGTGTTGTTCGCCAAGTCGTAACTCGCGATTCGTTCTCGAGCCTGCAACCCGGTAGTCTTTCCTCTGGCATTCGGTGTACTTCTCCTCCCACCGAGTCCCAATCTGTGTCTCTCGGGTACGCACGCCCCGAGAAGGTGCTCGTCGAGAGGTGCAAGTGCGCGTCCGACCAGCAGTAGCCCCAGGCTTTTGGCTCGTTCTCCAACCGCAGAGTCAACGAAGCACCAAGACCACTCAGCTCTTAACTTCTTCCGTATCGCTCTGGACTCTGTATTCCACTTAACTTTATTCGTTTGCCCACAGATTTGATTTCTCTCCAAAAATTCTCTATCGTTTCAAATAATTACTCTGGATCGTCAAACTATTACGTTATTCGTGTACTTTTTGTTGTTGGAAATACCGCAAAGTGTTGATGTCCGAAGGGAGCGACGGTTTCTGGAGGAGCAAGTTGGAAGGCAACGAGGAACTTCTCGGAGGTTAGGTCGAGGGGAGCCGGGGAACGTCAGGACCTACATCAGCCCAGGGCTTGACCACCGGCAAAGCGAGACGAGACGAGACGAGACGAGACACGAGACCATGAAGAGAGCCGGACGGAACGAACCGGAGCCCGCGCTTCATCGCTTGCGCGTCTCCGTGAAAGCCTTCACGTCGATTTATAGCCTCGCAGGGAACATCTACCGCAGCTGTATGTACCCCATTCCTAGTTCCCAGAGCACTTTATGCTCGTCCTCTTGCTTACAAGACATTTGAGGTTCACTGTAATACTTGTACTGTATTGCAATTTAAACTGCAGTGAATTTAATGTATTTTCAAACAAAAAAAAATTCATGCAACTTTTTTTTACTGAGCAACGATATTCTTTTACTAGATATCTTACGATCCCCTCATACAAATAAATTATACGAAGCCGAACGATCCAAATGACGGATGTATATCAAAGAATCTGGCCTAAATGAGAGTCCAAAAAACGGAGACGAACGACGTCGGTATATCTCTCAGACATACGACAACGTTTAATCAAATGAGCACTTTCAATAATTAACCACGCTTAACAAATCCGTGGCTCCATCTTATCCAATGATGGACCCAAGTGTTTGAATCTTTGATGATGTAATTCAATGGTTTTTATATTTCTGAACGTACGAGGAATTTTATTCTTACAGTGGACAGTTCGGTTGGTTCAAGTCACAGGATAAACACAGAGTAGAATCTCACCGACGGTCAAATCTCGTTATCCTTATTGGACCCAACGAAAGATGCAAGATAGAAAGAGAGCAGTCCATGAGAAGCAGTCTAACGGGGGTGGACAGATAATCCGACTATTAGAGGTGTCCCCAGGAGATTCTAAGGGTCGTAGTGGAACGTCGATGGATCGCGACTAGGGTCACCGGCGATAGGAAGCCGGGGTTATGTCCGTTACGTACACGGGGTGAACTGGGCAGCGCCCCAATTTGTCCTAACAGGCGCTCAACACGTTTTTTTTCCAAATCCGTATCCCTAAGCAGGCTCTCCCTTGAAATCCCTCATGCCCAGTGCGATCGGAGGATCGGCAAGGAGGACCGTGACAGATATTACCCAGAGGCGACTCTTCTCTCTCAGCCGGAAAAACTGAATCTCGTTGATTAACCGTTAGCATCGATAAAAGACCAGGAAGAAAAATAAAAAGAGATCTAGACGCCAAGAGAAATATACTATTTGCTAAGATACTATACGACGATATCATATTTTGCAATTTGCGAAAGCCGACTCAAGATCGGAAGACGACTTATCAATTACCGAGCATCGCGAATGAATTAACTATCCAACGGGTTAATCGAGTTAGCCGGTTATGACCGTCACAACCTAATCTTCTTGTTAATCCCGTGGGTGAGAAAAACGAGAGATACGATCGGTGCCTCCTATACAGCTTGTCAAAGCATTCGAATAACTGATGCCATCGAGCAACTACTCCGGGGGATGGAATCATCTACCCGGACGGTTGACCACGATCATAGTTCAGCTATTTTACGCCCGATCGTTTATAAAGATGCAGATACAAAAATAAAAAGAATGGCTACTGTCCTGCTGTCATTGTCAGTTTAGCCGATACGCCGGCAGCAGTGAGATCCTTTTTGCCCGGGCGTACGTACATTCAATGGAAAAAAAGACAGAGGAATCAATGGAACTGTAGGGCACACCCCGCGGTGCCAGTTCGATTCTACGCTTTAGTTATACAGGACAGGGAGGATGGGGGGATACAGAGCTGACGCTCGGTCACCGGTGATTAATGATTCAGCCAATCAGATATAACCGTGCGCGGATAGAGAATGGGATAGGTGTATCGAGTAGGTATCCAGTGTCGGTAGCAACATGAGCGCCAGAGCGGACGAGCCAAGAGAGACAGAGAGAGGGAGAGAGAGAGAGAGAGAGAGAGAGAGAGAGAGAGAGAGATGACTCGCGTGTGTGCCACTGTCACTGGCTTGTACACGTCGATCCAGTCGAGAATCGCACGTACGGATCAGTAATATTGTACTGGGACGCGGGTGGGTTTTGTTGCCAGCCTGCTCAACGATAGTGTTCGTTCGACAGGCTGCTGTCGAATCCCGCGCGACGAAACAGAAGAGAGCCCCCGCGACAACACAACTAGCAAACCGGAGTAGCATTGCGAGCACCTCACCTTCGCGCATAGTGTATCGTGACGGACGTGCATACCGATAGCTCCGTGCACGGGAATACTGGTACACCAACGGTTTACCGGCAGCTCGAGCTCCATGGATACACATTCCAGAAATCACTGGTGTTACTGGCGTTAAAAAAAATACAGTACCATTCTGGAGAGTAAGCCGACATTCACGATGAAATATCGCGATGACAAATGGAAATTGTTGGAAATTGATGTGCGCGCCCGCCCTACTCTGTCCAACGCCGCTCCAAACGACTCAAATAAATTAATGTTTATATTCACACTCTTTATACCTGTCAGAATCTTTTTATAATTATGATAGAGTCCAATTAAATTTGAATTCCATAGTCCATCTCTCAGATTCAACGTTTCTAAGTGATCAATTTTAATCGACGTTGATGCTTATCAAAATATCCCGATATAATAAATAAACGCAAATTATTTATGGAGATTGAATAAAAGCTTGTGAGATTAGCGATTTTAGTGGATTATTCGCACCGACATTCCAAAGAAATTACGAAATAGCCGGAGTAGGAGTGGCTGTTAAGGGCTTTGTTATAGGTAAGCGATATTAAATGGTCAGTCTGGTTACTCCGAGCTTACCTTTTCGCTCCTTCGCTCTTGTTCGGTGCTCTCCGTAGCTCTCTACACTGGTGAAGAGAAGAAGACTACGAAACGCGCAGGGCAGCAGCATATAATCTCGCTGGTTATTAATGGCGATGGTTTGGGAAACTGCTACCGGGCAGAAGCTTTCCCTTCGCTCTTCTCTGCCCCGCTCAATCACTCTCTCTTTCCTTATTTGCCGGCGCACTCCTTCTTTCACTCTTACCGCGTCGTGGCTGTCTCTTCCTTTTTCATCGTCTTCTTCTTCTTGTTCTTTTTCTTGTTCTTCTTGTTCTTCTTCTTCTTCTTCTTCTTCGTCCCGGTTTTCTCTGGCTTCTTCGCCATCGTCAGTCTCTGCCTCGGCGGCCCTCGCTCTCTTTTTATCTCAATAAAACTGCATTCCATTCGGCGTTAGGTCTACAGTAGAAGCTGGGGTGCACACTGCACAAGCTAAACGGCCACTGCTTTAATTATCCAAGCAGAGGTCTCAAGCTCGCCTCCGGGTTAATCACCTTCTAGCCTCAGACTTTCTACCGATCGTTTCATTATGTATAAACAGTGCACAGCTGACCTTGCAAACGACTCGCCATCATCGCTCATTCATATTTATTTGCAAAAATCGACGTGTATATTACTTTTCATCTTCTGTTTTCCGGAAATTTCGTTAAGAAATTCGCACTACCCTGCAGAATATAAAATTACGTCGAAGGCAAATAAAAATGTCACTTTACAAATGTTCTTTATAAGAATTTATACATATCGTATAGGAAGCATTTATGCATTAACTTGTATATTTACTCCAATATACAAGTATAATAGAAAATTAGTAAACGAAACACTTTAAAAAAGATTGTGTTTAATATACAAGTACTTTAATATTATTTTAGAATTGTATACTAAATTAGAAATACTGATTTAGGCATCAATGTATCTCCTACAAGTATATTAACTTTCCAAATATTTATAATAGCGTAACGATACTATTGAGTTTTAAAAGTTTGTTTAAGGTATTTATAAAAGATTATTTGGTTATCAAACATCTGGTGCGTTGTAACGCCTTAAAATATCAACTTACAGGAGCAAAGTATCAAGACACGCATGTCCAAGCTCTTTTAATGGACTTGGGAAACCGCAAGGGTCAGCAGCTGCGCGGGGTTTAGCTTAGAACTGGCAACGGATCGGAAGATCCGGAAAGCCCTCGTAAATCGAAAAAAGGGCTCGCGCGCCTCGCGCCGATGACCTCAGCGAGCGATAAAAGAAAGCGGCAAGTTCATTTAACAGGCCATAAAGTGAAGAAGCATCGTTGCCTGGGTCGTGGCACCTCTTAGTCCAGTAAGGACAAGAGGATTTTCGAAGTGGGTGAAAGGAAATCTTGTTCGAGATAGAGAGGGGCGGGGGGATAAAGAAAGAAAGAATTGCGAGCGGATCGAAGCGAGACGGGTGGGTTAAGGGTGACGGGGTTATCAGCGATCTGCAGCTACGGGCAACAGCACGAATTCGGCTTATCGTGTTCGGAAGAGATGTCCCTTCGAATCGCACAGCCTTCCTCTCGACGACTTCAACGGGATCGACGAGACGTACGGAGGACCAAGGATCCCGGCTGCTTCACCGAATCTCGATATTGACCGGGTATTCGATACAGAAAGTGGTATTGTCAAGCGTGAAGCTATAGAACAGCGGCAGGAGTCTACCGAGCTCATTAAGCACCGAAGGAAGTTGATTAGCAAAAGGGGAAATGGAGTATTAAAGTTCTCACAGATAAGACGAGGAGAGAAAGAGTGTGAGATAGAGACGGTAGAAGTGAGTTTGGGGGAGAAACGGGCTTCGGCGACCCGTGAGTATTCCAGTTAATGGGGTACTTTGTTAGCTTTGCGTATATCCCGGGGGATCGTACCGGATTAATACTTTTGCGTTCGAAACTTCACGCGGCTTTACCCGCGAATCACGAAACGGAGCGTACACGTAGACACGTCAAAAGTCTGTTTTATGCCGAAATACGCATAACTGGATCATCTTAAGCTGGACCACATTTTCTTCTTGTATGGGCGTAGGAAAACACATAAATTAACTTGGATACACTCAGTCTTCTTCTTCAGGATGGTAGAAAATACTTTATTGGCAGATATGTCGAGACTGACGCTTTACATATCATCCTCAACGTCGCTCGAGCTCGTTCTGTTCGCGCGTCTAACGCCTAACTTCGTCGCCCCGTAGTGCTACGTCGCATAGGTAGCACGGCAACGTTGCGAATTACACGGAATCGGTAGGCGGTTGGCCCGTTTGGCTCAACCGGCCGCGCGTTGTTTACAAAAAAATGCCTACATTCTCTAAAAAAAATTTTTATGACTCTATCGAAGAAAACTTGAAGCTGTTCGTTTCGTAATTTTTTCCTTTTGTGATTCATTGCAATGAAGTAAAATTTAAGCTAGATATTTATCGCTCATCGGTAGATTACTCGTCGAAAATCGTTGTAAATTATTCGAAGGTTTATCTTCATCGTATTCGACTTGGTGGATGATGCAGTTTCGTTCGGGAGTAAAAAACTCGTGGTGAAAGCTATATAACGCGCATAGGTGGTGTACACAGGTAGAAGGTATACATAAAGTTCGCACGTATCCGAAGTGAAACGTTCGGCCGTAAAGCCGAGGGGTTTTGAACTCGGCGGATCTTCGCGAGTGGCATTCCGCGTTACGCTCGTAGGTTACGAGGCATTCGCACGTCATTGCTCATGGTGTACATCCGTGGCTAGTTTACAAGCGTTATAGCGGCGGAGCGGCAAGAGAGATCAGCACCAGACGTTTCGCCACGATTTTCTGGTTGGTACGCGCACTGATTGTGACTACCGATTTTCCGCCCTGGCGATTCTGGCAATTCCGCTCTGGCCCTGGACTCCGATCTTCGACGAGTATTCCGCGATTCATCCCACCGCGTCCACGGAAATTCTCAGCAGCTCTGTAAATGTTTCCCAAGCGATCGCGCGGCACTTCCGATCCGCGTCGTTGCGTCCCGATGCTCGTAGGGTGTGCGCGATACGATCAAAATCGTCTTACCATCGGTCCAGGAACCTCATCAATCATCCTGCTACGCGAGATTCTCGTTACGCACGCGCTTCGAGTGTGAAAACGCGGTTACGAATACGGATATCGATTATTTCTGTCCTATTTTGCAATTGAGTGCACCGACGATACACAATTTTTTTTTTCATCGCTTCAAGAGTTCGTTGGTATTTCGAGTTTACGAGCTATTCGTTTGGACGGGAAGTTGAGCTGTACACGGTGCGCTAAGACCGATGCCACCGAGTGCATAGTTGCGGTATGCGATTACCGGACTACCCGATAGACGGGGAGAAGCATTTTCCGTGGTGCGAGTGTTTCGTTGGTGCGACGAGAGCGACGCTGATTGCCAATCAATATGCCCATCTCGCTGGAGTCTAATTCAGCAACAATGTTGATCAATCAGTGCGCACCGTTCGGTGAGAGCATGGACGACAGGACGAACAGCGTGGAACACTGGAAATTCACAACGATCCTCCGCCGCTGCGTCCGGCACTGTTTCTCTTCGCCGCTATATATACTCTTGTGTTCGCAACATACCGCCTATGCGAAGTACACGATTCCTTCGTACTGCATAGCTGCATGTGTGTACGTACCACCGTGTTACGTCCCCGGTTACTCGGCTGCCTGCAACCGCGTGACAACAAGGAATCTAACGAACGCCTTCGTATACGATCGATACTCCAACAATTCGACTCATGCATGCAGTATCGCATCGAATTACAAGATATCTCTTAACCCTAGGTTATCTTTTAACCTCAATTTTTTATATTAATTATTTCAAAAGCTATAAAATAATTCGTTTAATCAGAAATATTCTACCGAAACGCTAAATTCGCGTAAATAGTCGAGATTCCACGATTATGCAGAGAATATTTCTTGTCAAATTTAGTATAAATGTTATTCAACATTTCGAAATTAACGTTTTTCAACATTTTTTAAAGATATTATTATATATATGACAGTTTATATATGCCGAATCGACAACTCTAGAATTTTCTCGTTCAAAAGATCAATCCTCGTAACGCTCATTGGTGCTCATCGTCGGTTATACGCTCATCTCTGCATCTATATATCACAGCTTATAACGCGTATACCAAATTATGTTCTACTCTACGTAGATGAGTGATTCATCGGTTGTTCATAGGAGTAACGAATGAGGCTGTGAGAAGGCAGATTTTTTTAATACAGTGTAGCAGACAGTTACGGGCTATGCGTATACAGAGCTCGGTGAAGGGCTGGCGGCTATTGAGACCGGAATGAATCGCGAGGGATAGCAAGACGTAGACAAATGCTGGATTTCCGAGGCAGTTGCCGTCCACCCAAAGGGTCACCGACGTTTGTTATGGGACCCCATAGTGTCCACGCGAGAGTTTGACGCTCGTGCGAATGCCCACGCGTATGTATGTATATACGAACGGAGATCGGCAGGACGGTAAAGACCAACCAAGGAAGATGTACGTTAAGCGGAAGCCACCGTACCCGGAAGCCATTACTGCCCCTCTAATTTCTTTACGATCACAATGGCATTGGTCACGCTCCAGTACTGCACGGTGCTTTACCGCTTCGCTCCGCGGACCAAAGACGCGATATACAGTACCTTTCGATACTTATTTCCAGTGCAGCTGGATGCTCGGCTGTTCTCGGACCCAGAGACCTCTTATCTCTTCTTGGTTCTGTTCGGAAGCGCAGTTGCAACGGATATATACGCAGCTCGAGATGCACCGAGCGATCGTTCTCCGAAGGCTCGTAAAAACGAACGAATCGTGCGCAACAACTAGCGCATACAATTATGCGTTTGCCCGAAAGAACGAAAAATCCTGTAACAGTCTCTGTCTCTGACCTCGGAAGGTTCGACCCGATATTCCAACAGGACAAAGAAGAATTCAAACGGCGAAGCATATTCGAGAGCTCGGCTGTGGCGGGAGAAAGAAGATAAGGAGGAGAAACTGATTAACTGCGAGAGAAAGAGAAAAGATGAGACGATCGCGAGGTGGCACGAGAGAACACAGAGAAATCTTCTCTTCGCGAAGAAAGAAAGAGATACGAAATACCAAGGTAAAGAGAGAAGGAGAGAGAGGGAGAGAGAGAGAGAGAAAGAGAATAAGATGGAGAGAAAAGAAAGATAAAGAAAGCAGAAAGATAGAGGAGTCGCTGCTGCACACGGGTGAGAGTAGATGAGAGGAGAGCGAGGCTGCCGGAGGTTGTATAGTGGCAGATAGGAACGAGTGGCTCGAGGCACAATGAGCCTATCAGATTATATTTCTATTTTCGACACGCGGCCTATCGCGCAATCTCATCTCCGGTCGCTGCTACCGCGACGCCGTGGCTTCCCTCGCACCGCCACGACCGGCGATAGGTTCGTGCACGAGTCTCATCAACGCATTCATTCGTCGGTGAATCTGTACTCATGGCCGACAACTGGACAGTCCGATAGGCAGACCAGCGGCACTTCGGTATCATACGCATCAGGGTAAACGGAAAGGATCACCGAGCAATGAGCATCGCGTAGGTAAGGACTGGTCGATCCGAGGACGTACCGCGCTCTCGCTGCTGATACGGAAGGCATCGCAGGGCCTCCGGCTCTCTCGAGCTTGATACCGAATCTGACGTTCGTGCTTCTACTGGTGCGTATGCGTTGTATATCCCCTCTCTGCCGTACTTACTTATTTTTACACCATCATTGCGGAATTATGTACCGATGCCGTAGAACGTATTATATGTATGTGCTCTCGATAATAAATTTGGAACTTCTTAGCTTCAATTTTATCGATGTTTCATTCAAGTATCTCGAAAAACTACAAACTTTGGATTATTTTCAGTGAAACGATATCTATGAATTGAGAGGTTGACTGTCCTTCGCTTGAATTATTATAACTTCTTTTCCAGTCGACCTAACGTTAAAAAAAAGGAAATCTAAGAATTCACTCTGTGACGGATACCCATTTAAATATCTTCGTATCACTGACTCGACCATTGGAGATTGAAGCAAAATTGTGCCGTGTCATCCCACTCTCCCCTGCTGCATCAAAATCTCGACCCGATTGCATACAAGGTATTCGTAACTTCGTTCGCCGCATACACCGGTGGGCATGTTACATACAAGTGCGCGAATAGCAATATTTAGCTAGTAAAGTAACGCTTATCTACGATGGTAGCTACCGCAGCATTTACCAAACCCCGACAATTGACGATCGCGTATAGCGTTACGGGCTTGGTGGTACGCAGATAAATCTCAACTCCCGAGGCTACCATCAGCGTGTACAGTCTCCGGCAGGAGGATGTGCCTCGCCGTTCGCGACGTTTTGGTTTTCTCGTGTCTCGAGGGTTGCGAAGAACCCGCGAGCTATTCGTGCTGTCTGCAGCTCCCGCCATCGACTTCTACGCTTCGCTTTAACTCTGCATCCAAGATCTACCTACCAACCTGCCCTCGCCTACATCCTCCTGCGCCATGCGATGTTGCTGGTGCACATATGAAACGTTGGGATCGCGCAAGTTGACGTCGAGCGGATAAGGCAAAAAAATCGACCATGAAGCGAGAGAAAAAGATGGAAGGTTGGAAGGAAAGGAGGCAGAGAAGGCGAGGCCTCGTGCCTTCGGGCAATTCACCTTCTTTTGAGCCCACCGTTCATCTTGATGATCGTCTCGCGTCTTCTCTCGGCTCTTGAGAGCTTCACACGGCGAGCTCCTCGTTCTTGCGTGAAAAACTTCTTTACTCGCGTTCACTCTCGAATATGGAATATTCGTTGAATTACTTTGCTGAAAGGAGTATTAGGTATTGAAAGATGATCTTCCTCGGGCTAAAGATCCGTCATCGTTCATTGCATAACCTGAAATTATTATTGAATCCGGACTTGGACACCTATAGTTTTCTTTAATTATCTCATGATTTATTGATTAATAATTATTAAATTATGTTTGCACTACATTTAATGGAAGGAAGATAAAGATAAAAAGTAACGAGTAACGATTAACGATAAAAAAAGCAAATACTATTTTCGTTCGTTGCTCTCTTTCTTTTTTCTTCCACCAAGGAAATCCATTCGGAAACAGTGGATACCCAACACCTACATAACATGTAAGACAAGCTGTGACTAGTCATCAACTTGAAACCGCTACGGGAGCTGTCGAGGAGCGAGTATACTCCGAGTACTCTTTTCTCGATGCCCGGGTATATGACGAACGGACGTACGGACGAACAGACGTGTACCTACGACAGTGTAAAATTACCGCGTCAAAAACAATTACGTTACGGATGAACGAATCGTGGCCGTGTTAGCGACTGCTCGCGATCCCTCCATCCGGCGTGATTTCGTAAGCAGCGAATGCCTAGCGCACGTGTCACCCCGCAATGTATATATACAACGAACCTAGAAAACAAAAGTCCACTCGACGAATGCCAATATCCTTAACTGTGACTGTAATATCGACGAGTGAATCATAATCTTCGTACTTTCAGGGCCAGCACGCGCATAGGAAGGCTCTAGAGGCAATTGCGAATTGCCAGAGCAGTTGTAGAGCGTACAATTGAACGTGAACGCTGCCGGTGCATCATCGAAAAGGGCTGCTGCCGCTACTGCCGCTACCTCTGCAGCAGATCCGATCGTATCAACGATGTTGGATGACTCGGGGTCGTAGTATGCGCTGGGGTAAAGTTCCGGCGAGTGAAGGGTACCGAGGGGAAACCGTAGAAATAGCTCGCGAGTGAAACGGCGCGATTGTGCAGCCGCCGGTCTCGTTCTCGAGCGCCCTGCGTGGAAACTGGAAAGGGGTCCGATCAATCAGCCACAAATCAGTATGCACGGCACGTACACCTAATGCCTTCACTCTTTCATCATATTCATTTGATCGCGCACGGAGAGAAGCCGCCCGGAGTGCCCACACGTACGAACTCCGATGTCTGTTACTCCAGAGCGGATTCAACGATAACCGTGTCGCGTCACGCCGTTTCCGATCCTCACTCGGCTCTCCGTGGAACGTCACGAGAGGTAAGGCGGAATATGTCAGATAACCCGGCTTTGATACACTTTCGACGCTCCTTCGATGCATTCCAAGACTCTTAATGTTGCGAATCAGTCGGGGGTTGGCCAACATGATTTTTTTTGTAGGTAGAGGAGATATTTAGGTTTTAATTGAAAAGTAGAGAGCAACGAGTGACACTGAGATCACAATTCCATCTTAATAGATCAGAGAAATATTTTATCGCTGAAATCGCATCGATGCCTACTCTGCCCCGATCGCTCGAGCAAATTCCTCACCGGGGTCACTTCAAAATGTTAAAAATAAAATTTTGTTAAAATTTTATTTCTATAGCAAAAATATCTTTCGCCGAATTTGAAATAAACTTAACATTTTCATAAGTTAAATATTTTATTTTACTCGATTCACCGGTGGAAATACTTTCTTTCGCTTTCGACTTGTCAGATTCAAATTGCCCTGTTGGACCAAATTGGTTTTGCAACGCTTTCTTCTCTCTGTAAAGTAACTCCGCCCAGTTCGAGTATAGAGCGAATTTCATTTGAAGTTATTACGCCAAAAAATCACTGCCTAAAGAAAAATGTATTACAAAAGCGATTGTATCTTCCGTGTAAGAGCTTTAAATAAAAATTCGAATACCGAGACCAGACAGAGTCTTCTTGCAAAGAGAATGGTACCTCGCGAATCTAATTTGTTCCATCAGGACAAGCTAAACCTTACGAAAAGTTGGCAATTGAAAAAAAAAATTTGCATCTATAAATTGAGCTACAAAAAAAAATATTTCTCTTATCAATATGTTTAATTTTTTTTCTTTCTTGTGTTTACCAATCTGTATTTTTGTTTTTCAGGTTGCAAAGTTTCATATTTACAGTGCAATTTCATTTTCATGATTTTCAGTTGACTCACCAGTGCGTCACTCGTAACTGAAAGTTTATAAAAGAAGTTTTTAGGTCGATTCTAATGGACGACACTGTAAGAGGGTTAATATTAGGAAGCAAAGAGCTGATCTAGGTGCGAAACGTTTTTCGTCCCGAACTATCGCCGGAGTCTCTATACCAGCAACGTGCTAATCACGTACGGCGATCAGCAGATTAACGTCCCAGCCAGACGCAAGGCCTTAGAATACGCGAGGCAAATACGTCTTTGGCTCGGATGTGGCAGAAGAGATCGAGATGGTAGCGAGACTCGGGCAATACATAATCCGGATTACCAAAGATCCGCTTAGCGAGTACCGCGGACACTTGCGTCGGACAACGATACCCTATACGAATATTCCGAGACCTTCTAAATGCAACTCAACCGACGCGGTGCGTTTACGTTTTTTTTTCCTTCCTCAACTGACTTTTGCATCCCGAACGATGCGTACGCAGCCTGCTTCCGTCTCTCTTTACTTGTTCTGCTGATACTTTTGTATAATTTCCAAATTCACAGAGATTCATAAAATAATTATTCATCGAGTGATTTATGAAAGCAACGAATCGAAATAATTTCAAGTCACCGTGACTCTGTCGTTCGTTAATAGACGCTACTGACTGATCGAGAGAATTCAAAGCAGTGAATCATATATGGACAGTTGGGATTAATCGTAATATCACTGATAGCTGAAAGAGCGAACGTTAATAGCATACGAGAATATGATTTTCATTCCTCATTCAACTTTTATCGATGCAATTGAACTCTGAATAAGTCATACTTGCTACAATGCTGCGTATATATTTATTTCACGTTACAAAGTACGATTATTATTAAAATTTATTATTAAAAAGTAAAAATATGTGCTTACAAATCCGGCAAATGAATTTTGAAAAATAATATTATATAAAATACGAAGAAAATTAATTTTCAAAAATTATAATTCTCCCATAACGAGAGCTGCCCATCGCTGCAACCACTCGGACATTGATCATCCAAATGGACTCTCGTTAATCTCTTCGCGGAGTAAAAGAAGTTGAGATTGGTATAACGCAAATTGGTGTTACATGGCCATGGTCTCGGGAGTCGAGAATGGCGGCCGTCTGAAAATTGATGGAGGCTCAATAAAGTCGCGAACGGTGATCGGAATGTCTCGGTGTAGCGCGAAGCCAATGAAAAACGGGTGCGTACCCGAGGCAATGAGAGGACGGAGGAAGTGGTTGGCGCATGATGCGGGGGGTTGCGGCGGTGACGGCGGCGGCGGTATCGGCATGGTACGAGGGAGTTCCAATTTAAGCCGTGCCCACGGTGCAAAAATGCTTGGGAAGATCGTCGGCGTAAAGCCGGTGGCCGGTCATCGGTCGGTCGGTCCTCCGCCGAGTGCTCGGGCTGCCTCGGTTCATTAACTGGAAACCCAATAGCGGTTGTTTGCATTGGCAGACGGCGAGAGTCCGTCCGGGGCATCGAAATTGCGAGCCATATTGCATACGAGAGTCCGCGCGCCGCCAATAGCGTCTGGCACGGCCCTCTCGGAGCTGCTCGCTCGTTATTGACAACGAGGGACCTCGTCCGCGCACACCGGATCGCACGCGCCCCCGCGCACCCGCGTCTCTCGCCGCTGTCTACTCGCATCGCTACGCTTGGCCCGATAGTGCTATCCTCCGTCCGATAGCGCTACGTCGCGTCGAGTTCGACGACTTCATTATCGATAGTTCCGGCCCCGTCCCGCTACCACCACCCGGTAACCGCCTTAATCGTTTTATTTTTCGGTCCGCTCGAGCGTACAATTCAGCCGCTATTATTCTCAAACTCTTTCCATCCTCCCAGTCATCGAAATAGCGCATGACGACGATGATACAAGAATGTTTATCGGTGTCGCGTTTATCTCCGTTAGTCCATTGGAATATCGTCCTGATTTCCAAGGGACACTGCGGCTTCTTCGCTGAGAAAGGGTACATAATTCGCGCGCAGAGTTCGTTGAGTTCCCTATGACAATGGCGGGAAAACGATATGCGAGGCTCACAGTTAAAACACAATTACGGCGAGTCTCGGTCGGCATAGCGCATGACAGACCGCGGGCGTACCGCCCTGTCAAAATAGATAACGCTCGGAGTAAGTCACCCTAAAGTTAAAATCGCACCCCTGTGGTGTAGCCGCGTGCCATGCGCCAGCGCGCAACTCTCGTCGACTCCCGAAACTTCCTACGTATTATAATACCTATACGACAGCGACGTCGACGCATCGCCACCCTCCCATACACCGGTCCACCGAATGTCTGTTTCGTCCATTCACTTTCGGTTAACGTTGACAAAGGGGTGGACAGAAGAGTATAAAGCGGGGAGCGAATGGTATCGCGTTCTTCGCCCTGAGATTCGTGTGACTGTCGGATATGTTGACAAATACACGACCCCTAATATGCAATAACGATAAGAGTCAAACCGGTGTGCATTTTTTCAGATTAGACTTCTTTAGCTTTCTTAAAAAGTCGATCGTATAGCCTTCCGATGTTTTGAATTTTAACCCACGATCAGCAATTTCGAGTAGTTCTCGCTCTGGCGACCGAGGTCGTATCGTTATTCCGTTTCCTCAATTCTAGTAAATTTAGAAACATTACTGTAACCGATCGACCAGTACTTTTTTTCAGTTTATCCTGTCACCGATGTTGTTGGAGATTTCTAAAAGCGACTGGTCTTATTGGTAACGGCGGTGTAGCGCGCAACGTCGAGGAATACAATGTCGCGTGATGAGGGGTAGATCGTGTACGCCCAACCCTTTCATTACAACGCTGTGGACCGGTTGACTCTAACTATCTACGGTGACGTGACGACATTAGCGGAACCTCGTGCCGCTTAATGCGGGGGGGGGGGGGGGGATAGCTCCATATCCACACATTGCTCCTTACTTGATCCTACATTTTTTTCCTAAATCAATTCGTTCATATATTATAAATTTTAACATAAATACTTGCTTCTCTGCGACAGCGCGGCAACATTATATTTATTATGAAAAAAACTGGTTCTTGGGTATCGTGCAAGCAACTTAGACCTAGTAATTATAGTTGTTACGTTAAAACTCAGTAAGAAAACGCTACACCTTACAATGATATACATGCTAATATACTTATTGGCTTTTTCATGCTGGCTCATTAATATTATCGTTTGAAAATAATAATGTCTTCGCTTGAGCTTCGAGATACTTTATTCTCATGCCATGTTAGGAGCCAGGGTATTGACTATAATTACAGACCGAGTTAACCGCATTCATTTTCACAACCGCCAATCATCGTACCATATTGCTATAATTTTACCTGTGTGACATTATTTTCTGTATGCAAATCAAATCTCAACGACGAAGTTAGTTGTAACTGCGGAAAAAGGTTAGCCCGACTCCGTGCAAAACGGAAGCAAAAAAACCGCAGAAGAGATTGCAGTGAGAACCGCATAGCGTTCGACAGAGAGGAACATCTCTAGTAGGTTCGAAGTAATAGGGAGCATCTTGAAAACTATCTCATTCATACTTTTTCAACGAAAAGTAGTCACTTATATGCACCGTGGAGAGCTACAATTGACGAGGAAGATGGCAGTATCCTAAGAATGAGCTACGAGTAAGTACGACTTGAGACAGCCAATAGGAATAGATGCGGTACGTTGGTGCGCCCCAAGCTCTCAGTAATTCGAGAGAGACAGACTCTGCTATTATAATAGATATGTTCGGTATGCAAACGTTGTGTACCGTTGTGTATACATACACGTTTAACGCAGTCTCAGCGGCAGCCCCGAGTATAACTACTCGATGTACATGTGGTGGGGCTTTAATTTCAGGATCGTCGCGAGAGACTTCAGCACCTCGTATAAAAAGATATTGCAGGTATTTGAGTTTTTATCTCTTTTTGCTGACAGAAATATTGCTAAAGAATATACATAGATTTCCATTCATTTCACAACCTTTTAAACCTGTTGCGCGAGGTCTTTTTTTTCTGTCGTTTGTAATTACGTATCGCGATATACAATAAATAAATAAATAAATAAATAATTAATTAATAAATTGCTGGAAAATGTACTCAAATGTAACATTTAATCAAAATCAAAGTATAATTTTAGTGCGAATATCTCAACGTACGCAAGTTGGCGCATTATTATCGTTCTACACTTACGAGAATGAATTTTACGAAATTATCAAGAGTCTGGTTGGATGTCCATCCGAAGTAGATGGAGAAATATTTTTTAAATTTTGACAACTGTGCATCGGTGAATACAAGGCACAAGATCGATTGAAATTAGGACAGTTTAGAGAAAATCCACCTGCAATATCGGTCAGACAAGAGTTTCCGATTGAAAGAGTGGCCACAAGGGCGGTGAGGGACAATCCTCGAGCGTGGCAAGGGAAGAGTAGACAGCGGTGGCGTCGGCACGAGTGGGGGGCAGCTCGTTGGGACGAAGAGAGCAAGCGTATAGGTCAGGGGGGCTGGCGGTGGCAGGGGTGCTACTACTTACCATACTCCCGATATAGCAAAGTTCCGCGTTACTCCTGCCGGCACTGTGCGCCGCTCGACTCGCCGGTCGGATAGTAGTCGCTAGCGCACGGTTCCCAACAGAGCCGCAGCGAGAGAACGGATCGCACATCGCCAGGACTCGCGCGTTCGAGAAGAAAATATAAAGCGAGAGTGGTTGGCTCCGTTCGATCACGATCGTACCCTGGGAGACACGATGGAAGACGGAATACGAGACTGAAAAACATAGAAAAGTAAACAGACAGAGAATAAATAATTCCTATACGAAAGCATGTATGCTGCTCGAAAATACAAATTAGTCATGGATATAGAAAAAACGGGAAAATTTTCAATCGTCTGTGGCATTTGTCGTGATATACAAGAGAACATTTTGAAAGGGGGGCAAAATAAAGGAATATCAAGGAATCTGACTGAACGAAATGCTCCGCGAGTGCGATACATTGGTGGCTGAGTCACCGAGTTCTGTGAGATTCGCCGGTTCGCGGTGCTGGTCACGTGGGACGCGATGAACATGCAACGACGATCGAACGGAGAGGGGTGACATGTGGCGGAAGAGGAGGGGCGTACTCAGGGGATACAAGTGGAGGTGGCTGTGGGAACGGAGCTGAACCGCCGAAAGAGGGGGCCAGAAGAACTCGATCGAAGAAGGTGAAGGAGAAGGAGAAGAAGAAGAAGAAGAACGGAAGAACAAGAGAGGAGAAAGAAAAGAGAAAACCCGACAAAGGAAGAAGACCCTCGTGACTGAATAGCAGCTGAGAACCACGTGGGGTACGTTCCGAGCATTCAGCATATTTCATTGAGCGAAACTTTCATAGTTTATGCCCGCACTGAATCATTTTATGACATTTATATATCCGCACATAATTTTTTTTTATTTTATAATGCACTTTCACAGATATCACTGATAAAAAAGTTGTCTGTTTGTATTTTTTTTTCACTCGACGCGATAACGAGTCTCGGACTTGTAGCGATAAAATTGTTTTAAAAGTTTTAATAGAGTATTTATCATTTTGGGCACTTTTTCACACGAAACGGGCATTTATTGCGCATGCTCAACGATACACCGCTAGTCGGATACTTTCCGGCTTGTAATACATTCACCGCGCAACTTGGCACACAGGCTAATTGAGCATGTACATCGAGATAGAGTCTCAAGCTTTATCGAGCCATCCATAACAAGCGGAGATGCAGTCTCCGAGTTTTAACGCCGATGAGATGGTCCATTAAACACGGGATGGCCGAGCGGTGAACACTCTCCTCTTGCGTCCACGAGTGTATGCCCCGCGAGGACTCGCGCCGACACCGTCGACTTACTACTATGCGCACGCGTATTTCATTCTCATCCGATTTCTCATTCGATCGCGCACGTGGAAGTATTACCGACTATCGCACGTGCGTTCATTCGGAGTCTTCGTTCGCTCACCTATCTGCATTCCATACATTATTTACGACCAGTTGTACAGTTTTAAAGATTTGACAAATTATTCATTGAAATACGTGGCATCCTGCTCAATATTTGTAAAAATAGATCAATGGAAGATAACATTTCAAAATACAAATTTATGTCCCTCGACTACCTTCTCGGTCCAAGTAATCCGGATGAAAATTTCAGTCGGTGGCTACTTTTGTGCGATTCCTGTCATAACGCCTTTTGTTCTTAAAGTTTATGTTATTCTATTTTCTAAACGCTACTTACTTTTGTCTTTACTTTTTTTTAATATGTAGATAATATTTTTATTTTTGTAAATTGATAACTCACTTTTTTGATAAGTTATTCTTTACGTTCAAAACATGTTTCTTTAAAAATTTGGCTTTTATAGAATTTAGAGCCAAGCAAAGACACCTGAAGTAACTCGAACAGAGAATGTAGAATTGAATAGAATGTAGAATCATAAGTCAAAAACTGAAATGTGGTTGAGAGTTAAAAAGAAATAAAATATTTTGTACTTATTTTGCAGGCCAAGTATTTGCGTTATCGATAATATTAATAATTTATAGTGCGCGGGGATAAAAAGTTTAAGTAAATAAAAAAATACACATTCAGATGAAAAGTTTGACGACGTGCGTACGATAGTACGGTCGACGGAGTAATAAAAGTAAAAAAATAAACCGAACGAGCGCAAAACATCGAGTTGCGGTGGTAAATTCAATTGGTAGCGTGAATAACGACTAACAAACCGCAGTTATATAATAAAAAGCAATGCAGCGGGACATGAATTAATTTTTGTTGGCGCTCCGCGTGACGTTGCCTTCGGTTTTGCGCTCACTCGCTCATTTCCTCCCTTCTACTTCGTCCCTCTGAGCAGCATCGAGCTATCGCACCCTCGCCCTCACCGAAATGCCAGAGTTTCTCTCAACGAAGAGCGCTTTCTCTTTCTTCCAACTGGAACGCTACCAAAATTCAATAAAGTCGAACGAGAACGACAACGCTTGAGCCCTTCGTATCCTCTCCCTTGCTCGCGTTCAGCACCGATTCTCCATGGGGAGAGTTTGCGCGTCAGAGTCATCGAGGAGATCCGGTGCATACATTAGAGGGCCGCAGAGAACGCTGGATATACCAGCCAGGGAACAAAGGGATCGCACCAAGGCACGTACCGTAAGACGATTAAGGCACGCGGATAAGCACTTTCTTTCTCTGTTTTTGTGACTTCGCTTTCGTCCTTAACCCTCTTTACCCCCGCAAACCACCCCAGGACATTTGCTTCGTGAATTAATATATAGAGAACCGAACAATATTTATTATAAATAAATTGAGGGCTTCGATTAAGTTAAAAACTAAAATTTCAATCCATGATAAACGCCTAAAATATAAAAATTAACTTCAAGTGAGTCGCCGCCCTCCCGCAATCTCCCATATTTCAAATATTATCATTAATCATCAAATAATAATTACTCTAAATTTACCGTAATTATTGCAAAAGCATAAATATTTTTATTTCTACACAATATTTCGTCCTAAATATGTATTTTTTTAAATATTTGCAATGCTATTCCATCTTAATGGGGCCCATCCCTTATATTATATATATTCGTCATGAAAAATTGGATAAATTGTATATCTTTTGAGATATCTCTGACGGATATATACTGAAAAATATTTGAAAAACATTTAAAAAATATATTTTTCCGTAGATCTCAAAAAGTAAAATATATAACATAAACTGTTCCAAATTTATAGTGTCGAAGGCGATTGATATGAACTTTTGATCAATGTTGACCCACTTAATGTCAATAGTAACACAGCATTCAACTCGCACAAGCGATTGTGTCAAAATTATTCGTAGTCCAACCTTGAAGCATTCAACACGTAAAAACAGTAAAATGAAAGAAAAAAAAAGAATAAACTTTTTCATGAACAATTAAATAAAAAATTATTTTTAATATATTTTTTGAATTTATATCATTTTCGTGGAGGATACTGAAAATTTTACCGACTCGACAGTTAGCCCGGAGGATCGTAGCAGTAGCAACAGCTCGGGCACCGCTATATATATATATATATATCGCGGAGACTCCGAGTGGTTATACCATTTGCGGTAAATGCGGTTGTGCTCGGCACTCCCCTCATCTGTCGCCGAAAGAGATTCTCGCTCGGAGCAGCTACCACTGTTTTGTTTCGTACAGCTCACTCGTCTTCACTCATACTCTTACCATTTTAATATTTTCCGATATGCTCGCACGCCACATTGCTTTATATATATATATATATATATCGCTAGCGATGCGAATTGGCTTTGGATCTGTCAGCAGGATGCGATGCCAGCGGCGAGGGTGCCCTTTTAAACAAGTGCTTCTTAATAAAGCATTGAGGCGCGAGACCACCCTCGAAAATTTGCCGACGTGTTCTCAGAGTTCACAGTTCCCTTGCAGCAGCACGGTCCACGATCCCTACAGCGCCTCGAGGCTATTTCGCGCCCTGCGCCTAATCCACACTAATGCACCTACGTATGTATATCAATCCTGTACTATGACGTAGGCAATGTAACGATAACGAGTCGAGGGTTCTCGCGATCAGCTTGGTCAGTCAGTCAGTCAGTCAACCCTGCTTTCCGTTATTTCGTTAAATTTTGGAAAGAAATTGTACTCTCCGAAGCATCGAAGAGACTCGCGGCAGAAGGGAACTCGAGGGCAGAGGGAGATAAATCGGTTTCCACCGGAAGGTCCCTCGTGGAGTGGAATCCACCGGGACCGCCTCCGCATAAAATGCTTCCTTTGAACTGGCGAAATTTTGTATAAAAAATATAAATAACAGCAACTTCGATATTTATTACAAGAAGAAGATAAAACTTAGCTAAAATATCGTTATTTTCTGGTTGGAATCGATAAGATGGTCTACGTACAGCGAGTCGACGAGGCATAACTTAAAGAAAAAAATTGTACTCGTAGCCTCGGGGAAGGTTCTCAAATAGCGCAGGGGTTGGTGAAGCAGCGGTGTATGTGCCGCGACGGATGTACGGCGTGACCCCTTGTCAAGCGACCTACTCGAAATTTCGCTCGACTAGCGCTTTTTTCAACATTTATTTGACAGCTGTCGGCCGCAACGCGTACGTTTTACCCTTATAGCGTCTGTAGTGCAATAGCGCGGTACTACCAGGAGGCCTGCTGTCTTCGACTTTTGTCTCGAGGGTCGACTCTCTCTCTGTGTGTCCTCACCCCAGCAGCACGTGCACCGATCTCGCCAAGTACGCACGAAGCAGAAAAAAACATTTCTTCTCAATCGCGGTCAGAATTTAAGAGTCAACAGTCAACGTCACCGCTCAGTATCAGCTAATCATCCTTAAAATAAAGAAAAATGTAAAATAAACAATGTCTCAAGATCAAATATATCGATTCAATGATAATTCAAATTAATTAATCAATTAAATTATATTTGCAGAAAATTCCGTTCACTTTTTTACTATAAATTAATGGAAAGACAATTGATTGTAATTAAAGTTTTCATAGGAATAAATAGAGTAGGGTTTTGTTTATTAACCTATAAGATCTACGAGAAGCTTTTTTAACTCTCGAATACTCCGGAGGAAAATGGGACGGAAGCCATACGCTTAATGTTGGCCTACCGATCTCGCCTCGATTTTTTCTATCGGGAGTTTTAAAACAAAAACTTTCTTCCCTTTCTTAATAAACTTAATCCTAATGAAATATTTTTTTACGGCGAATAGATATATTTGAAGGGGTACCGATTATTAGAAAAATACCGGAATAGCGACAAAGTATCGCCGATGTACTCGTAAGTAGAAAGTAAGAGCGTCTCTATATTCCGTAACGGACCAAATCACACGCAATCCAGTCCCCGTGGATCACTCGTAGGCAAGCAATGGATGTGCGGACGTACCAGCGAGGGTGTTCCACCGTAAAAAAAGAAATCACGCTCGTAGTAAACCGGTGAGAGTATCGAGAAGCAATCGACGAAGCCTGAGAACTTTGTCAATTAGAAGCCAACGATTAGTCGTTTGTCTCAAGGATCGAGAGAGCCACGCGAGGGCCTCGTAGGTAGCTCGTCGGTCTCCGAGTGATAGGTAATAAGTAATAACGGATCCCGTCCGCGGTTTCTACAACGAAAGGGACTAGCTCTTTCCCTCTCGTAGTCCGGTATTCGCGTATACAGCACGCACGTCGACTAGCTCGCGTATACGTAAGTAGATAGTGACTGGTAGACACGCAGGTAGTTAGCCGTAGGTACGCATACCGGATGCAGGCATGTCAGAGAACTCCGAGAGCCCGTTAATCCCGTATTACACGTGCGAACGCAGAGGATAATCGCTTCCTCGGGTTTTCTCGACTGCACAGCATCGCGAACGACGAGGAGTTGCCTCGAGAATATCGATAACTCAATTCTGTCTCTCCTCGATGACGACACAGATTTTCTAGTTATTATATAGCCGATCACAATAATTAACCGGGACTCTGTTCTCACATACGAGTTTTGTCCCCGCTGGAACATAGTTATATTCAATGCGAAACACGTGCCCCCTCGCTGAAAAATCTTGAAACGACGATGGCGCGTGCGAGTCACGCAGGCTCGCGGCATATCGTGCAATATCGATACGATTTTTACCTCGTTACCGAAGTCGTTCTGATAGATATATACGAGACAGCGGCGATGGTAACCGGACGATAAAAATCATTGAGAATGTTGCTCCCGTGATATTGCGTACGAGAGGGAGAGAGCAAAATGATATTATATATGTGTGTACCGCGGCAGGACTTGCGGCGAGAGCCTACTTTCCGAGCTTCGAGCTCATCGCGCGGTAGCAGCAGATCGTTCTCCTTTCGAGCGTCGTCACGGTAGTCAACAGGCGCGAGAGATCCGGACAGATTCCACCGATTGACTGTACAGTGGTGCGCGGCACCGGACGCACGCCGGACGCGATCGCGATGAAAAAGTCGCGCGATCGCTTGGCTCACCGCGACGTACTCGCGTACGTGAGTTACTACGCGATGCCTTCGACCAGCGAATCCGCGCTGGCGGCGGTAGTCTCCGACGTTTATCGATGTAGTCTCGTTCGCGACGGGATTCGAACGACACCGATCTTTGTACGTGGCGTTCGTATAGTCGTGCGCTTTCCCTTTGTATCCTACGTAGCATTATTACAGTACTGTGCGCGATGGTCGAGTTACTTTTGTAAATGCGCTATCTCGATTCCATCTGTCGACGTAGCACGAGTTGGTAGCCGATTTCCGCGAGGCTACCAGATCCGCAGAAAGATCGGATGGAATGTAGAGTCATGAGAAGCCCGAGGCGAGGAAACGTTCGAGTATATTGTCGAGACCGAGGGAGAGAGCGGAAGGAATGGCGTAAAATCGAAATCGTTCAGGACCCCCAAAGATCGGCAATTTTTGGGATGGTCGCGAGGCATAATCATGATATTTATCCCTAATGAAATTAGTCGTGCGCCTCGAAACGCGTGGAATAGACGTCGTACCATGAAATTACTATAATGGTCGCGGACGAGGGCCGTCAAAACCTATTCGGGAATTCAGACAAACGATCGGCCTCACATACAACACACACCGATATCCGACCCCGGTGCCCCCTTTAGCCTCCTGCACTTACACCATCCCACACATTGTACCATAATTCCATAATAACGATTCGGTCTCTCAGACACGTAAGCTCAAGAAGGCCTCCTTCCTGTTTCCCGCAGACTGTGCACCTACCAAACACACAGTTTCGCCAGTTTTTTGCCAGGAATTTAAAATTACGGTCGTAAAAAGGCGAGGCTAGGCGAGAGAGACCGGGTTAAGTTAAATTAGAAAAAGATTCGACCCCCCCCCCCCCCCCCGCCGACCCCCCGAGGCTGCCTTAGTCGTTTTGAACGTTGTAACCAAAAACTGTGTTTCGAACCAAAGACTCGTCTTTAACAGTCATCATCGATACTCTCTTACTTCCTCATAGACGCAACCTTGCTTTCTTCAATGTTTTTATCCCGTTATTTTGGTACCAGGGAAACACTAAAAATAGTCTAAACCCTCCAGAAGTATGGTTTTTCAAAACCAATAAATCAAATGTAATTTATTTTACTTCAAATATATGTGATCCTGTTGCATTGCTTATTGTCAGCGGATTATTCGTTACAAACGTTGTTTAACCGGATGTGCATACAGGGTACCTGATCCGCGAGCTCGAACGTACGCGACTCATCGCATTCGGGGACCCGCAGCCATAAAGCCCAGCGGGCTCGTTCCACTGGAAACAATTGCTGCCTCCGGGCATCATTTACATCATAAGCAATCATAATGATCGAATTTTCGGCGAACGAACGATGATCCAATGAGTGGAACGACTAGGGGGAGCCAATTCAGAAGTGGGTACCCACTTACCGACGGCTCCGATGCAGAGAGCCACCACGTTGGGTGAGACGGAGCGAGACCTTCCTTCCTCTCCTATCCACCCTCTACCCGCTATGCTCATGCTTTCGCTCGCCCTCTCTCTTCTCTCCTCTGTTCCGTCGATCAAGCGGCCTCTTTCGTTATATAGCTCGAGGCTACCTGCGCCAGTTTATACCAACTGGCACCCACCCTGGAGCTGCAGACCGCTTCTCCCAGTGTTCTCTTTTACACTCAAACTATCGTTCGGATCTATCGCGCTCGTGCTCCTTCACGCATCATCGAATCCAAAGAAGCCCGGCTTTTGAGAAAGGTAATCGTTGTAAAAAGTGCTAGAAGCTAGTAGGCGCTTCGCGCTTGTGCCCCCTGGCTCGTAATACCTCGTTAAGTACCAGACCATGGCTTCCAGCAACCAATTTCCCCTCGCTTCGTTTCCCCTTGCGTCTTTCGTTTCCCTCAATCATTGCTGTATTTCGCATTATCCAGAAGTTACACAGTTTCAAAACATTTATCAATAGGTATCACTCCGATAGTCGATCTTCTCGTGTCCCAAATTAATTAAAAATCATTTTAAGGATTGCGATCCGCTGAGCGCAACTGGCTCGAATCAGATTCTACCCAGATAATATTTGGAGGACACGGCACTGTACAAGCCGGATATAACGGTGAAATGTTTCTACTTGGTCGATATTATGTTATTCGGCGCTTCTATTGTTATTCCATACAGTTCGGAGCATTGATTCTCCGACAGCGAGTCAGTCGCAGAAACAGTAAAACTAGCTGCTGTTTTCGACTCCACCGATGCTGCTTCACTCAGTCTCTCCTCGAATCCCTTGTATCGTATCTTTGCCGGTTCTACCCTGAGAAGTACGCGCGTAGTATACATAGAAACACAGATACAATGATAAAAGATGGAGCGCGATCGCGCACACGCACGCACCTTGTCTTATTCTCCGGAGCGCGCACATTCGGTCTGCCCCCGCATCAGTATGCGGACCACGAATCCTCTGCCTCCCCCGTTTCACGTGCCCCACCCTTTTCTCATCTCGCTCGTGGCCTCTCGGTCTCTCCTCTTGCCTGCTTGTATACGGCATCACCTACAGAAACGTAGGCCCTTTCCAACAGAGTGTTTCCACCGGGCGTAATGTCGAAACAGTATTGATTGCAGTTCGGAGGCCGTTCTCTAGCTTAACGCTATCTATACCCATTCGACCAACTATAGCTACTGCTTTACAGCACCAACACCTAAAATGTCCACTGACCGCCGGGGTATCGCTGCCTCGGAAAGCTCTTATCCTTGAATGTCTTCCCCGCGACCCTAACCGTACTTTTTGCCTTAAGTAAATCCCTTTCTTTCGCTCGGTCAATATTGTTTCGGCAATTTTTATAAAATAAGCAATATCTGAAAAACGTTGGATCCCACGCGCGTCGTATCATTGGATTTATCAGTATTTGGTACAGCAGAGGGCGTTGCGGCATAAACCCCAAGCGAATTCCAACTCAGGGCTGTGCTAGAGGGTAGTAACGAGGTAACAATGACCTTTGAGGGTCGACGAGAGCGAAAGCAGGCGATGGCAGAGCGAAGGGACGCGGAGGTGGCGGGTATAACCGCAGATCCTCCTCTCGAAAGATAGGGTTGGCCTATCCTCGCGCGCTAGATAATTAGACGGGTAATCGAGAGCCCTCACGAGTTTCGAAGTATTACCTAGTCGGCAGAACTCAGGCTCGGCACCTATCTAATGGCAACGGGACGACCATGGTGAACTCGCGCGAACGAGAGAGACTCGACATTTCTCGGTCGAGAGGACGTCGTTTTCACATTACCTCGAAATCGGTCCTTCCTCCGAGGCATCCTATCGCAGAATCTTTATTGCTGACCATTTCCATACTCGAGATGCAGGGGACTGTATTGACTTTCGTATCCACCGAAGTACCTAATAAAATACCGGTCTATCGCTACACCAACATTATTTAGGGGGAGGACACGACATTTTTTATAACTGCTGCATCTCTTCCGGGATTCTATAACGTTAGCTTACCTGTGAAGGCTTCGAAAAGCATGTTATCATGTTTTATTTATCACCAAAAGCGACGTACATTACGTACATTACTATAATCGGAGAAAACGTGGTTATTCCGTCAACTATCGAGCAACAACTGTCAATAATTAGTCTATGCAACTTGTTTTATAGTGAAACCAATTAAAGGTAGTTACGGTAAGTATAAAAATTTTCGCACTCAATAAAAATTCATAGTTGTGCATTTTAATAGTTGCCAGTATCATTTTTATTTCCCTCGGTGTAACACTTGGGAATTCCTCCCAGATTAAGTAACGAAATAGCTTCCGAGCATAGATCGTACAACGAATTGAGTTTTCGAGAGAAAAAATCGAACAATCGAATCTCTTGATATCATCAAAAACAACTTCCCATAGATTCGCATAAAATGTTGGAAACGGCGAGAAAGTTGCCGGAGTCCTGGCGTACCCGTGCGACTCGAAAGCTTTTTCGGGGGTTTGGTGACATAATGAGGCAGATCGATTGCTGGGTACATTATCATAACAATATCGAGACGCCCCTCTGTGACCAGCGCGACTCCCGCGTCCGTGTACCTAACACAATTGACAGACGACTGGAATTTCGGAAGAAAACGGGAAAACTGGGGTGCTGGGCGACGCTCTTCCACTGCGGATAGATGTCACGAGGGTGAGAGAGGTATATAGTTCAGGATCGAGAAGTGGCACACGCACCAGGGGCCACTGTAGGAAAAGCAGAAGAGGGTCAGCCTCGCGCCAAGCGGCTTATTAGCCAGCAATGTGATCTATTTGCCCTGTACGCGCATAAAGAACCAACCATAGCGTTATTGTACCGCTATGTTACGAGCAAAGGGCATATTATTGGCCAACGGGGACCTCTGGTTAGCTCTGGTGTACGATAAGGGCAATACATACACAGATACGTGCTACAATACTGCATTGCAGCTATACCGTATAGTTAATAACGCAATGGAAAGCTAACCATCGCGTTTACTTCGCGAAAGAATTCCAAGTAGGCGATACAATAATTTTTCCTTTCGATTCAGATATTGCTCTATCATTGTCTACCTACTGAGTTTATTGCCGATATATCCTGTCAAAGTTATTGATACCTTTTTCTTTGGAAGATCAAGAATGCTTCTACGTGACAAGGAAATAATAGGTGTTGTAGAATTTATTCGAGTGTCCTAACAGGTCCTCCGTTGGTGCACGAGCCTCTTGTCTTGAATTCCAGAAGATTGCTAGGCCACTCCGAGGGTCCCTTGGGAATTTTGTCCAAGGGAAACGGACGAACATCGAACACCTTACGTACACCTAAGGTTTTTGCAAACTATGTGCCTATTATTTTCTATAATATATCTATGCTGTTTTCGTTTGTTAAATCCCAAAATATGTCCACAGTGCACAAAATGGCACGTTCAGAAAGCGGACAATCCTTGATTATGGCGCAAATAAAAATCGATGAATCTAACAATTCATAAAACGATTAATATTTTATGATATATTGAAGTTTTTGAAAAATGGCTTTGTACGATCTATATATCGTAAACTTTAAGATTTTTGATTAGATAGTTCTTCAAAAATTGAGTTATTATCAAGGTCGAATGGTATTGAATCGAAGCCGAACCTGAAAAGAGATTGAACTTCTATTGGACTTTGAATTTGCGAAAAACAATATGACTTTCGTAATTTCGATAAGCATTCATCGATACAACTGAATTTTTTACAATGGTGAAATAATATTCTGCAGGGCTCGATACAGAGTTTGGACAAGATCGATAGATCGGGTTCAAAATTTGTGGGATTTTCAATTTTCATATGTGTCAATGCTATCAATTTTTTTAAGTTTGAGAAATCGAGCTATAACTTTGTACAGATATAAAAGGGTGTTGAGGGATTTTTAATATAAATTTTCATAAAAATCGATAGAGTCGTTGAAATTTGATACAACATTGAATTTGTTTATTCAAAGGACAAAAGATCGGAGATTTTAGAATCGCTTGTTTGATCGATCTAAAATTGATCACACAATACATTTTCCTTTTGGTTACAATTGTCATTCAAATATATCGAAGCAATCTCATTGCTTCGATATATTTTAGAAGATTTTGATTTTCTAAAATTAATCATTCAAATTTTGTGAAACTTTGTGCAATTTCTAGCGAAATATAGTAACTCAAGGACTTGATTGTTATTTTCCGACTTTCCGTAAAGTCTTCCTCCACGGTGAAGCCAGAATTGAAACTTTCCCATGGAGGTAGCTTTTGTAAAGGATCAAAATTAATGAGGAAACAATGTGCGTAAGATTCTACTTTGCATCCTTGTTATTTTTTCGCGTTACTATATGATTACAATGTGCGTAAGGTTCTACTTTGCATTCTTGTTATTTGTTTTGCGTTACTAAATGATTATTTGTACGATGAGGAAGTTTGAGCGGACCTGTAGGCCGTACAAGTAAGTGCGAATGCCGGTAACAGGATGACCAACGCTATGGCCTCCATTCGTGGCTCTCTCGGTTCCATTGTCGGTTTTGGTGTCGCTTGTCATGCCAGAAGGCATTGTTTAGCATAGCGCGGGTTCGGCCCGCGCGTCGTCCTACTCTGACTCACGTTATCGGCTTCCGTCCTCGCGACCCCGCATACCTCTCTCGCGCGTTACCGCTGCAACCTACCTACACCTTTTCAGTAATAAACATAGTAATTCTACATATTACTGTGTAAATAAAAATATTTTATACAATTTATCGACTTGTGCAGCACGGATGTGTTGACACCTGGATATCTCAGGAAATAATAAATAAAATGCTGTGGAATTTATACAGATTATAAGTCAATGGACGATACGAAATTCAGTGGGATTACGTTAAATAGTATTATGCCGAATGGTAGTAATAGAAAATGGCTCGGTACAAAAGTAAAACATCTCTGCAGACTCCCCTTAAAGTAATTGATAAGACAGACTATTCGCGATAGCGTGGCGCACCTTCGGATCAGACCTATGGAAGCAACTGTAGAAACACTTTTGAAAAATCCATACCCGGGTCAGAGCGTCGTCGTGGAACGTACGTACGGGATTTCGCTGTGGCGGAGCACAATGGCGCGTTCTGGAATAAGGCTCGAGAAGAACAGCAGTAGCGAAGGCTCGGGAAGCGAAAAGAGTGAGACAGCGGAGAGCTCGAACTGCCGGGAAATGGAGAGTGTGCGAGAGGAAACGAAGGAAGGTGTACGTGGGAAGACGAGAGGGAGAAAGGAAGGAAGGAGGTAGATAGCGAGCGAGAGAGCCAGTGAGCTTGCGGCGGTCCTTGCCCCGAGTACGTGCTCCGAGTGTCAAAAGCTTCTGGCATGACACGGGAGCCGAGCCGAGCTCCGTAGGCGAGCCACGAACTCGGGGATGACGGTAGACCAAGGTCTCTGCCGATCGATAAACACTCTTAACTGAAACACACGGAACGTATACACGATCAAGTTTGCACGGTGATTGCGACCGGACTGACTGGATTGCCTGAAATCGTCACCGGGAGCCAGGCGACATACTTTTGTGCATCGATCTAACCGATATTTCATAGCGGATAGTCCCTATTTTTCACTTTCAATATATTTATAATCCCACGTACAATTTTTCCATACTCCTACAAAAGAAACTGCTTGAATTGGCAACTGCGTATCCTTATCGTACCCCAAATCTCATACATGCGCTAGACGTTCCTCGACACTCGATAAAAAAAATATTTTCTCCCCGTTTCAAGATCCGAGGATGACGAACCGCACAAACAGCACTCGCGGCTACATCGTACATGCTCGCGTGTATACAACGAGGGGTTGATGGGGTGGACTGTGACGAAGGTGTCGGTAGATCTCTATCTATAGCCCCGTCGACCGTTCGCTCTCATCCCGACGCGCCGGGCTCTTTGGAAGCGTGAAATGAAATTTGACAGATCGAAGCAAGGACTCTGACTACTCTATGCATCCATTCCATCCATGTACCTCCCCCGAACTTTCTTTCTCTTTTCAACTCCCTCGCGCCCCCTTTATCTGTATCTGTCTATATATATATATCTATCTATCTATCCATCCATCTATCTATCTATCCATCTTCCATCAACGGCCTCGATCTATACGCACCTAGTCCCTCCGTCAGTTGTTATAAAGGGTGATTTTTTAAGAGCTTGAGAACTTTTTTTTAAAAAAAAACGCATAAAATTTGCAAAATCTCATCGGTTCTTTATTTGAAACGTTAGATTGGTCCATGACATTTACTTTTTGAAGATAATTTCATTTAAATGTTGACCGCGGCTGCGTCTTAGGTGGTCCATTCGGAAAGTCCGCTTTTTTATCGACAAATTTTGTTCAGCGATGAGGCTCATTTCTGGTTGAATGGCTACGTAAATAGGCAAAATTGCCGCATTTGGAGTGAAGAGCAACCAGAAGCCGTTCAAGAACTGCCCATGCATCCCGAAAAATGCACTGTTTGGTGTGGTTTGTACGCTGGTGGAATCATTGGACCGTATTTTTTCAAAGATGCTGTTGGACGCAACGTTACGGTGAATGGCGATCGCTATCGTTCGATGCTAACAAACTTTTTGTTGCCAAAAATGGAAGAACTGAACTTAGTTGACATGTGGTTTCAACAAGATGGCGCTACATGCCACACAGCTCGCGATTCTATGGCCATTTTGAGCGAAAACTTCGGAGAACAATTCATCTCAAGAAATGGCCCGGTAAGTTGGCCACCAAGATCATGCGATTTGACGCCTTTAGACTATTTTTTGTGGGGCTACGTCAAGTCTAAAGTCTACAGAAATAAGCCAGCAACTATTCCAGTTTTGGAAGACAACATTTCCGAAGAAATTCGGGCTATTCCGGCCGAAATGCTCGAAAAAGTTGCCCAAAATTGGACTTTCCGAATGGACCACCTAAGACGCAGCCGCGGTCAACATTTAAATGAAATTATCTTCAAAAAGTAAATGTCATGGACCAATCTAACGTTTCAAATAAAGAACCGATGAGATTTTGCAAATTTTATGCGTTTTTTTTAAAAAAAAAGTTCTCAAGCTCTTAAAAAATCACCCTTTACAAGCGTACAGAGGCATCTCGATTTTTCTATCCACGTATCGCGGTATATGTGATGTGGCTCTCAAGCCCGGATTGTTCCCAAAATGGCGCTGGAATGGCAAGACGAACGGGTTGGCACCTCCCGCGTAATCCGCGGACACGTCTATGTCGGTACAACCACCAAAGGAACGCGTAGCATCTTTTCCGTCTCTTTCTCTCGTTGATGTACCCCACGCGGGTTCCACATAAGCTCATGCATCGTCACACAAGCTCGCCCTTCGTCCACGTTTTCGCGCGCACCCTATTTTATACAATTCTCTTTTATCTGTTACTTCGGCGCGTTTCACTGGCCCGTCGCTTACGTTCCCTCGGGGCGTCCCGTTCGTTCGCCAAACGCGGGACTCCTTAGTTCCAACCCGACACCTTTTTACAAATACATCGCACGCCCTTCTGCTCTCACCCCGCTGTTCCTCCGCTATCCTCTCGCCCTTCGCCAATTCAATCCCACTGTGTCTCACTTGCTGGTATTATTTAGTGGGTGCTACATTTGCCTAAGCACATCAAATGCTCAGGGCCACTCGGCCCTCGGTTCGCTAGGCAGGTACTTAAGCCGCCTCGAAGCAGCCACTGTACAACACGCGAGTATTGCCCTTTGCAAGGCTCTACGCGCTGTAGATAACGACAGGGGAGTTCCAAACCGCCGGGGGCCATTTTAGGAGCCACTCGTCCGATGGATGTAGCCATGCGCGTATATGCGTAGCTTTCCTCGTACTTTGGACCATCGTTTTAGGTACGCACCGTCCATAGAGTCGTCGGAATAAAGTTGATCGGTGCGGGAGACCAGGGCCAGTGCGGATGGGAGCTAAAGATAATCTGTGCGATCAAAGTGCGTGAGGCGATGTCTGAATCCGAACGTTACGTTCACCGTTGGAGAGGTCTGACCAACCTTCGTGGGGTGTATACAACGTACAGGACATTTGATCGAGCGACAGCTGTCTCCGCGCACCGAAAACCAAATTATATTCTCAAAGGATCGTTGATCTCTATTTAGATGTTATCTCCGCTACGCGCGATGCGAGGCATCGCAGCCCGACACCCTCATTTCAAATGCCGTACAATTTCATCTCTGACACCATCAACACCTATGTCCCCCAACATCGAAACTTCAATGTTTCCTTCAAACAATCTTGATATCATCTAATAGGAAATGTAACGCGAAACTGTTGCGCGATCATCTCACCGGTGTAGTACTTCGAACAAGGAAATACAACTGCAAACAGAGGTTTTTATCTTTGAATAGTAAAATGAAAGAAAAAAAAAGAATACTCACGGGCAAACTTTGGACCCTCTGACTTTTTTACGAGAATCTTACGAGTTACTAAAGTTTTATTTTATTCGCGCCCTTGACTAATGCACACATGCTGAATTCCATCGGCTCTAAGGTCGTTGCGAATAACATGTTCGCAGTACTGTATTACCATACGTAGATTAGAGGTTGGTACTTATATTTTTTTGCGTGGCCATCGTAGTTGTGAATAATAAAGCGCTGTCGCATTGTAGTAAGTTCGTCTACGAGGTGTGGCTTTATATCTTACTCTCGGTACTCCATGGTCACAGTTATAGCAGATCCGTTTTCTCCGTATTGCATTGTTCTAATCCTTGATTGTGTTCACCGCGACTCTATCGATCTCGGCTTCGGCACGCACACCACGCTTACCCTGCGGAGTCAGCCGCGTCCCGCATGTTTTTCTTTGATTAATTGAGCCTCCGTAGCTCAATAGTCAGATATAAAAGTGATTCGTTGACGTAACAGGAACGTAAAATATATTATAGCTGCCATGGTCGTCGTCGTCGTGGAATAGCAGTCGCGACGAGATGAGAAAAACTACGTAAAGGCATAATTCACGATGCATCATTTATGAGAGAGTGGACGGTGGAAAAACAAGACGGCGGTCTCTTCGCGGGGCGTCGCGTAATTAGTGCGTAGCAATAACGACGGCATAACGCCGTGTTCCGGAGAAAAAGTCTCCGGGAATTTTGCCTTTTTGCTCGCAAAACTCTCTCACTCGTCTTTTGTACGACAAAAAAATTTCTATTTGAGCGAATCGTGCGAGGGATTTCCTGGAGTCAATGAAGAAGTCAGGGTGGATGAAGTCAAGATTCCTCGGGTTGTACGTTGAATACGGCAAATTCCTCGGTAGTCGAGTTCACCGCCACAGAATCAGTTAATTATCCGTAGATATTTTTCGCTCGCTCCGACCCTTTGCCCCGAATGCTCGTTGCGCGCCCGCGAGAACCCAGCCTAAAGGGTTAGCGATGAACTTACGGACTACGCGAGCGGTATAATGAAGCTTCGGAACCCCTTTTGCCCGAACAAGTCGTCGCCTCTGCTTTGGATATATTTTATTGGACTACCGTGCCGTTCCACTCGAGTCTCTCTCGCTCGTCGCGGCTTTATTATCGTCGCGGCGATGGGCCCTCCACCCTTTCATCGTTCCCTCGGAAAGCGCCCCCGCATTGCCCGAGCTGTCCTGGTATTTCTCGCCGCGGGATCAGCCCTTCCTCACGCCCAGCTGCGCCGCGATCCCTCGCACGTTCCGGTGCTCTTCACAAAAGCCTCGTGTTATGCAGTGACGCTCAACGAGCTGTGACATCGTGCACGAGTTGACGAATAAATACAAGGGTTAAACGCTAAACCATACCTCTTGTACTTTCGTACTCGTAAGCAGCAATGAGGGATATCGCACGCTGTTAGCCCGCGTCCGATTCATATGACCCTCGTCTCAATGACACCCCCGTCGATCGGCCATCGCTCGAATCATCCTTCATTGTGGCTATCCCAGTTGAATAAAGACATTTTCGCGACTTATACCGATTGACATCCGGACCCGTAACTCATTGTCCCGTTTGCTATGTATCCATCGATACAGGGCCGATACGAGTAGAACATTTTCACGCACGGTTGGAACTAATAGTAAAATATAAACGCTTTTGTTTGTCAAGAAATAAAAGCAAAATGTTTTTGTTAATTTAACAACCAGCAATGTTGTTACTTCTAGAAATAGAAAAATACAGCTCGAAGTACATTTTACGAATTCATAAAATGTTTTACTTTAGTTTTACTTTATATAAATTTCACCCAATTTCTGTCATTCAAGAATTATTTATAACAGTGAAATTGTTTGAGAACCAGGCAAAGCTTTTAACTGTAGATTAAAACTATAACGCGCACCCTAATCCGGCAATATCTCATGCTGTCTTACGGGATTCATCGCTCACTCGTAGCTCACTCTTCCTGCTTAGTGGATCATATATTATACCATTCTCATCGGTGGATCAACCCCTTACCAAATATCTATCCACCCCTTGATGCTAAGAGTCGAATTATCGACATACCTCTAAGCGGCTTGATGGCTTATCATTTCGTTTCTTATACAGCCAATGTCCTTCTAACCACGTTTTATTTTCTCATTAAAAATCGGATAAGACTTTCCATAATAAAATATGCTGTGTGGCGTCTCTCTCTCTCTCTCTCTCTCTCTCTCTCTCTCTCTCTCTCTCTCTCTCTCTCTCTCTCTCTCATGCTCGCGCGCGCGCGTCTCACACTACATTTTGGAGCTACGTCGAGACGGTAACCGGCATCGTCTCAACGCAGCCATCGGCATCTGTTCGCGAAGGAATTACGACGTAACTTTGTCTCCTAAGATAACGCTCTCTCGGTGTCTCTGGCGACGAGTCTCCGCGCGGTGCTCCTGCTGCCGGTGAGTGGTGCGCGTTGTACGGTATGTCGAGCGAGCAGGAGGTAGAGCGAAAGCGAGGTGGAGCGAGGACTCGCGAGCACAGGAGTGTGTATGATGGGTGGGTGGTGAGACTCCGGAGCTACTACCGGGGCTCGAGTTTCCATTGGGGTGGTTCTTGCGGCGATACAGAGAGCGAGCCCGCGCGATTTCTCTGTCTCGCTCTTGCACTTTGCATCGGTGGTGTGTCTCCGATGGCGGTGCGGAGGGTGGTCGGAGGGAAATGCGAGGGGTTTGCGCGTAGACCTCTTCGCCCCGTCTATACCGCAACCTCTCCTTTCTCTCCTCTCTGGCGATCGGTTGACTCGGTCTTGCTCTCGTCCACTATGGTTTCGGTGAGCTCGTCGGGGTTGCTCGGTCCCTGGCTGGCTCTGGGCGTCGCACGTCGCAGCCGCACCACCGACGCTCCCGCCGCCGCCATCACCCCTGTTACACCCGGAGCCGCAGTCGCGTCGGCAGACCCCAGCGAGACATACAGCATACCCGCTATCACCCACAGATAGCGTGGTTCGGTCTCTCAGCGTGGCTATGGGGTGTCGCGGGCTCATACATATTCAGCGGATGCATCACCCGACCTCTGCCTCTCGACGTTCATCTATTGACCCGACTTCCCACAGGGACAACTCTGTTTAACGCCCGACGATACTTTCCCCGGTACGGGAGTTCCATGGAACCCGAATTACAGGCCAGTTTTCGAGTCCGATTGATGTTTAGGCGTTTTATCAAAACCCGAAAGCGCCGCTGGGACCTGCTCCAACGACCTCTCGCTACGCTACTGCTCTCCCATCCTCCCCCAGTGCACCATCCACCTCGTACACCGATATATACTCTTCTCGGTGTACTCTCCGAACTCCAACCCTCGTGCCCTCGTCCAAACTCGTCAACCTTGCTTTCCACTTCCGTTCAGTTCCTGGTACGCTCTCACTCTCTGTTTTCAATAGTCAACTTCTATATTACACTCTTTGCTTACGACGCTACAGAAAAAAATGTATTGTTCATTTTTATAAATTTCATACTATTAATAGAAATTCCTTTCAATTAGGCAATTTTTTGATTGACTTTTTAATTTCTTTTTTACTTACCACAGAAAGTCGAGTTATCTAAAATTTGGCTATCGAAGAAACCTGAACACCTCGATATATTGACAATGAAAAAAATATTTACACCGGTGAACTGCGCTACTAAAAAAATATTTCATTTATGAAAATATGTAACATTTTTGTGCGCTTCAAGTGATATCCATTTCATCAAGTTACAGGATTTTATATGGCAGCTGCAAACCAATTAAATTTTTATGATTTTCAGGTGTCGTAGCCCCTTTAAATCTACATTGTGAGAAGGAAAACAACTTTTTGTAAAGATACAAACTCGAATACAAACTTTTTAATTCACCTGTAAGATATCCTACGTCTTTTATACGTTACGTCCCGTCGAACTTGTTCACTTCTCAATTATTCATTCTCCATGTTCCACATCTTCCCGTCTGATACATTGACTGGTCGATCAAAAAGTCATTAACACTCGGCGAAAGGAGCGTAAAGTACGAAAAGTATAGAAACACGATTCTCACGTTAATGAAGATTTAAGTGGTGGAACAAACTCGTTAGTCACGAGCTCCTGAGCCACATAGAAAGATGATGCTCGAGGACCGAAAATCCGGTGGTCGATGCAATCAAATTTCTTAGCTAGAAACTCATTATCGGACTAGAGCTAGTCCTATATCCAGCATTTTATAGTACAGTTATACGAGTTAACGTCTTGATTACGATAATTCAAGCTGTATAATTGGTCCACGAGTCGAGAGGCACGGGTAGTACAGATTCAATAATTTACATAACAATTCAAGTCCGGTTAAAACGACACATAATTGATATAAATATGTTCGCTCGACGACGGGAGCGAAAGAGTGGGAGAGGGAGAGAAAGAAATACAGACGGACGGTAGACCGTGGCTGCGGGCTTCATGGGTATACCCATGAATTGCCCCGTCGACTGCGGCTCTGCGCGCATAATTTAGCATAAATAATAAATAATATCGTGAACACGTGCCGGCGTTGAAGCGCGTGCGTCATTAATAGCCCAGCTATACTCTTGTGACGCGACGTTTCAACGTATCTGCATCAATATGCGGATGCAAAAGGAACATCAGGTACGCAGATAGGGCAGTACCGATAGTACCGGTGTTGTAGTAGCTTAAGTATTAGTAGTAACGATACACAACCATAAATATCTATATATATAGATAATCATTGCTGTATCTACCGCTGCAGGCATCGAAATGCACATCAAATACGCAAGTAATATGCCAAAGCTTGCACTCTTACGTTGCAAATCCGGTAGTCAGTCGCGGTAATTCTTCTTGCGCTCGCTTCTTCGCGTCGGGTTCACCGATATACCATATTCTTCCCTGTATAACGCCTTCCCGACCGCTGACCGGCTCTCTACCTACGTGACCGCATCGATTTATGCATTTGAATGCGCACTTTTGGATTTAACGTCCTGTTAACGTCCACTTTAAACGTCAGCGGGCACCCAATATGTATACCGTGGCTCCCTAATGACCACCGTGCACTCTCTAATTATTATTCCTTCATGACGCGGGCCTACTCGTCCTTGACCAGCCATACTCATCAGCATTATTCGACAGGGAAAATACTTTTTAGATTTATATTTTCACAATGCTCCAATGGCCACAAAAATTAAGATTACTAAATAAAATAAACGACACTGCCTATGTATTATATATTTCCGGCATTTTCGAGTTATATAAATCTAATAAATTGATCATAACAAAATAAAGCATTTGGAGAAAGAAGTTGAGATTTTTATTTATTTTAAGGGAATCAAAAAGTGGAAGAAAAACATCTACTAGTTTTTAAGACTCCGTTGAATCGAAAATGTCCGATTAGTAATGATACCCAGCTTTTGTACAATTTTCAAACTAACAAATTTAATCTATGATTTAACATTTTTTTGTCTTCGTTTTTTCTAACTAAACTCAAAAAATGCTTAACGAGCAGCTCCAGTCTCACCGATAGGCAATCAGGGAATGTCCGAAATGGCTCCAAACATCGATACGATCGAGCTACTCATTTTTTTCAAAAGTAGCTATAAATTTCACTACTAAAACTTGTTATAAAAAACGAACAATCAAGAAGAACATTAAACAAGATGAAAAATAGAGGTAGAACCTCATCGACGAGGCTCCAACGATATATTCGTAAACTGTAAGAAAAAAAAAAGAGATGAAAATAGAATTAACGTTCACGAGACGAGTCCGAGCGTGGCAAGTCGAGCGAGACGATCGTGATTCGGTGGTAGCAGAGGCAAGCTCGTTGGCGACGAGGCGCTAATGACTAATGAGAGCGCGGCGGAGTGAGCGCCCAGGAGCGGTAGCAACAGCAGCGATTGGTCCCTCCGTCGCATTCGCGTGTTACCGAATAGCGATGCTAATCTTGTCGCGGTCCGTGGATACTCGGAACGCACCGGGGTCTGCGTGTCTCGTGCCCATCCAGCGCTTCTTCCAGCAGCGCTTGGACTTGCAGTTTCAACGGAGAGTCACTGTACGCTGACCGTATACCACGCACGGGACTGGACGGTCAACCGGCTACCCAAGTCGGCTCTCCGTGCAACTGGCCCAACCACCCAGACAGCTTTAGCTCCTAATACCTTTTATCGCGAATTAAGATGTTGTCGGGGTGCGCGTGCTGGTGCTCTTGCTGCTGCTGCTACTGCTGCCGATGTTACTCGCTACGCCGTATATACATCAAGCAATCTCGCTCTTCTAGTTCTCTCGCCGTCTCTCATTCCAAAATACCTTCGGCGCAATATCATCTCGGTCCTATTGGCCTTGTCCTTCGTTCAACGTCCGGCTTACCTGAAGATTAACGTTACAGATACATAAGTTATAGAGTTTTTTTCATTTCCGAAGGAGCAAACTATCGGTATTCGCGATGCAAGGTGAATAATGGTCGATGAAAATGTACGAATGTATAAAACTGAAGTTGAAAACTCGCTTTAACCGGGAGATTACGGACAGAGCTTACCATCCGTTCGCTATATGCCACGCTGCGTCAATCGTCCTCGATATAAATGCGTGTTACACTCCAGTTACGTTCCACGTGTTGCAGGGAATACACACCAATCGCAACCTACCATCTACATGAGGAAATAACTCGATAACACCCATAAAAGTGAAGTACGAGTAGGAATGGAAAAGTTTCGGTTTTAAGATAAATATTCAGAGCGGTGTATCGTTGTGTCCGTCCGGACGGACGACTAGCTCGGCCTGTTACGACGATGGGCTATCGTTACGCGTTGCCAAGTACCTTTTTTCAGCGTTTCTGCAGGAAACCGTATCTCTCTTTCCACCTCTCGCATCTACTATCCGCGGAAGTAGCTCTCCGTAGGCGCGGAAAGAGTATACGCCGCGTACAGCGCGGATTTGTGATATACGATCGACCGTTACTTCCTAGCACCCCGTAAATAAAGGCTCGGAGAGCTCGCGCGTTTGCGTACTGCCAGTAAACATTCAATAAACGGTCTCGAAATCGTCGACGTTTACGCGCCCCGTAAGGGAACCTCTTCGCGACACGCTCGTAGAGTGTTCCGGACGTTTCGGCACTCCAGCTATTCACTGTCACACGCCGCCGCAGCTCAAACGCAATTACTTATAGAATATAGTTCATGGTGGCGAAAACCCAGCAACCAAGTTTCTTCGCCTTCTCTTTTGGTGGATCCATCCTTACCAAAGGGGAGAGCGGGGTGATTCGACGCGAGTACGTTTCAGACCGGTTTGCTTATCCACTGTCGGTCAATCGGCGAGACACGGATTATTATTGAATGCCCGAAAGCGCGAAATCTTCTGTTTCGTTTAACCCTTGTTTAATATCGATCGCTCGATAACCGTTAAAATTACAGTTGTTCTATCGCGCGACCGTCAACCGTTAGAAAAATTTCGTTTCAATTTAAATAATTATATCTTTCTTATTTTTTAATGTATTTTACATGAAACTATGACGAAACGGAAGCTAATCACTCTTCCTAATCGTATATGAAAGATAGTTGTACCATTGATTTCCGAGTCGTCAAAAGGCTAGAACCAGGTTCAAAACTATTATTTTTCAGAGTAAAATTAATCGTGGGATGAAAAATCCACGATAATCTCATCACTTCGACACTGTTATAATTATTTGGAATTTTTAATCCCTCGTATGTACATAGGCGAAGGATATTTCATAACAATGTGCCAATTCACTCCGTTCTCCCTTACAGTGATTTCAGCGCTCGTGCGTGCTTGCGTATGCCTCACCGATGTATACAGAACGGTCTCCGTAACTTAGGATAATGGTTTCTCGGCAGTTTCTGCATATCGGTTATCGTTTCAGCGTCCTTCGGTAGTGGCGCAACGAGGCTACGGCGTCGGAAACGTCTTTGCATCGTTTTGCCGCGCGTATCGAGCTCTCGTTGGCGAACTCGTCGCGCCGACGATTGCTGAACGTCTTCCCTCCGTTCCTCAATCCCCGCGGAGAGTCTCGATCGTATACACGCCCGGGGAGTGCTCGTGTCGGGAGTCTTCGGTGGTGCGCAGCCTGAAATATGCCGCGCGCGTTGTGAGTTAGTTTAATATGCAAATGGCGAAAGATAACGGGGCCGATCGGTGAAGAGCGGAGAAGCTGCTAAGTCGTGATTCCAGTAGCCGTGTCTATACCCCCTGTACCACCACCGCAACCAGCAACAGCAGCAGCACGCCACAGTCATACCACAAACCTTTCTTTTGCCGCGCGTTGTTGGCGTTGCCCTCGAGCTCTCGATCGACCAAGTGTTTTCTGGCTAACGCTGTTCATCTCAAGCGTCGAGTCCGTAGCTACTGCCTCGGCGGTGTGCCAGTGAGATCGGACTCTCTGCGATTCACCACCGCATTCGCTTCTATCCTCCATGCCCCCTCGATCCCTCGACCGAGCTCTCCCTTTCGCTCACCGAATTGAGAGATAAGGAGCCCACGCTTAGCCCCCTGTGAACACTCGCAGGGACGCATCGGTCAACTGACAAAAATTGTCATCAGCCTAAGGAAAGCATCTTTATAATTGGTACACGAAAGTATTGATACCGTTTCATTAACTTTCCAATATATTACATTAGATTCGTTCAAGAAATAAAAGAGTCTATGAAATAATGGATAAATTAATAAATTTATAAATGACCCGCTAGAATTAAGAAAATATTTTATTGAGCTAGTTATCGTACGGTAGCACATTCTTAATATTTGTTAAAAAAAACTCTGTACGCGTGTTAGTTTTTTTAAATAATGATGACAATAATAAAAGCTCTATACACGTTATAATAAATAATTAATAATAATGATCTTACGCGAACGTCTGAGAAATTTCTGATCAATTCCCAACTTGAGATAATTACTATTGAAACTTTTGACAACTATCATCTATATCGAACATATTCAAACATTCTGCTTTATCTTGCCGTTTTTTAGGCTTATCAAAAACATTTTATGTTACGCCCCGGAATGAACAAAAGATATTACCCGGGCATTATGTAAACATTTCAGAATGACCTATCATATACAATGGTTATTGCGAGTGAAAAATGTACCCGCTGGCCCATCGGTGGTCCGAGTAACTCTCGACTCACGAGTCCTATTTGCCGCATCTACGTTTCTACTCACTCATCACCACCGGTCGCACGTTAATTGCCTTATTAGACAGATCAAAGCCAAATATGGAATATGCCCAGCCCCTGTGGCAATCAAACTATTTTATACGTATGACATGCTTTATGTATGCTTCGGGCCCACTTTTATGCGATATATATCATTAATTACATCCAGGATTTCCCACTTAAAAAAAATGTAATAAAATACTTTAGGCATTAACACTTTATAAGTCATACTGCTCGAAACCGTCATGGAGAGGGCCTGCGAAGAGCAGAGTGACGGTAACGCGTCCTCATGGTAGAACCAAGGAGTGGGGATATTCTTGTTACTTATAAAAAGTTACACAATTATAATAGATTAAACATGTAATGATTAATTCAATGGAGTAGGCGGTTATATTAGGCTCGATGATAATGCCTGAGTCATCGAAAAAGCTAAATAATTTATACCGATGGCCTTGCGCATCCCTGAGAAGAGTTAATCCTGTAATGGTTCGTCGAAGATGCGAGCGTGTCGTGCGGAGGTGTATCTTCTCTCGTCCATCCAGCGGTGCAGCTACCGGGCAGTGGAGAACCGAGCACGTACGGCTGTTCTATACATACTCGAGCACTCGACTGACCAGCAAAGAGCTTCTTTACTCTGGCGCGTCTCGGTGGTTGTGGAAAGAGAAAGAGAGAGAGACAGAGAGAGACAGAGAGAGAGAAAAATATGTAGTCGCGAGGAAGCGTGATCAACGCTTGGAAGGTGCTGAAAAGCGAAGAAGTGGTTGTCCCATGGTGAAAGAGGCGAATCGACCCCCACGATGTTCTATCTTAGTACCCAAGAATTTCTTCAGCGTACTTGTTCGCTATAGTTGATGTTGGTGTAGTTAGGCACCACTTGTGTTGGTACTGGATACGCGGTCGTCACAGTCACGCAGCCAGGAGCACCTATGTATGCGATGAACCGTGCAAGGTTATCGAGTCGTGGGTGCGAGTGTAAGTGCGCGCATCGGAGAGGGTTGGTAACCGAGATGGGTAAGCGCTTCATTAGGCCGCGAGAGCTCCCTAATTACACGTGGCCTCATTAGCGGCTCCTGCCCCTCCCTCTCCCCACTGCCGCTGTGCTGCTTTCTTACTCTCTCGTTTCTCATCTTGACTCCTGGCTCTTGGCTGTCCCCCCTGTAGCCTCGCGAGACGCTGCTCGTCCCGACATAGATATATCTATCTACCTTCTTCCTACGTCCTATCTCTCACTTTCCTTTCATGGCATGGCATGCCACACTGCACGTTTTACCGATCGTGAGACGAGAAAACGAGCTAGCGCGAGAGGAACAGCCACTTCCCAGCAGCCGGAGGAGCCACAACCGTGTTTATCACCTACCAACCGCAAACGACGCGACTACGATCGTAACGGCGCCGTATGTACCGCAGAATTTCTTTGAAAGTCATCTCTGTACGCACTGACGGGGCGATGGTTTGAATATCGGGCATTTCATGATTTATCTAAATAGGTAGAGGGCGATAAGAAGCGGAATGTTCTCGGACGGGATTGGGATTGAACAGTGGCACTGTGGAAACTCATGTACACAATGCAGCGATGACACGGAGCGTCGATGTGTACTCGATGAGAGGAGAGGCTCATTAGTAATGCATTTGAAAGCCGGGACGGTCTATAACTACCCTAGCAAGCGGGGGAACCCTTCCGTTCGAAGGCTTAACCACGGCCAGTACGAATGTTCCGAAACTCCAAGGATTGCGTCCAACCCAATAGCAAAGCGCTATCAGGAGATCCCCTCCCCCCTTGCATTCTGAGTCGACTAAAAGGGGTGCGAAGCCTCCGGCAGCCACCCTTCAACGTCGAAACACCCTCGTTGGTCTTAAATATCCCTCGAGGCTTCGTTAAAATCACCTCGACGGCACGATCCTTCAACCGGATATAAAGATGGCATCTAGACGACTAGCCCAGACATCGTCGACTGTTCTTGAAGAGTTTTTATTACCTTTGGATTAATTTTAATGGATCTAAGTCCGCAATGGTGATAGTTTCATAAAATTTATTAGGGAAATGAAGTATGGTCGAAATATTAACGATGCCCTGGTAATACTATCTCGTTAAATGAATACAATCGTTCGGTATATTAGATTCAAATACAAACTTGCATGAACAATACTTCCTTTAAAAAATCAGTAGTTCGTTTGTACAGAAACTTAAAATATTTTTATTCAATGCGAGTGAAGATGCAGCTCGTTACTAAGTAACTTTGGTTGTACATTAATTGAAAAAATGTTCGCTTTTCTTAAATATTTTTCCACATTAGTATGGGAATTTTATATTACGGATATTATACTTGGGACCCGTGGACGATGGAGTAAATTCCTAAACTTGGAATACAATAAGACTCTCTTATTCAGAAGTTAACGCGGATGGTATCGATTCTGCGAAACCAATCCGGTAACTTTGGCAAGGGTCTGTGGAGATTCATCCGCGATCCAGAAGCTGCAGGGACCATGAATTTCTTATACACAAAGAGTGAGAGAGAGAGAGAGAGAGAGAGAGAGAGAGAGAGAGAGAGAGAGAGAGAGAGTCACGAAGTCGGTCGATCGATGCGCGTTCTTCGAAGAATTCCCTTAGGGATCGACGATCGTCGTTTCTGCTGCGGATGCACGAATGTGACGGAATCGTCTGGTCGGATCCGCGCGCGGGAGTCGTCGGGCGATCGGCCGATCGCGATGTCCAAGGACGAATAATGCGGAGCTCCGTTGGTACACCTGGTACACGTATTCGATGAAGCGATGCGCGCGGACGTTCTCTGATTGATGCGTGTCGTCCTCCGTCGAGTCTTCCATCCCGCTCTCGCTCCCTCGGTCGGTGCGTCTCGTCGGCGACGTTGAGGACTCGCATGGGATCCGCGCGGGTCTAGCCAGGGGCCCAACGAAGCAAGAGAAACCAGCAGCGGTCGACGCCGTGCGTCCCATCGCCGGAAACGGTCCATCACGTGACCACGTGACCACGTGACGGTCCAGCCTTTGTTCGGCGCGATCATTAGTCTGTCAATATGCCCAAACGACGCTCCGCGCCGCTATACAGTCTGCCCGAGCGCCCTATACCCATCTACCTGCACAATGCGCCCATTGTCTTGCTTGCGCGCGTATTATACACCCCCATTATGCGCGTAGGCGCGTGCACAAGCGCGAGCACGAGCCCCGCGAGCCGCGAGTTTGTTACCTAGCTGCGATACTCTCCTCTCTGGTGGGTGGGTGGATGCGTGCATGCTCGACGCGCTCAGCAGCCGGCGCACACGCGTTTCGCACTATTCCATTCGTCTCCCCGCATATCCTGGCGTACCTTCGTTGTTTCAGTCTGAATCATCGTGAAATGTTTCACGAAAATCTGATATCCGTTGCGGGTGTAGAATAGCTCAAAAGAGAACAAAAAACGTCCGGAAATTATAAATCCTGCTATGTCGACTGTGGCGACACTCCACTTGGAGATGTAGATACGTGTGGAAGGTGCAACTTTAGAAAGGGAGATTTCATAAATCACGTTCAAGTTCATTGAGTAATCCAGCGGTGTTAATGTCCCAGCGTATTCAGAGCTTTTCTGTGCGATCAATGTGCTCCCGACTACGAAAGCGGTGAGGAAGCGCGGGTACGAAGATCCTTCGCTGATCCTGGAAGCGTTTCACCCCTTGGAGCTTTCGTCGGAAGCGTAGTCGTCGCGAATGTTGCCAGAGAAACTCGCGAGTGGGTCGGTGATGATGGGGACTGCTCCTATACCATCACCGCTATGCTGTATGTCTGCACCGTTACCGACAACGACGTCGACAGACCTCTAGAGAACATCAAGACAGAGGCAGAAGGGCGGAGTGCACTAAATCCAGATATACGATGCGCGCTCGTGACATGCAAATCTGCCCAAAGCCCGGAGCCATTACATTTTCAAATCTTTAAAGTCTGTTTAGACAGCCGCCCTGCCGGAGCTCTTGTCTCCCTCCGTGTAGACCTTCGCCGACGTGTTCTCGATATCGGGCACGCTCCGCACTTTCGTCGTCCGCTTTTAATCGTTCCCGCGGAGCTCTAGCTAATATCGTTCGCTACGAGCTCATATCCAGCCTGTTTATCCACTGGCAATCACGTTCGCTTGTACAACCAACTGCTTCACCAAGGTGTACTATTGATAAACAGGACTAGGATTCTGTAGAGATTCTGAGCGATAAAAAAGGAGAGATTCATCAGAAATACATACTAGATAGAATCATATATAGGCGAACAATTTTTCCTACATACAACTCTACGAGAAAATCTTAATTACAGCCCTAATCAAAATTTGTATTCCCATTTACGATTCTACCGAGTCTTTATCGCTAAGATGTCAGAAAATACCGATATATGGTACGATTGACTCGATTTCTTTCTGTCGAATGCGAGTATTCACTCGGTCCGAGAGAATCTGTGCTGCGAATTGGTAATACAACTGGTAGTCGGGTAGTCGGAAGTCGTGTCAAGCTTCTTTGACGATCCGGCAGAGCCTGCAGGTTCGTCGTTGATCCGGAGAACTCGGTTGACTACTGACACTCATCGTTGGTAAGTTGATCGTGTGAGCCGGTAGCGATCGAGTATCGAGCATCAAATACGTATATACACGCGTATATATACCTGCAACATCTTATCGAGTGCGATGCCGAAGCCGATGGTGCTTCGACGAAACAACTTGGTCGTGGCCATGGAGAAATATGACTTCGGAGTTTGTAGCGAATTCGTGTTGGATTACGGAGAGTCATTGCGATCGGAATCGAGCACCCCTGAGATCTCTGTCGGAGAGACGGGAAGCCTCCCTCCCGCTTCAGGTGTACGTGATCCAGGATTGATGCGAAAGGCCCGAGGAGACGAGTTTTTGTCGAGGAGCTCGCTCGTCGACGAACGGCCCGGAGCTACCAGTTCGTCGAGTATATTTCGTTCTGGGCCCACACTGGGCCTTCCGACTCGTTCGCGATTCGCGCGGTGTGGTCAACGCCGAGTCTGCTCCTCCAGGCTCCACCCGGACCCAGCTTACGTTTTATAGCTGGGCCAATTAATGCTCGATAAAAAGTAAAGGGGCTCGAGGGTGGTCGACACTCGACATCGGCCGGCTCTGCGTACCTGTACACCCCCCCCCCCCCCCCCACATAGTCTTTTCCACACTGTCTCCTCTCTAAAGTTTTTTCCACATCAATCCACCTTCGCGTATAGTTATCCGGTTGTACGGTTGCACGCTCTTACTCCCGTACTCCCCACCGGACGGTCTTCACAGTGAGTTTTATATTTTTTTCTTCAACATCTCCGGGGCGATCTACCCTAATAAGAATAACGATCGACGTGGCTTTGGGCTTTGAAACAGCGAGAGACCAGTGTTCTAAGCGAGAATGGATCGATAAAAAGCATTGAGCGTGGTGGGCCGTTTTTACCAGTTTCAATCCAATCCACGTCGTTCAACTCGATGTTGCGTCTCGTTTAACCATCAACACTGACAACATGGCCCTTCTACTCCCTAAAACTCATTTCCTCTTCTTCTTTTCCGTATACTCTTTCGAGATACTTGCTCCGAGATACCCTTCTATTAAATCGTTGGTGGTCGTTTCTACGTGGTCTTCCGTGTCCTGCAAAAAGTAACATAGAAAATATTCTCCCCGTCTCGTCTCTCTTCCATGAAAAATGTTATATTTGCAATATTATGACAGAAATTTGTTAAAGACTTCGGTCTATCGTTCCAAAATCATATACAAATGAGAAAAATTGCAACGAATCACTTGTTACGACCGTACTCGGTGCTAACCTATTTCGTAATCAATCATCAAGTTTCAAAATAACTCTTTGATAACTTGTTTCAGCAACAATCAATCAGAGAACGAACAGAACTGCTTTAAGTTTCGATTCAATCGAGTCGATAACCATTTGTGTGCGTGATTTTTATTCCGTTAAAGTATTGCTATCGATAGACATAAATAATGAAGTAAGATGATTATCCCTGTACGATACCCAGAATCATTCGGCTCTCTGTTCTTTCTGCTTCCAGGCAAGTAAAAAGAATTCTGATCCGGTGTAGATCGATGGGACGAAAGTATGATAATAAAAGGGGGACTGTCACGGGGTGGCCGGCTAAACTAACTCGTATTCGAGAGACGTCGGAGCGTACGTGGAAGCCGCGAGCAGTGGCGAAATAGCGAACAATGGTAAAGATGGAGGATGAGTAGGTTCGTCGCACGCGCGGCCCAAAGCGTAACCAAGAAACGGCAACGGACTTGAAAACTACCGCCGACACAATGGGAACCAAGTCGGCGGTCCGACCTCTGACCCGACGCAACCACAGCCGCACAGTCACCGACGCCGCCTCTACCGCGCGCATTCGCATTCGCATTCGAATATACTCGCGTATTCCGGTGTTTCATCGGCGTGTGGTGGCCTCCGTTCGATTGTGTGCTAATGCTCCCGCGCAGAGCATACGCTACCTGTGTCTGCGCGAGTGCGCGCGCGCGAGCAAGCCCGTAAACACCACTGTCGCGGTTACCTTCTTCTCGCACCCGAACTCACTCGTTTATACACAGCCTGTGTACTTGCTTGCTGCGCCCTCAACATTTTAAACTGCCACGTGACCCTATAGCTTACTATAGCTAGAAACTGTAAAATATCTTTTTTCAACTTGGTAAAATGCCCTTAAAAAATGTTATTCTAAATTTCAATAATCAAACTATAATTTATTTCTTAATTTTACGAAAGAAATATTTTTGTGAGGAACTTAACTTTTCCAGCCTGCTTTACCGCAAAGATTGCAACCGAGGTTTTGTATCGATGAAAATATAAATAAATATCAAAATATAATAACACAACGATCAGCCAGTTGACAATTTGGCATATACCGCCAACGGTATCTATAATCATAACACACAAGGTTGATGATAATGATACTACAACAAAACTTTTAACTCTTGGGACTCTCGCGCTCTTGTGGATTTGGCAAAACACTTTTTCACAAGCGGACGAAAGAGTTTCACATGGCCTTGGCGCCAAATTTGGAACTTTCCCCGTTAGTCGGGGGCGCCTAGGAGAAAGCGGGGTGGGCGTTCGGATACGAAGGTCAGTGTCTGCATAAAATGGCAGTAGACGACGAGAAGGGAGGTAGGCCGTACGCGCCCCTGCTTGCAACCGACTCAACAATGCGCACTTGCCACTCCTTGGTCCGGACCTGGTAGAGTACCGGAGTAGCGCGACTGCGAAGGTCACCCGGCTGACTGGTTCACTGGATGGCTCTCGAGGGCATTTGCTATGCTGGCTGCGCGGTTCCAGACTACGTGCTCTGCCTCGCGAGTCACGACTCAAATTCAACTCAAACTCTCGGGGCCGCCGCGCTTTCTGCATGCGCTATTTCGGAGCTCGCTTTCGCCGAGTGTGGTGTCGTTGTCGGCAGCCGCGATCCGGTGGTGACGCAGTGACGGGACTTCTACGGGGTGTCCGGATCTGACCTTGACACGGGAGTTCGTGCACTTTCGCGGAAGCCTCGTTTCACCGGGTCGCAGACGTTCGACGGCTCTCTTTTTCCTCTATATCAGCTGTTCCGAGATTCCGTAATCATACTCCACGCTCATTTGTCCGTATCCGCGGTAGAATCTCAATTACGCTTTCCTGTATCGTTGCCACGGATCTTGTAATCTACCGTACATCAGCCATAGCCCATCGATGTACACATCGATAGCTCGACTTACCGACATCTCTGCACTCGTGTAGTCATTAGTATCTGCTACATTTTAGATTACATCTGCCTACGCGGTTGTACCTAATGTATCCGAGCTCTCTCTGATTTATCGACGAAAGCCGACTGCGCGCGAGAAAAGCAAAACGGGTTCGGTTACGCACAGACGTCGCTTTGCTTACCCGCGATACTATAAAGAAATCATTTGAAAGAGAGTAAACGTTTGGGCGGTCGTACAGTCGTGCAACCTGTTTTCAAGCATTTTCCTCTCGCGCAGCTTGAGGCGCGCCACCTATTTCCCGATGCTGTTATTTCGTTGCAACTGCGGATCTTGGACTGTCTTTAATTGCGTCATAAATATAATACCGTAATGGCTATCCGCGAGGAGTCGTTTTGTAAGATTGTCTGCACGCGCGATCGGCATACACTTGTGTACTCGTTCGCGGAATAGCGGTAGGTGAAAAAGACATAAACACGCTCCTCGGTGTCGGGACGAGGAAGAGAGAAGCAGGAGCGATTAACGAGACGGCGAAGAAACATGGCAGGCCGAACGAGGGGAACGAGTGACTCGCGGCCTTAACGATAATTAAACCGAAATAAAAATTCATCCGGACCACTGGACGCTCTCTCACCGGTGCTCGTCGATCCTCTCGCCCCGACATTCCATCCGATTGCTCGATTACCTTCTGTTATCTCACGCTCCGCTCTTCTCTCTCCATACGTCGATTTCGGTCCGCCTATTCCGCGCAAATTCGACCTCTGTGTATATTTCAACCGACGACACATAGCTGTTGGACGTCGGACCGATAATTGTCGTAGCCTGCAATGAAAACTGACTTCGACGCTGAAACGTCAACCGGGGAGAAATATTTAGCTTTGCTTTTGTAACAAGTGCTATTAGCTCACGTATACACGCCGCTGGCTATCCATTCGCGTTACTGAATTGAACTGCTTTATAAGCAGAATTTTCGCGCGACAGCTGATGGGGCAAACTTCATTAAATTTTGTTTTTAATCGCACTATATTCTTCTTATTAGAATTTTATGAGAGAAAACCGATATAGCGTCGATCGAACGACTATAACACGACACCTGTCGGTGATTTTTTATACAGGTTTAACGGAAGATCTGTAAATCAGAGCTTTTGTATAAAAACTTAAAAAATAAGTCAATTGACAAATAAAAACTGCGGAAAATCTCCAAAAATCAGTTTCTTACTATAAAGAAAGATTTTTTGGCTATAATATTTCATATTTATTTTATATTTATAAAATAATTTTATATTTATTTATAAATACATATTTATAATAATATTTATTTATTTATAAAATAATTTTATATGATACTTACAAACTTACAGCAATCTGTTAGTTTGGATTATTCAGATTTTCGTTTTTCGTATTGGCACTCTTTCCACGAAAAAATTTCAAATAACGTTTTGGGCCTGTTCGAAGACGAAAAACGAAAAATGAGTAGAACTTCTTGATTTTTTAACGAGAAATAAAGAATGCAATAAAAAATAGGGGGTTCCATTTAAAAAACAAAAGTTGGGCCTCAATAGGCGCAGCACAGGCCCCGGATCCAAAAACTGATATGCTCGTTCGATGTCCCCTTCGTATACAACAACTTTTATCCGAAAAATGTTTCAATTGAATTCTTAATTTTCAATATATTTGAGTATATTTTTTTAATTGAGACAACCCGTATAAAAATATTTCGCGCACAAATATTTTTCGAGTTTATGGAATTTGTAATAAAATTACTCGAAAACGATCGATTTTACTGTCAATTTTTCGAAGAAAACAAAGCCTTATGATCACAAAACAAAGTAGTTGTAGTGATAAATATATTTAACTTAAAGTCAATTTTTCGAAGAAAACAAAGCCTTATGATCACAAAACAAAGTAGTTGTAGTGATAAATATATTTAACTTAAAGTAATAATTTATTATTACATAGGACTTTATAGAATTCTATGGGACGAGACGCGTGTACCGATTGTTCCATTGGAAAGAAATAACCGAGCGGCAAATTCAAGACAAGTTCCAAAGAGGCTACGTACATATCTTTCCGACAGCGAGACCAGTCTGAATCAGCTGACTAGGAAAACTGACCTAATTATTATGCATTTATTCGCGCGTATTCAAATGCGCCGGAGCGCCTGCGACAACGGATTCTCTCGCTCGCTCGATCGCACAGGACCACTGTCAGCTACCGAAGAACTTCATGGTTACCTTCGCTTACACACGTTGTTCCGCGCATCGAGCATCCGATGCGAGTTCTCCGTCGACTGAACGGCTGGACGAACGAGCTAACGCATCGATGAATACACGCGCACTTCGCAGAAGCATCAATCATGCTGGTACGAAAGTATGCGAAATATGTCGGTGCGCTATATGATTTTCATATACACGACACGGCAATCATGCCGCATTTGAAGTATTTTTTTTAAGTATTCCACACTTGAAGTATACGAGATACTCCGCGTAACTTGGGCCGCTCTGTGCACGAGCACAATAGACAAAGTCGCGTGTACATAATATCGAAACGTATTTTCCCCAAACGAGAACATACAAAAAAAAATTGACATCTCATAATGGTGTTTTACAGGTATTCATTTTCGTAACTTTAATTTTTTACTCCTGGTTTTGAAACTGAGCGAATTCCAAATGTTACTCAACGAAAAAAGGCCCAGGTCATATGGAATGTCCGATATACTCTGTATTGAATTCCAAACAGCTATCAATTATTTTTTTAACTTGATTAGACTCTTAACATCCAAAAGCTGATATCATGAATACGAATATAATATACTTACTCATACAAAAATTAATAAAATGACAACGAAATCAAAAATCTATCTTCACGTCGTTCAAAATCAACTTTAATGACTGCGAAATCTGCGAAAAAATCCAAATTTAACGAGTGTCTCGTTAAAATGACAAAAAATGCAAATGCGAAGCAAGGAGCAAGCACGAAGCCCATTGCGCCATACACATGAGCATATTTGAGTCTGAGCAATGAATAGCTAGCGTTACACAACTAAAAATAATTTCAGATAACATGACGGATATTCAACTATACGAGACGTCGGTGGATGTCTCGATAACAGGGTTGAGAAGGTGAAAGGAGCTATAGGTCTCGCCGGCCCGAGAGACTTCGCGAGATACACGAGAAGGGGTTGCGGAAGGAGACGGGGTAGAGTAAAAGAGAAAAGGGAGGTCGGGGAAAGGAGAGTGGCAAGTTGGTAGACCGGGTTGATGGGGGGTGGAGGGGAGGCGTACAAAATACCTAGCTCGTGTCCCGCGCGGTGTAAGCGTCGGTACGCCTGTCTGTCGGTCGATGGTTTGGTTTTGTCCGTGGCGGGTATATCGCGGGGGTGGGTTGTACGCGAGCACTCGCTCCCTCGGTTCGCTCGGTGGGAAAGAGAGGCAGGAGAGGGTCGCGGGAGGGCGTCTCGGCGCCATGCTGATTTGCATGTTGCGCCGCCATGACGGCCGCCGCCACCGCCACCGCCGCCGTTCGCTCCGACACTCGCTGGGGGACGGGAGAGGGGTTGGAGAGGGCCGGGGGTGCGCATCGATCGCTCTCGTCCGTCCTCGCCCATCTTCCCTCCGTGTTTAACCCACCTCTCTCGCTCTCGCGCTCGCTCGGACCTCAGCTATCGCGCTAGGAGGGTTGTATAATACATGGCATTGCTATTTCACTTCCAAGTCCCTCAATCTTTTTATTGCCATATCAAAAAACAAACACAAAAGTCACTGCTACAATTGAATATTACGGAGGCTGGAGCTACAAAGTTTTCACGATTTATGTAGCAAGGAATTTGACGACAATGAGCAAAGCACGCGATAGTCCTTCCTTCCCGGAGTGTATATAATAGCTAAGCCGGTAAATCTTGTTCCTAGGAATTCCCTGGAGAAGGCGAGAGAGCCAACGGAAGCTGGCTCCTTAAACGAGCCCGCCTTATTACCATCGAACTGTATATACGTAAGTAAGTCTCACTTAACGTCCTCGGGCTGGCGTATATCGGCGGTACATTGCGAATAACGACATCGGTAGCCCCGAGAGTAGGCTACGGACCCTCGCTAATTTGAATGCACGCCAACGCTACGGGCCATGGTCTCCGTGTACCCAGCGAGAATTTACGCGATACCCGGCATGCCCTGTGCCACTGCGAGTCGTCGACCGGCTGCAACTCCGCTGCTACCGTTGCACTCCCTCCTCGCCTCCGTTCCGCCACCTTTATTCCTCCTTTCACGACTTTTCTGTATAGACCGTTAGGCGTATTAGATGGCAGTTAAAAATGAAAGAACGAAACAACAAAAAAATAGCAACGAGCGGTAAAACTTTACGGGCAGCCGAAAGCACCGCGCGAATGGAGCAAGTAGATATATACGAGTATAGCACAGTGTATTACAACAGAGAGCAGTGGCAGAGAGATATACACAGAGAGAGGTCCGATAGCGGTGGACTTACGCCCTATATTTACTTATGCGGCAGTAGCATCGCACAGGGGTTGATGCTATAGAGCTCGGGAGCGACGACGGATCCTCATGGAGCGTACGGGCTTGCGCGGCCTCTGTTTGTTTTCGTTGGACCACATAGCGTGATACGTTTGCGTAATGCGGTACATCCGTCGGTTCCCTCCTGGTCTGAGCAAGGGTCGAAGGAGGGGTAGACGCGGAAGCGGAGGTAGAGAACGCACCAGCAGCAACAGCAGCAGCAGCAGAATCTGCCAGGCGGTAATTCATCCTCGCCCAGCCGTATTCGGATACACCGCTACCGCTTCACTCTCCATTTTCATTCCTATATACTCTCTGCCTCTGCTTTGCCTCACCGCTACGGCAAAAGCCACAACAATCAAACAAAACAAAAAAAAACAGAGAATTCATCGAATAAAAAAAAATTTCCCGTAGAAACAAAATTTCCGGATGAATGCACGGCGTACGTCGGTGATCGAGACTGTCAAATGTGTTATTTTATCGTGACGCGTCGTTATAGGTCGAATATATACGGTAGCTGTATAATTTGGAGATCGCACGCGGAGGATTCGATTGTCGTGTGTGACGGGAACGAGACTCGCCTGACAAATATGTCCGGAATTTTTATCGATTCCGGTGGAGGTTCCTCGTCACTCTCAGTCGAGGTTAAGCGTCGATGTTAATTTCGGCTCACACCGAGAGACACGCAGAGCCACGACGATGAGGCGACAACCGCCATGGAATTGCACGGTCAACGCATGTAATATAATAACATAATTGAACGTTAGCTATCCTACAGTCCGTCCTCTACGTGATTCGTATACGTATACTCAAGTATAACCACTTTGTGCTTGCCGGACACAATTGCTCGACGATAGTATCTCAAAAACATCAATTCGTTGTGATTATACACGATGTTAAACGCACGCTTCCGCCATACTCGCTGTATATACTATACAATATCTATAGTTATACATAATCTACCGTCGTTATTATTATACCCGTTTATCATTATCCACCTGCAAGTTTCATCTGTATTTTAACACCGGTCACATCGGTCCTAGGAAGAATAGTATTTAAAACAAGACATGCAACAAATGTACTGTTTCTTCAATCTGAAATAATGTTATTTATGGTTTTGTAAATTTTTATTGATATGAAAGCTTGAAGTAATTATTTTCTTAAAGTAAATATTTCAAATGATATCCTCGATTATATAAATCGGCAAATAATTAGTTGGTATAAATAATATTTTATTGTTCATATTTGTACAAATATTTGCGAGTTATTTTTATTACATTTTTTTCTCTAACGCCATTGCGATGGCTTTAATATTTATATTCCAACAGGACATTCCTGTTAATCGTACGCCGATTGGAAAATAACAGGACCAGCCCATCACCGTGTCCAGTCATAAGCACGCAGTTCCCTACACTTTCAGCCTGTTACGGTACACTATCGAACGCTCGAACCGGTAATTGTTTAAGGTATGACCATCGCTCTGAAACGCGAATCGGAACGTAGATTCTCGAAAAATTCTAGGTTATCTCGGCTTGAAAACAGTAAAATCGTCACTACGAGAGGTTACCGTGCCACCTGCAATTTTCAACCGAGTTGACGCCTCTTTGACAGCAGGCCACTCGTGAAATCGTTCGATACCGCGGTTGCGGTAGGACTCGCGTTAAAAATTTTTTCATTTACGACTCGGAGGCCCGACGAAACTCCCCGGAAAACCTTGGAGCGCTCGTAAAAGCGCAGAAAGTGTCGGGCGAGCGAAAGACCAAAAAAAAAAAGTTGAGTCAGACGGAGCACGAGTGTCGTGTGGATATAGAAACGCCATAGTTTTCGTATACATAGCTATAAGACGGAAACAGCAGTGGGTATACACAGGGGAGATTGAGGATAGTCCAGTGACGTAGTACGGGTTACGGAGGTGGCGCGGGATAGTATGGAAGTATAGCAGGGGGACTGGTAGAAGTAGCAGTGGTACGCGGAGCTTCGGGATCCCGTGGACCCCTTGGATGTTGGCTGCCTCATGAAAGATGCATAAGACGACTCACCGGGGGCGCGATAAAGAGTCGACAACAGACAGACCGACAGTCACCCCTGCCTTGCAACCCCTAATACTCGCTGCGATACACCAACACGAGGCGGCCCTGACTGCAGCGACTCTCCGATGTTCGAATACAGCTCCGGCATCCCCCGCGTGCGTCTTTCCACCCCCTTCTGCTCCCGTAGCTGCCGCCACCCACCACAGGGGGTGGTTCCACTATCAATTAATTATAATCTAGATTGATGGATCCGATCGACGCGTATCGAAGATTAGTCTCGCTGCTGTCGTTTTCCTCGGAAAGCCGGTAGGTAGGTGGTACTCGGTACTGACACTGCACTCCGCAGTTCGTATATATATATATCTTTTACTGCAATGCTAAGGGATAAAGGGGGTATCGCGACTCTCATCCTTCCTGCACTGAAATCCACTAAAATAGTTAACCCCGCTGCGTTCCATGCGTAAAAACTCTTCGTACTTGACGTTAGACGTTAAAATTGATATTTCAAGTGACATCCGGTCTGGAAAGTCGATGAAGATGCGACGACGAAGCGAATGTTAGAGAATTTCGAGCGATTAGAATAAATTGGGGATTGCGCCTCTGTGAGAAGTACTGCGAGTCGCGGGACTATCGTTATATAGAAGCCCTCGTAACTCTGGCTAGCGTTACGTTTCCGAGGTCTGTAGGCTAATGGCATGCAAGCAACCAACCAACCGACCAACCAAGCGGCTCCCGTCCTGTCGGTCGATAAGGATTAGCATTTTTATGGGTCTATCCCGCTTATGTGCCACGGCGCCTCGTGCCACCTTGTTTCCTTCTACACTCTTCGCACACGCGGCCACCACCGACGCCTTCTCGAGCTATACCGCTATACGCAACTGCCTCTTTGGACAGTCCATTATTTCTCTGCTATTCCAGCCGAACATGCCATACCTCCGTCGCTCGTGAGTGTTGATTATGCGCAGATGGTGACGCGATTCAATCGTTTGCACCAAACCTTTTGCCTGGGCAGAACTTTACGCATTTTCATCGTAAGGTGAAGAGTCGCTAAATCGCTAAACGCTAAATCCGCAGAAAGGAGAATACAGTCATAAAGTTGTAAGGGGTTGGTCGCATAAATCATGAGCCAGTGTTGAATCGGAAGAATTAATTAAATTTATTATGAGTGCAATTTTTGTAAGCTCTTTTGTAGTAGTAGAGAATATATGAAAGCAGATATGTAATTGATAATAATATATACATTTACGTGATAAGAGACATATAGCGTTTGTCTGCTACTCGCCATTTCCTTTGTTAATTGACGAATCATCTTCATATGCTATTTTGCTCTGTCTCCCCATTTTGCACCGGGATTACATTTTTTTATGTACTCACTAGGGAGTGGAGTGGGGGCAGACTACTACATTAAGGCAAACCACAATCTGGCAACTTCTGTTTGTTTCGGAACTTAATTTTATTAAAACAATTCTCGGTTGCCTTGGTTTATTCTCGCGTAAGCATCATACTTAGCGTCCGAATTTTTCCCGAATCAATTTTTTCTTGTTTCCTCCCTTTGCTCGGTTTTTCCTATATATTTATGTCATATATGTATACGCTCTGTGCATAGCGCTACCTCTTCGGTACGAGTGATAAGGGTCCGAGACCCTTCGGTCGCTCGCATCTCCATTTTCATCTGACTTGACACCCCCACTCGACGCCACTCATCTCTCGCCATTTTCAACTTCCGTGGCTTCAACGTCCCGTATATCCACTGCCTTCGATTCTCCTCGCAAAGCCACGTTATTTCTCTACCGTCTAACAAAAAAGCCACAAAAATCAACTCACTTTTATCGCTAAACCACTTTATTTCTCAATAATATTTATATAATAATTATTCGATAAAAAAAATTGTAGATATTAAAGAAAAAAGGACCATTACCTTTCAATGGTTTAGAAACTACGATAATTATGTATATGAGTAGATTGAAAATTCATGTTCGTCGCTTACTTGGCATGTACTTAAGAACACAGTAACAAGAAAACCGCAGTACCTGTAGCATTGAAAATATTATATCAGACCGTAACAGACCATACGTCCGCGTAGTATGTATTCAGCAAAGCGTTTTAAAAGTTTACGAGGGTCTGGAGAATAGTGAAAATCTGTAAAGTTGAACGTGAGGTGTACGTAGGTGAAAGAGGAAGATAAAGCGAGAGAAAGAGAGAGAGAGAGTACCAGGGTAAATAGGTATGATATAGAAGGGATATAGGATCTGTATCGCGAAGGCAGGAGCATCGAAGCATTTCGTACGTAACGCTTGGCACTTGGCGAAGTAAACACGCATGTACCGCGCCGTAAAGCTCGCGTACGGCCCGTGGGGTGTTTAGTGCGCATTAACGGGACGAGTCAGCCATAGAACATGAAAGATAGAGAAAGAGAGAGAGAGAGAGAGAGAGAGAGTGAGAGAGAGCCGGAGGGAAACGGAGAAAGCGAGAGTCGGAGGGTGGTTCGAATAAGCGGCGAGGAGGCTCGGCACGTCGAAGGGCCGTCGCCGAGACCGAGAGGGCTGAGGTTGTCGAGCGCCTGCGCGTTTCTATGACTACCGCTGGTCGCTATACGCCCCCGCACGCCGATCTCCCGTTCCATCGGATCGCCTGTTCGCAAGCGCAACCCATCCACCCACCCTTTCCCCCTATTTTCGCCCTTCGCAACACGTACAACCGCCTCCCTCCTTCCCTTTCACTCCCTTGCTCGACTCTCGCGCAACCCGCCACGACGCCCTCGCCCTCCTCCACCCCTTTAGCCGCCGCTCACTCCATCTCATTCCATCACTACCGCTGGTTCGCCACGTCGCACCGCCACCCCCGCTCGCCACTCTTTATATCTCCCCTGCTGCTTCTACTACTACTACAACTACTACTGCTTTTGCTGCTGCTACTACTACCACTACTACTGCTACTACTACTACTACTACTACTACTACTGCTACTACTACTACTACTACTACTACTACTACTACTACTACTACTACTACTACTACTACTACTACTACTACTACAACTACTACTGCTGCTGCCGCTGCTGCTGCTGCTACTACTACTGCTGATGCTATAACTATCTACTCTTAGATCCCGCGCAATCCACCCTCTCTTCTCTCCAATGTTTGCACCGTTCCGCCTCTCGAATCTTGAATTTAACGTTTTAACGTACCTACCTTACCTCGATTCTCTCACTTACACCACACGAAACTCAGACGCCATTCTCGTTATATACAGATCGCATTAGCATGCACGTATTAGAGCTTTCTCGACGAAATCGAGCCACCGTGCTTTTCAACACTGTTCCAACAATGCGTTACTATATCTACATATAGTAACTCTTCGAGACGTAATACTTTCCATCATTTTTGAAAGGAAAAAAACACACAAAAACACACAAACAGCTTTTGAATTTTAATAAAAATGTCAATTAAACTGTAGCAATAATACACGTGAATTATAGAAATTTAAAATTATAAAAATGTATTTGATCATCAGTTGTTTTTCCTGCACTGATATCTTTAAAAAATTATACAATAATACTAAATTCCACTAATAACAAAAGGAGCTGAGTCATCTGAAAATCATAAAAATGAAATTATGTTGCAATTGCACACATCAAACCTTGCTACTTTATAAAATTAGCCACTTGAAAATGACAAGAAATTGAAAATTTTCATAAGTGAAATATTTCGTTTTGTAGCCCAGTTCATAGGTACAAATAGTTTTTCATTTTTCAACTATTCGTACCGCGTAGCTTGTACCGAAATTAGCTTGTACCAATAGACTAAATTGACTGTACAAGGTCTCAATATCTTTGCACAAAGACTGTGTCTGTCCTAAGTATAGAAATTTCTATCCGAAAGACTTGAACAGAATATTTATTAAAATTTGTTGTTAATTTTTCATTACGAAGCCATTATTTACAAAAATTTTCTCTGTAACTGCGTAAAGAGTTTTAAATAAAAATTCCTATTACTCGGACTGGACACAGTCTTTTACAAAGAGAATGACACTTTGCAAAGTCAATTGTGTCCATCAGTGGAGCCTGAATACAGAACGAACCGGTGCACTTGAAAATAGAAAAAAATAATTGCACTGATTTACTGGGCTACAAACATTTTATTTGTTTGTTTTAAGTCAATTTTTTTAGCCAAGTCACAACATTTTTAATGTGGAGTTGCAAGCCAATTTAACTCTCTGTTAGTTTTAGGTGATTCGGCCTCCTCAGAAAGATTCATAAACAATAAGTAATACATCTATAACTGATCACAATCTTAATGGGGTTTTCTTCACCGATCGGTGTAGTTAGCTTTTTATCACCACTCGACAAAAGCCAGAGGAAGCTAGACTGGCCCGATCAGTAAAGAAGGATCCCAATTTATCGGTATTATCGTATACAATCAAAGGGTCTTGCTTACTTTACTGAATATGGAGAAAATATTTCCATACATATATAAAAATATGTAAGAAATATATTCGGTCAGCAGTTTTTCTTGTGCTGACAATTTAAAGAACGTATATAATAGCAAATTACACCGCAAACTCTAAAAGGTTAGACAAAAAATATATACCGAGGTTGGAAAAGTATAAAATTTAACGGAAGAAGGAAGTGCAGTTTGCACTTCAACGCTTGCACGGTACGTGACGTTCCGTTCGCACAGTGTTGAAAAAAAAAATGAGTGCAGGGACACGAAGTTACTTTACGATATTTCCATCGGAGCATGAGCAGGTAGAGCGGGGGCCATCGCGGTGTATAGCGCTACGTGGAATCGCTATACACATACGTAATAAAGTGCTTTACGCGTTCGGCAACTAACCGCGCGCGAGTCGAGAGTCGTGTGTGCGCGCATGTGCCAAGTCTCCTGCGTGTGTTTATCGTTTACCGTCGACGTTACAGCCGGTCGTACGCATAAATCGCTTTACGATCTGTCGCTAAAAACGGATTTCATGCGAAACTAGGTGAGTGACGATAAAACGAATGTTATTTTACAGAGCCGATTTCGGGCCGTGGGAATATTTTGTCTTTCAGCAATAGTCGATCCAAGAACCAAACCCAACAAATATCTTGCCAACAAAACTATTTTTTTTTTCTCATTTCGCATGTTCTTATTATTGTACAATTTTGTGGCTTAGAAAAAATATTACGAGCACGTTTATCGTTTAAACTTTGCTGGGAGATGATTAATGCGATTCGTCTTTGTGAGCGGTGCGTAACGCGGTCTCGCGCGGAAACCAGCGAGAGGACGGCTGGTTCTGTGGCGGTTGGAAAGGACGTTCCAGCCAAGCTGTGGTAGCGCGTAAACCAGGCCGACGAAGGGAAGTGTTCGAGGTGCACCGCCGCCACCCCCTCGACGGGTGAAAGAGAGGACAAGATGATGGATGGTTCCTCCCTCCACCCTTAGCTGTTTGCTGCTACGCGAAGTGAGGCCCTCCCGACGCTGACGACGATGCTGACGCTAATGAGCAAAATATGAGGCGCCACCCCTTCGGCATTCTCTCACCCCCGTTTCGTATTCCCCTTCGCCAACGCCGTCACTTCCGTCTGACCTGCCGCCACCACCGCACCGGCCTTCCTTTTCCTTTCCACTCGTACTTTGACGTATCACCCTCAGTCCGCACCTCAATATTGATTGTCGACCCTCCTCTGCCACCCCCTACCCCCTACTCACAAGAAAAAGAATAAAAATGGAGAAAAATGCGGAAGAAGAACGAGGGTAGCGTACTTGATAATATTAGGGACACTCGATTGACATGCAATCTGTTGAAAACCACGTTTTTTTTTTCATTTCTAATCATTGGGATATCTTTTTTAGTTTTATTTAGAAACAAAATGAGCAGCGAACACACGCTACTCAATGTAAAACTCAACCTAGCGTCATTATAATAAACCAATTCCGGTAAAAAAGCAAAGAAAAAAATTACTTCTTCAGACGTCGATGTATATTTCTTAAAAACCATGAATTATCTATCCACTTTCTCAAAAACTTGCGAATTTGTATCGCTACGACCTTAAAAATCATTATTCTTTTAGGATATTTCGTTTTTCCCCTATTATATATCGAGTTATTCGGATACACAAATAAATGTTATAAAGTTAAAGAAAAAATTTAACTAAAACGGTTATGTACGAGGACCGCAAATAATGAAGATGAAATATCACAAATTCCTTGGGTGGTTTTCCAGTTCACAGCCGAGAAGCTCGAGTATCCGGGTGATGATGGGTCGGGGATTCGCAAAACAAAACTAATTAATTTGGCGAATCATCGGATCCCTGTGTAAACAGGCTGGTTCGATCTGTCTTCTCGGCACAAAGGGGGAATATCGTCGGGAAGAGCCCAGAGTCGTGACGGGCGCGCGCAAACATTCAACGACTATAGAGTGAGACGAACGAGATGAACGATGCTGAGAGAAGCGGACGATGGAGAATGCAAAGGCGGAAGCGACGATAGGAGTAAGAGGGGATCGTCCTTGAGTTGCTCACGAGGGATGGATATCAAAGGGGAAGATGAGGAATATCAATCCCCACGGAGAAGTAGGAGAAGCGGCAGCGACAGCCACAGACCGAACTTGGTTGAAGCCGTCGCACTCTCACCGTAGCTCTCAACTGCAAAATCCTCCGTTCCGGAATTTATCGCGGTCGTAACTGAACACTTCCTTCCATCTCTGTGAAGTCCTCATTCTCACAACCCTCACAGCGTAGAATATCTTTTGGCGACGACAGCGCATCGTTTCACTTCTATTTTCCACTGATCCCGCCGCAACAATAATATTTTTTAAACTTCTCTTTAGTTTAGTGTTACTCGCGTTAAACTATGTAAAAACTCATTCAAACTTTCTTATATCCTCAATTCGTTATTATCCGTCTAATTATTTGTCAAATAACGGTCGAGAATAATATTCAACATGGACAAAAAATAGTGTACGAGTGATTAAAATTTATTAACATTACTTATTTTTTAAAATGAAATTACAATTTTTTTTATTCTTGAAATATATAATAAATAAAAAAAGCAATAATTTGGAAGCTATTGAATCGTTATAATTAGACGCAAAAATATATTTTAACGTAATGTATTTCAAGCGCAGCATTTCGAAATCATGAGCCAACGAAAAGGTGAAGAGTTATGCCGCGTTAGGTTAAGTACATATAAGAGGAGGAGGTAAAGTGGTAAGAGTATTTTGGTATGTCATTGGTAGGGACCGGTAGCATAGGGGTATAAAATGTATAGTAGGCAGAGTAGCGAGGTGGCGCAGCCCTTTGTACGGTACACAGAGGGCAATCTTATCGCCGTCTGAAAATCGAGCGGCACGTGAGGTCAAGGCAGGCCACGTCGATGCCACGCAAACCCTCGGTGCGCTGAGTTGCTTCGATAGCTCGAATGGACGCGAGGTCACCTCGTTCGCTCTCTCGGACGTTGCGCCACGTCGCGCCGCGCTTCCTTCCGATAACAAACGACCGACTCGCACGCTTCTCCGCAACCTCCTACAAGAATCCACCTACTACCGGCACCTACTTGTCTCCTTGCCAACTCGTTTCACTCATTTCACTTCCTTTGTGGTCGAAAGGAGTCCGCTGCGATTCAAGGTGATACGGCTCTCCGGTTATCCACCGAGTCGTCGCGCTAAGCGCAACGCTAGAAGCGAAAGTATTTTTTTGATATCGAATCGTTGAGAACTCGAAAAAGTATGATAAAAGAAAATCGTGAGCACCGCTATAAATCGCAGATTCTTTTCTTCTTTCTCTCTTTCTCTGTATATCTAGCAATCCAACCGATCGGCCTCTTACTCTTTCTATCCCTTATTCTCTCTGTCGCAAGATAGGGGTTGAAAGGGGGTCGAACTGCGGCGGGTAGGTGGCCGGGGTTGGGATACAGGGGGTGTTCTTTCCCTCCGTGACGGAGGAGTTGAGAGTGCCGTTGAATATGCATGAGGTGCTACGAGTCCCCTATCTACCGTCCTAAAAACATCCAGCCGAGCGGTTGACGGTGTGCGGTAGCCGGTGGACAACCTTCTCCCTCCTGCCCCTCTCTCTCACACTCTCTATCTCTTTCGACTCAGCCACGAAATATTAACCCAGCGTAACTCAAAGGAAAACAAGAAATTTTCTTTCTCGACGTTAGCCACACGATTAACTGCCTTCGAAGTGTTGCAGCGGCTGTTACGATAGATATTTATCAGCTACGGAATACTTAGGCTGCTATTGACGGTTTCTGATCGTTTTACTCCAATTAATTACGTAAGCAAAAGTGTCAAGTGTCGTCCTTTCAAGGGAGATAGTTTAGATATAAACGGACGGAGGTTTCCAGTTACGATATTTTCATACGGTTATCGGTCCTTCACTGAGAGAAAAATAATATATCCGTTAATAATTCTCACTAATAATTGGTAGAACCAACACGATTCCTCGTCATAACGCGGTGACTCGTGATAAACGTGGCAATTCAGATGGAAGTAGATTTAGATTTATTTAAAATAAACGAGTAAAAATTGTGAAACAGATCGAAAGGAAATAAAACTAGAAAATAAAGTAAATAGAAAAATCGGAAATAAAATCGAGCCTGACAGTGGAAAAATTCCTTCGATGCGTTAATAGTCGGACACTCGAAACAGTACAAGAGGTACGAGTGTGATCGGACGCCGAACCGATCGACCTCTCTACCTTGATGCATCGGCGGAATATAAATTAGAAAGGCGGTATAAACGAATCGATGTCCCAGACTGTGACGAAAGAAGTCGCAAAGCAATCTACCTTCGCAAGCAGATATTCCCCGCTTGAATCTTAACAAATCATAAAACGAGCGTAAAGTCAACTTTTGCGAGCGCACTTATTATTATCGCAGCGTAACTTTGCGCTTCCGGTACGGGGTTTACACCTAGTATCGTAAAACAAATCTGTAAAGAGGAAGAGTCGCTGCCGCTGCTCTCGGTGGAACGGAGTCGATAGAAAAAGCAAATAGAGTCGGAGGCGTATGGCTTAGCCCAGTCGCTCTGTTGTTCCTAGCGAAAATATTGAAAATTCTTGGTGGACGCAAGCGGATCACGCTCATAGCTCGCGCGAAGAGCCACTGTCGCCATCTGTGGACGAGCTTGCGCGACAAGGTAGCCATTTTGTTTCTGGAGGTGGCCAGAAGGTCGCGGCCGTGGTGTCGCGGCACACCCGCGCATGTCCATTGGTCCCTCCCACCCGCTGCTCGCGGTGCCTCTCACCGGCTTCTCGCCGTCTTCGTCGTCGTCGTTCGCGTTGTCGAGCGTCGCCGAGAGTCGCCGAGCTTCGCAAACCTCGGTTCAGCAATATCGCCCCTCTCCGCCATGCGTCCCTTTTCCTCTGCAGGCGGACTGTCAGCGCGGGCGTCGTTACCCCACCACTTGCCGCCATCCGCCATCCAACGACTCTCCGTTGTTGTTGCTGCGTTGTCCGCCTCGCCGCAATATTATCGCTTCGTTTTACTCTCGATTTATTGACCTTTATCAACTACATTGCCACCCAAAGCTGCGCGCTTTTATCATACCCCAACCAACTTTTTTCGCTAATGCAACGACCGTCGGTTATAGACTCGACGATTCTTATATGACGTCGTAAAATCTGTCGCTCATTAACCTTATAAGATGGTAATTCCGCCATTTATTAATTCGTAGAATCATATTTTACAAATGATTACAACAATTGGTACCACGACATTTTTTTAGTCTTGAATATTTTGGCAAAAACATTATTGACTAATAGTATCGG